>OZ010794.1:4661400-5261400 GCA_963932465.1 Maratus speciosus | reverse complement strand
CGTTTCCGATACACACAAAAAGACATGTGTCGTATTTGTGATAGTTTCTGCATACACACATGTTACGTGTGTATAGATTGAGAGGTGTCCACTAGTTAGAGGTAGAATCATACAAATACAGTAAACTTTCTGTAAGGCGGATTCTGTGTAAGACGGAAATCTGTCTAACTCGGAAAGATTTTCAAGTCCCTGCGAATCCATAGACATAGAGTAACATTTGTCTACGGCGGAATATTGTCTACTGCAGAAAATTTTCTCGGTCCCGATCGATTCCGCCTTAAACAAAGTTTACTGTATATAAGTGTTAGAAAGTGAAAAACTGTTCGTTAAATAGAGGTATCCACTTTTCGGGAGTGTCCATTATGGAGGTCTTACTCTTATTGTAGATTTTTAACAGGAAAAAATATTTTGGACATTCTTTTGAAAAATCCGGTTAACCCGAACCCGAACCGCAACGAAAAAAATGTAGCGCCAACCTGACCCGAACCGCAGGTCGGGTCGACTATCCTGAGGTGTTCGCTATTAAGAGGTTTTACTATATTTGAATATTAATGAATATACATCCGTTCATTCTTCTGTGTAAAACATAAAACAGGTATTAGAGATAATTTTTCATAATGGCATTAAATAATGATTTACTTTCCCTTCGTTGCGGGTTCGGGTCGGGTGCGAGCTGAAATGCGTCGGGTTCGGTACGGATTGTGGGAAAAAAAAAAAAAACGAAAAAGTTCGCGAATACTGTTACACTTGGCAAATTTACAAACTTAGTTGGCAAATTTGTTTAAAACTTTAATAAAAACTAAACGGTTCTCTAAAAAGTATTTTTCCCCACTCAGCAACGCTAAACTTTCTTACACATTTACGCACCTTATTAAAAAGTCAAAGTCACACCCTTAACTGAAGCGATTTGTAATCGAACATTTTTTCTGAGTTTATGACAAATGAATTACATCTTGACTTACAAACTATTTTTTTTTCACGATGACAATTTTTTATTCCCCGCACTGTCGAGTCCTCAAATACTGTTTAAACATTCAAACTATAACAGAATTTTCAGAAAAATCTTCTGCCTTTACCAAATAATGAAAAAATTGTTCCTTTACATAGTTTCTAAACAGCAGTACCCGTCAATATCATTCTTTTGCGAACAAAAATAATCTTTAAAATGTGTCAAAAAGTATTGAGTTTGGGTTAGAGGTCTGTACGGGCGTAGTGACTAAGTCACTAATAGTCTTAAATCGGTGTGTTTTACAGAAATTTTAAAATTTAATAGCGAAAGTGAAAATGAAATAAAAAAGTTTTATAGTTATAAAGAGGTTAATGTAGAAAATAAAGCGTTAATTATCTAATTTTTATTTTTTTGGTTCCACGAAGCCTTCTTTCATTGATATACCAGCTGAACCGCCCGGCCCGTTATGAATGCGATGAACCCGTGATGAACTCTTAAATGAACCTCAAATTTGTTCGATTTTATACCTTTTACTTCATTTTGTTGATTCTATATTTTTAAATTCAAAAATCGCAAAAAAGTATTGAATGGAAAGTATATGCTATTTAGTATTTTATTTTTTGTGTAATTTTATTTTTGGAGTGTATGCGTACCGAAACCCCGTCGAAACACTCGGGTTTTCACAGATTTCGTCGAAATTTTCACACATTTTATTAGGTAAAAAATATTTCTACCCATTCGAACGTTTCAAAATTTTTGTAGGTGATATAAATCTGATCTATTGAGATTTTCTGAAAAGATTCTGTTAAAATACGGACGTTTTGTTACTAGAAAAAATATCGTCTCTGTGAGACGTGAAGTCACCTGTGTTTGTGGGTATATTTGAAAGAATTAAAATATATATATATATATATATATATATATAATAACACCATCGATTAGAAGAAGGTTTCAGCTTTAAGATCATATTTTTGGTTTGTCGATACCTTTAGAATTGTGTTCTGGAGGGACGTTGAAATAAGGAGAAAAAACTTTTTCGGAAAAACGACTCTTTCTGAAATTTTTTTTTAAAAGGTTAACTGCGACATTGTTTTGAATTGATTGCGTCATTTGAGACGTAAGACGTCTTTCGGAATATGTCTTCCAATTTTAACTGTACCGAGCAGTTTGGTCAATTTGGATTGAAATAAAACAATAGAAAAAAAAAAAAAAAACAGAAATAAAGTCGAAAATGATTCTTCGCTAGCACCTGATACGTAAATGAATTTGTAAGCATGCGCACGCACTTTCCTTCACCGGAGGTCAAATAGATGATTTTTTGATGAGAGCGGGTTGCGATGTTTAATTAATAACTCAATTAATTATTAGAAATTTATTCTGAATCTCAGGTGCATCAGGACAGGAGACACTGGGCTTAGTTTCACAAAAATTCTCAGTCTCGTACGTCCCCTAGATTTTGCTAGCCATCGGACATAGACAGACACGCAAACAGCGCGAAACTTTCTTTTACTAGTATAGATGCATGATTTAAAACGTCTGTTGATCATTTCGAATTTAAGATAAATGCATTGTCACAAACATTTTCTCAAGTATTTCTGCAGGGTTCATTTTCCGCGCGGCGCTTTGTAAACTATTAATCTGTTTCATACCTTTGCAGCTTCTCATCGATACTTAACAGAGTCAATATTAAAAATCGACCGAAACAGGTTTTTGAGACCAAAAACGAAAACAGAACCGAATTTAGGTAATATTCCTATTTTTGGCCGAAATCGAAAACGAAAATGTTCAAAAAGTTTTAAGGTAATTAATACATTACATAATTATTGATTAATTACACGTGTGGCCCAAATTGGAACTTTTTATTTTCATATAAAAATAAAATGTTATTAATTCGTTAACAATACAAAATGATTTTCTAATTATACGAATTTCATCTCATTAAAAAATGTTTTAGGTATACGTACTTCGATTTATCTTTTATATTTTTTTCTAAAAGATCCTCTGAAAAACAAGAACTTTCTCAAAGAGTAGTCGAAACACTTCTGCGGTTTCAAACTGAAAAAAAAATTACTGTTAAGTCTACAGCTTTTAATCAGCACGTGAAATGCGTCTTCAAAGTTTAGTCACATATGCATTGCTTGCTTTATAATTTGAACTCACGTCTTGAGTCAGTCATGACTGATCATTATAAACAGTGAAGTTCATAACAATCAATAAAGAGTGTCTCATTTGAACCGAAACAGCTCAAATCAATGGTCATGTTGAAATTTTCCGAAGAAAGAAACGAGATTTCTGGAATACTGATAGTTTCGGTCGACTTTCGGTCTGGTCGAATTTTCAGCAGCATTTTTGCAGAAAACGAATTTGCGGCGAAATCTAGATTTTGGGCCGAAAACGAACATGAAACCGAATTTTCGGTCAATCTCTAGTCAATATTCAATTTTCTTGACGAAACGTCAGTTTATAAATAATGTCTTAGATGTCGATGGCGTTCGAGACTGGAAGGTATCAGGAAGGAGACATTCCTTTAGAAGGGCATTATAAAATATATATATAGAGAGAGATTGTCTTGAAATATTCAGCGAAAAATACCATTTAAAGTGTCTTTTTTAGAAGGTTATTCAGACTATGTTATTATTCTAAAAATATATATGAAGGGAAAAAGATTAACACTTTTTTTAAACTTAAATCTTTTTTAAAATTTAAAATTAAAAAAAAAGTTAAAAATTAAAATTCCCAAATTTTATATAACTTTTGAAAGGCCGTACTCTAAACCTGATTTGCCCCTGTTAACTTTGTTTTCCAACTCAAAAATTATCACTTTCATACTTCAAAATTGATCTACCTTTAAGGTTGTTCTTAACTCCTCTTCTCAACAAGCTCAAAACGTTTTGACACATTTACAAAGTCATTTTTTAACGAAGAGATATAAAATTGGAAGGCCTGACTATGGAAGTGATTTGGAATCGAATTGTGTTTTCTATTTTTTGATCAATAAATTACCTATTGAGTTATAAGCGATTTGGATCACGTGACAAAGGTATTTTTCTTCCTTCGCTGACGGGTTTTTCTGCTTTCTTCGGAAACTTCGGTTCAAAACGTCCACTTTGACACTATTTTCTGAAAGATCTATTGCGTTTGCAAAGAACGGAAAAAACAGATCGATTACATAGTTTCTGAACAACAGCACCTGCTAGTTTCATGTATTTTCGAACAAAAATGAATTAAAACTTATGTCACGAAGTTGCCCTTTTGGATTTGAGAACAGCCTTAAGAATAAAAATGCAGTTATCCGCATTTATGGTCAGAGCTAGCTAAAAGCCCAGATGCCGAACCCATGAAAACGTCACAATGCCTGGATACTTTTTAGCCTATTAAATCAGATCACCTCCCAATTCTTTAGTCTCGCACTCTAGCGGAAATATTCTGTATTTAAGACGGGACAGCGAAAAATCAGTGGTTTTTTTACGACAATGAATTGCTAAATTTACTGTCCAAAAACTTACCACTCGACAGCGCATTTGGGATATCGGGCCGCGACAAATCTCAATTCAACTGGGATAGGTTTTGCAAAAAGATAACATGTAATGAAAAGGAAAAATAAAACCAGGTCCCAATGAACTTTATCTCATTTTATTTGACTCATACCTACCCACAATGAACATGCCACCTCCACCTGAAATGTAATGCCGTTCAACAGGGCCGAAACTAGCCTTTTTTGCACCTGGGGCAAACATTGGTTTTGGCGCATCCCCCCCCCCCCCTTCCTCCAGAAATTTAATCAATTTACTAAGAGAACTTTACTAAATTTTTAATAGCTGACTTACTTTAAAATTTAAAATATGTAATATTGAGCTACGTAATCTGCTTTGTCAAATATTGATTCATTGAAATTTTGTAAAAGGAATCAGAAAGAATTAAAAAAATTCAGCTTTATGCAGGATCCTTATGCCTTATCATCCTTAGATTCTTCTATGCTTTGGCACACCCCAGAGAGGACGATTTTAACAATACCGTGCTAAATATAGATGTGAGAAAAATCGACACACGAAATCTTCATTTGGCGCAGGTCCGTGAAGTTAGCCCCTTGACTTCGAGAAAATTAAAAACGGAAAACAGCATAGGTTTGAGCGTCGTTTGAGCGCGTTTGAGCGACAAAAATTTTCGTTTGAGCGACAATCTGGAAATAGTTAGGAATAAAGTAAAATACCGGGGCCAACAAAGCGTGAAGTTGGCCCCTCAACTTCATGGGATTTAAAAATTGAAAACCACACAGGTTTGAGCGTCGTTTGAGCGCGTTTGAGCGACAAAAATTTTTACTTGAGCGACAAACCAAAAAAAGTTCTATTAAAAAACAACCCCGGGAGGGCTATTTACACGTGAAGTTGGCCCCTCGACTTTAAGAAAATGAAAAACGAAAGACAGCATAGGTTTGAGCGTCGTTTGAGCGGAATTGAGAGACAAAAATTTTTGAACGAGCGAATATGCTTTCAGAGTTATTCAGCTTTATTTATTTCGATACGACAAAAATCACAGTTTGCATGCAGTACAAAAAAATAACTGTATTAAAATAATGAAAATATACCATATATTTGAGCATCCGAAGAAATTGTCTACGAATAAAGAATTCTGTTCCAGCAGCAATATTTTCACAGCTAAAAAGCATTATTTTTGGACAGGGACACAGTTAAAAAGCATTATTATTGGACACAATTTGTGCACAGTCCCTTAAATTAATTATTTTAAAATCCTAAAGAAACTATTCGTTTGATAGTCCAAAGCTCTCGTTTGATCGATAAAAATTTTATTTGAGCGTCAATATTTTCATAGATATTAAAATTTATTTTTTCCAAGGGGCTCAAATTACAGGTTGCAAAAAGCCCCTTAAAATAATTAGTTTTAAATTCAGAAAACACCATGCGTTTGAGCGTCCAAGAATATCGTTTGAGCTATTAAAAATTTGATTACAGCGAAAATATTTTTACTGTTATCTAGCTTTCATTTGCCAAGCGGCAGAAATCTCAGCTTGTATATAGCCCCTTGAAATGAGTATTTTTAAATTCTGAATGCACCATACGTTTGAGCGTTCAAAATACTATTTTGAGCGATAAAGATTTCTGTTTGAGCGGAAGTATTTTCATAGATATTAAACTTTCTTTTTTTCAAGGGGCTCAAATCACTGGTTGTATACAGCCCCTTAAAGTAAGTATTTTGAAATTCTGAAACCACCATACGTTTGAGCGTTCAGAATCCTATTCTGAGCTATAAAGATTTCTCTTTGAGCAAGAATATTTTCATAGATATTAAACTTTGTTTTTTCCAAGGGGCTCAAATCACTGGTTGTATACAGCCCCTTAAAATAACTATTTTGAAATTCTGAAAGCACTATACGTTTGAGCGTCCAAGATTATCATTTGAGCGATGAAAAATTATATTTGAGCGAATTTATTTTTACTGTTATTTAGATTTCTTTTTTAAAATGGTCTGAAATCTCAACTTGTATACAGCTCCTTAAATTAAGTCTTTTGAAATTCTAAATACACCATACGTTTGAGCGTTCAGAATCCTATTTTGAGCTATAAAGATTTCTCTTTGAGCGAGAATATTTTCATAGATATTAAACTTTCTTTTTTTCCAAGGGGCTCAAATCACTGGTTGTATACAGCCCCTTAAAATAACTATTTTGAAATTCTGAAAGCACTATACGTTTGAGCGTCCAAGATTATCATTTGAGCGATGAAAAATTTTATTTGAGCGAATTTATTTTTACAGTTATTTAGATTTCTTTTTTAAAACGGTCTGTAATCTCAACTTGTATACAGCCCCTTAAATTAAGTATTTTGAAAGACTGAATGCATCATGCATTTGAGCGTCCCAAATACTGTTTTGAGCTATAAAGCTTTCGGTTTGTGCGGATATATTTTTACAGTTATTTAGCTTTATTTCACCATGGGGATGAAATGTCAACTTGTATACAGCCCCTTAAAATAAGCATTTTAACATTCTGAACGCACTATACGTTTGTGCGCATCCAAAGTACACATTAGAGCGATAAAAATATTTATTCCATCGACAAGATTTTTACAGTTATTGGGATTTTTTTTTTCTTAAATCAGTAGTATCAAAAGTATTAATTCTTTATAATCCATATATTTGGATGTCTAAAGTATTCGCTTGAAAGTTCAAAATTTTAATTTTAATGGGAATAATTTCAGTTATTAAGCAGTCTTTTATCAAAACTTTTAACCCCATAAATTAACACTTGTCTGATGAACAAAAATTTTCGCTTTTGCGACAGTAGTTTTCCATATTTAAGGGAGCATTTTTTTCATCATAATCATAATAATTTTCATCAAAAATTATAATGTTTTAATTCTAACAGATTTTTTTTAAATCTAGTTATGTGAAACTTTGTACACATGTATAACATGTAACACTTTGTATAACATGTTTCAATTTGAAAGTTTTTTACAACCTCTCATACAAGGTTATTTGCTTTTTGTAAATGCTATTCATTTGAGCGCCTATCAGAGACCTGTGGAATAAAAATATTATGTTATAGTGATAATTATGCCTTCTTTAAGATGAGAATTATTATTACTCTTATTATTATTATTATTATTATTATTAAAAAAATAGTTTTCTAGTTCTCTTCAGACATACTAATGTTTTTTAAATAATCTCTTTAATTTGACAACAGATTTAAGTGAAAATAATGATTGGTTTATGCTCATGTAATTTTAAAAAAAGATTGAAAAGTGAACATAAACTGACTTCTGACTGTTTATCGAGGAGGCTGGGGCCAACTGACCCACATCCCCGACTGTAATACTATGGAAATACTAACAGGAATTGAAACATGGCAGCACCGGGGGAAAAAACCTAAAAATACAAAACCTTAAAAATACATAAACAGTAAATCATACTTCTAGCGTACATTATTAGACTCTTTCTAACACATTCGGAATACTGTTACAAATCTTCACTTTTAAACGCGTAGCAAAAATTCCGCTACAGCAGTTTACGTCAATATACAGAAATGTACTCAGGACATTTATAGAATTCTACAAATTATGCTCACTAAGTGATATGCAAAAAAGTAATTAAATTAAAAACTCATATCTCAGCAGAGAACTCACTTGCAGCTATTATTATTCATATCACTTCTTAAGCCGAGTTCATTTGTGTGCGCCTGTAAATGAACGATGGGTGCAATGCATACTATATTGTATAGTAAACTGCATATTCTCTTTTAAGGGACCCTCGTGATGTATATTATTTTAAATACGTTTGAAATTTTGTAACAACATTAAAATACACTAAGAATTGACGTTTTTTCCATAGACCGGAATGTAATGAATTCTTTTGAGTATCTCTGTACAAGCACTGGAATTTTAAACTTTAAATACTTCATTTTTGGAACATGCCACCATAAAATTCAGTAGCATGCATCAACTGCATGGTAATGGTAATCCCAGTATATTTACGCAAGTTAGACCTCAAATCGACAGACTGATGGCAGATAGACAAACTGTATTCATAAATTATATTCAGTTTTGTTAGAAAGTGTTACAAATGAAAGAAAAAATATCTCAATGGGAAATAGCTGAAAGTGGTTTAACCTTAATTTGTACACTATCATTGTATTTCTGGATTTTAAAATGTTGACTTATTAATATAGACTTAGAAAACACATTTTATGATGGCAATTTTAGAAGTCACAAGACGGATACAACTGTTACTGGTACACTCAAATGATACTAAATGATGAAATAGGCAATAAAACCATTAATATGTTAACGAAAATGCAAAAGTTCCGTCAATCGATAAAAACCTATTCTACCCCCCCCCCCCTCTTTACCCCTTAAATTTAAGTACATAATATCAATGGAAAAGGAATTAAACTTTTGTTTTCATGGTCGGGATTTAGAACTAAAGTTAACATCTTGCAAAATTTCATACAGCCCCTTTTAATTTCCCCCTTTCGGTTTCTACCAAAGATGGGTAAAATATACTGTAGTTTGACAGAAAGGAATGAACCAAGGGGGAAGCGGTTCCTGCATGAGCCATAAATTTAGTCACACAGCTCTTATTTCAGGAAACACCGGACATTTTTTTAAAATCATGCCAAAAACGAAAGCTGATAATACTGGGTTTTGCAGGTGTTTGAAGCAGGGCTAATAGATAAGACACTTATTCTATAGTCCTGCAAGTGAAGTATAATAGTATGAAGAAAAAACGATATTTTTTTCCCTATTATTTTTTAATTCAATCTCATTAGATTTCATACGCTTTTTCTTTAAATAAGACATTTTCATGAGCCGCAGCATTTAGTTCTTTTGAGATTAATATCCAGAAATTAATGCCAGTGGATTAAAAAATTATTGGAAACTACAATCATTTTGCACAATCGTATTAGAATGACAAAGTTTGTAATTTCTGAATTCTTTGTGTATTATTTAATCTGTTCCTTAATAAATTTCAATTACCAGTTCATCATTAAATTATAATAAACTCATTAGTGTATCAAGAACATACACAATTGCTGATCAAATATTTTATTAACAAATTATAGCAAATAAGATCAAACTGAATTTCCAACATAGCTTTTTAATGTAAAAATGCAAAAGATTTGGTTTTTTTTTTCCTTTTTCTGAACATAATACGAATACAACGGTGCATTTTAAATTTCTATATAAAGAAATTATTTATGTTATTTTTTTTCAGGTCCTCTTTAAACTGTAGCCCTCGGACATCTATCTCGGACGACTCATTTAAATCAGATAGAAATAGTAACACAATTTCACTAAACTTAAATTGCAATTGAAGAGATATAAAATAAAAATAAATAATATTTACAGTAGTTTTACATGAAATTTGAAGTAATAGTACAAAAAAAATTTCAACAGTATAAAAATTTATTTTTAAATACACTAGGGGGCTCTGCCCCCTACGAGCTACGCTCGTCAACCCCCGTTCAGACACCGCAGACTCTAACAGCACGCTAATTTGATCGGCTTTAAAAAGATTTCGGAAGATTGAATTATAATTTGAATCTGACGTAATTTTCACCAAACTTTTCTTTCTCTTTTTAATATTCACGTAAAAATACTTTTGTTAGAAATGAAATATTATGATCATCTTAAAATATCAAATAAATGCATCGTGCAATTTTTTAATTTAAACTGTTTTGCAATATTATTTTTTTGTTCATTTTTACGTAATAAGTGTAATGTGACGTAAATGCGACTTAAATTCTCCTATTTAAGACTTCTAACGCATGTTAATGAATTTATTATTTTACAATATTCTTTCTCTTTTAAAATTCACGTGTAAGTATAGTTTTTATGACGTAATTTTCAATGAGTTCCTGCTTTTTATATTTTCTGTTTATAATAGTCACGTGTAAAATAAATTTTTAATTTGAAGCAAGCATTATTGTTTGCGCTGTTTATACAGTTGGTAACAGTTTAAATTAATACAATTTTCTAAAATTTTGAAAAAATATATCTCGAAATGCTGAAAATTTGAATTTAAAATAGAAATAAACCCTCAAAAAATGAGTCAAATTAAAATACTAAAAGCAGTCTGCACACCGGGAAATTCCGATGCATAAAATGATCTAAAAATGATTAAATTCCTGTGTACAGTTTTTGCTCCTATAAAACTTTAATGGAACGATTTTTTACAACTTTAGCATTAAATATCTCTTAAAATAATTCTTCGATTTGAAAACTGTCTGCAATAGCGTGTTTATTAGAGATGTGTCATTTGTTGAGGAACGACTCCAAAGGAACGATTCCGGCAGTGAAACTGAAGGAACGATTCCATTCTGTAAAAAGGAATCGGTCCTTTTCGGATTCGGTCCTTTTTGGAACGACTCCTCGGATTCGGTCCTTTTTGGAACGGTTCCTCGGATTCGGTCCTTTTTGGAACGATTCCGAAAAGGAACGACTCCACGGAATCGGTCCTTTTCGGAACGATTCCTCGGAATCGGTCCAAAATGTACCGACTCCGAAAAGGACCGATTCCTCGGAGTCGTTCCGAAAAGGACCGATTCCTCGGAGTCGGTCCATTTCGGAATCGTTCCAAAAAGGACCGAATCCGAGGAACCGTTCCAAAAAGGACCGAATCCGAGGAGCCGTTCCAAAAAGGACCGATTCCTCGGGAATCGGTTCTTTTCTTGTAGACTGGCCAGTTCTAATAAATTAAAATACGCTATTTTATTTCAAAATAACAGATTTTGATTCTATTAAAGCTGACTTTATTGCCAAAATATCCTTCTAATGTGTGTGCCACCCCCCCCCCCCTCCTCAAAAAAAAAAAAAAAAGAAGAAAAGTAAAGAAAGAAAGAAAAAAGAAATTGAAGTGCGGGGCGGAGTAGGGCGTTTAATAAACATTACTATTTCATCTTCTTGTGCTAAATTAATCTGAAAGAAATAATTAAAAAAAATATTTTATACGAATTGGATTTTTTACACCTGAGAGAAAAAGTGCCCGAGATGGGATTCGAACCCAGAAACTTTACGTGCTTTACCGATTGAGTACCTGGACCCCGAGGGTAATGGAACACCATGTGTACTTTAATACACTAATACATTTTCTAATTGGTAAATGTATCATACGAAATGAATTTTTTCTAAATGAATTTTTAAGGCTGTTCTCAAATCCAAAAGGATAAATTTGTGACAAAAGTTTTAATTTATTTTTATTCGGAAATGCATGAAACGAACAGGTGTTGTTGTTCAGAAACTATGTAATCGAGCTGTTTTTTCCGTTTTTTTGCAAACGCAATAGGCCTTTCAGAAAATAGTGTCAAAGTGGGCGTTTTGAACCGAATTTCCGCGCGAAAGAGGCATAATTTCTCAAAAATAGGTGAAAAACATATTTGTCACGTGATCAAAATCGATTATAACTCAATAGGTAATTTACTGATCAAAAGATGGAAAACACAGCTCGATTCCAAATCGCTTCCATGGTCAAACATTCCAATTTTATATCTTTCCGTTAAAAAATGAATTTGTAAATGTGTCAAAACGTTTTACGCTTGTTGAGCAGATCACTTAAGAACACCTTAAGAAAAACAAAGAAAATGCTTGTTGAATTACTAGTGAAAAATATTTTTTTAAATCTGACTAGAAACAGTTTTGAATAATGTAAGAAATATATCACTAGGCCATAAAAATTGCATTTTAATAGGATAATAATAACTGATTTTCAATTATTTTAATAATTGTAGAGTTACGCACTTTCATGCATATTTCACTATTTCATGTTTTTCCCTCAAACATAATTTCAATTTGAGAATCCTCTTTGTCAAAATAAATATATGACTAGCTACGAGAGCTCGAGTACCACTTTATTTCCACAGTTTGGCGTCTTGTTTTTCTCTCCTGAAGAAGATGATTAAAAAAATCTCGAAACTCCCTAAGATTGTTGTTTTAATCAACTTATATTGAGGTTTATTACATAGAGTAAAATCTGTTAGAACAAGGAATTTTTGTAAAACGTTTCTTTCTTTCTTAAGATAATGAATATTTCAAAAAGCATAATGTCTAATAATAATAATAAGATAACAGTAACAGTGGTGGGTGGGATTGAAATAATTTAACCGCGGTTCGCTCTCTTAATGGCCGTTTTGAGTATAAAAACGGGAAAGAAAAATCACGTGCTACATATAGATTATCGGACTTTCTCCAACACTGCGACATATATAAAGCTGCATATTTTATGCTTGTTTCGGTTTAATAGATTTGTGTTAACCCTCCCCCTACCAGAGGGGTTCAATGGACCCGACAGGTACATTTATAAGAATATTTCTAATTTATTTTAAAAACTGAAATTTCTGTAAATATGGGTTTTTTCTGGGATGTTCTATTCTTTTGAGTAGAACATTCCAGAAAAAGTCACATATTTACAAAATTTTCATTTTTAAAATGTGAAAAATCAATTTGAATGTATCTATCGGGTCTGTTGCACCGGTCTGGTATGCGGAAGGTTAATATTGCATTTAAAAAGTTTTACAATATACGAATTTAATTATTGGTTTCCAAAGAATGCACGTTGCGATTTTGTACAGTTTTTTCAATTGTTATTTTACTTCTATTTCTTGCTAAATAATTAGAATTTAAATAACTGTGACTTTGTTTTAATTCAACGTAAAATAAAAGCAAAAAAAAAATCGTTTATCGTAATAATTTCTTATAATAATTCAGATTTCTTGATCGTTATTGATACTCGTAAATCCCGAAATCAATGCCACGATTAATGCCTGTTACTGTGGTGATGGATAATACATATCTGAGTTTAATTTCGAGCAAATCAAGGCTCCCTTCATGCTAAACTAAATTTAATGTTTCAAGCCTAATACCAAATTTCCGTTTTTATTGAGGTAAAACTTACTGCAAATACGATACTAAATTTTATGTATTTTCCTTTCTTATTTTTATTCTTTTCACTTAGAAGATTTATTTATTTATTTTCTTTTTTTTTCTTAAATTACATAAAGTTTTCTGAAAAGTTTGAATTTAACAAAATGTTTTATCTATTTTAAATAGTTTTGACAATAAAAAGTTTAATTCCGAATAAAAAATAGTTAAATTCTCAAAAAATTAAGGTTGGTATTATCTATAATACGTTTACAACAGATATCTTTCATTCAACGGCCGAAACATCGTCAAAACGATAGTTCTTCATATAGTACTACACTCTGTAATAATAATGGACATACTTTTAATTTGTTTAATTTAATTAAACCAATAAACCGTTTTTCAGTTAAAATGTTAGCAAATTTCAAATTTAAAGAAATAGAACTTTGAAGTTTAGTGAATCACTATATCTTTTGGCGGAGATAATATGTACTATATATGAATAAAATCATATATATTACTATATATATATATACATATATTATAATATTAATGCATATAATATTATCTTATAAATATCACTAGCCATAGCCCTGCTAATGAATCTGTTTACAAATCATCTGAAGGAACTTCTACCCTTTCGTGTAACACAAGTGTTCCATGACTTCATGAGTTATGAAGCTCCAAAGATCCCAATCCAAACAAACATATTAGCATTGCAATTCACTCACACCGAACTGAGGTTCTGTATCATATAAGTGGAGAGAAGGTGACGGCGGATGAGGGTGTGAAATTAGAGAAATTCCGGTAGGTTCTCGTGAAATTGGAGATTCAAAAAGAGTTGTAAGTTTATTGAAATTCTACGTAGTTAACAGCAGTTCACAAATAGCGATGTTAGGGTAAAAGACAAGACATACATCAGTCACTCAGGAAAGACAGTGTGCAAAAACGTGCTTTACTTTTTAACTCTTTCCAATAAAGTTAGTGTTTATGAATGCGGTTTGTCTGTCCGTCAGACCGTCTGTTCACGCTCTAAGGCAAGTCACACACTAAGGCGACACATAAGACATGTCGCTTGAATTCGCTAGAAAAACTGGTTTAAAACAAATTTGCAACAACTTCGTTCTTTGTTTCGACCGGTTTTTGCACTTCATATTGCGCTTTGTGTCGTTGTGTGGTCTCAGTGTGTAATATACCTAACTCCCGTAAATATACTCGGACTCCCATGCAATTGATATATGTTAATAATGTTTACCATGGGATGTTTGGTATTCAATATGAAGAGTGTAGCATTAATAGTTTATTTACAGGGGCACTGAAAAGTATTTCGTTACACTATGGTCAACGGGAAAAAATCGTTTGCAGCGCATTTTAATGACATTAAGCTATTTCAAATGCATTAAAATTGATATATATCACTGAATTGCACTACAAGATGATTGCTATAGAATAGGGTGTTTCACTTCTGAACCAGATCCTGGAGGCGGTGATAATAATGTTGATGAATTATGCGAAATATCCTGTGTGCGTAAAGTTAGGGAGCTGAGGAGAAAGACGATAAAGGGCATAAAGTTATTGAAAGTACGGACACTGGAACAAAAATGTAATCTGCTTTAACTAAGAACAAACAATCTTCTTGAAACACCATCAAAAAATTTGTAAATGCGCTAGGCCTTTCGAAAGATCCGAGTCTTTCATCGTCAGGCGCAAAAAAGACGTCCTTCTACTATGAAAGCAGAGGCAAGACTGAAATGAGAGACAAGGGAAAGGAAACAAGCTGAAGAAACAACCAATAGGAAGTTAGAAATCAACAGCCAATAGGAAAGTAAAAGACAACAGCCTATCACAGAATAGAAAAATCAAAACAAAAGAACACAAAGTAGGAGGGGCAAAAAATGGGAGGTGGAAAAATACATATAATCCAATATGGGAACACATGAAATTAAAAATGAATAAATAAATGAATATATATTTAAAAAAAAGGGACTAATAATAATAATACAAAAATAAATTAAATGGTAGTACTGAAAAGGTTTTTCCAAGCTGCAGAGAGCATTGTGGAATCAGATTTATCATTAACAATAACATCACGATTAAGATAAATAGCTAAATTTTCAAGAAAGTCCAATTCAGAGATACTATTGGCATTAGAGATAATTTTAGCATTTTGAAAATTAAAACTATGGCCGGAATCCCAAGAGTGCTTGGCAATAGAAGATTTCAATCAAGAATTTTCTAAATCTTCTATTGCCAAGCACTCTTGGGATTCCGGCCATAGTTTTAATTTTCAAAATGCTAAAATTATCTCTAATGCCAATAGTATCTCTGAATTGGACTTTCTTGAAAATTTAGCTATTTATCTTAATCGTGATGTTATTGTTAATGATAAATCTGATTCCACAATGCTCTCTGCAGCTTGGAAAAACCTTTTCAGTACTACCATTTAATTTATTTTTGTATTATTATTAGTCTGTTTTTTTTTTTTTCTAAATATATATTATTCATTTATTTATTCATTTTTAATTTCATGTGTTCCCATATTGGATTATATGTATTTTTCCCCCTCCCATTTTTTGCCCCTCCTACTTTGTGTTCTTTTGTTTTGATTTTTCTATTCTGTGATAGGCTGTTGTCTTTTACTTTCCTATTGGCTGTTGATTTCTAACTTCCTATTGGTTGTTTCTTCAGCTTGTTTCCTTTCCCTTGTCTCTCATTTCAGTCTTGCCTCTGCTTTCATAGTAGAAGGACGTCTTTTTCGCGCCTGACGAAGAAAGACTCAGATCTTTCGAAAGGCCTAGCGCATTTACAAATTTTTGATGGTGTTTCAAGAAGATTGTTTGTTCTTAGTCATTCACACCAGTTTTAACTTATTTTCTCTGCTTTAACTAGTTACATATCCAAACCAGTAGGGCCATCCAAATGAAAAATGAGATTCAGAATGAAAAATGAAATTAAGATTACCTAGAGGTAGATTTTGAAGAGGAATCTATGAGACTAAAAATTCCTAGACCCTGGTGACAAATATCAGAGCAATAATAAAATTTCCTATACAGGATGTCCACTCTCAACGATGTCCAATAGCTAATTCCTAAACCGTTAATCATAGCCATATAGTTCCAATTACAAAAATGTTTTAAATGGGGGTAAAGAAGTATTTAAAAAGTGATTTGGGTCAATAGAATCATTTCTTGAAAAATTATGAAATTTAATTTTTTATACGATCTCCCGGTCCTTCAAGTTATAGTTAGTAAAACTTTCCTATTACACTTACAAGTAAGACAAATAAAAGTCCTATTATTCTACGACTAAAACTGACCGAAGTAATGGCTGTTTCAACTTGGAGCATATTTTTTGCTGCAAAATAGGGGTCATTTACCAATTTAATAGAAATATAAATAATCTTCAGATATATAAAAAATATAGTTGATAGTAAAATTAACATTGCATTATAAATTTGAAATCTATAATCATTCTGAAATATTAATGCAAAATATACAGCTTGTACTAAACATATAACAGGAAAAAAATAATAGAATTTTCGTTAAATAAAATGTTGAAAAGCAACAGCCTCGATTCTTTACACACTGAATCCAAAAATGGCCTTCATGTTTTATCACAAAGTACAGATTTTTTGCAAATCGTAAATTTGAAAGCTAAAAAGTGAAAAATTTTCGGAAATCTGATTCTGATAGTATAAAATAGATGTGATTGTTATTTCTTTAACTTTTGATTATTGATTTTTATGTATTTTTTACTATTGAATCCGAAAATGACCTTCATTAGTTTTTGGTGTAAATCGCCCTGCAGGTGGCGCTGCTATGTAGCATTTTGCAGGATTTCCGCAAAAGCTCTATCTCAAGAACTAATGCACGGATTTTTATAAAACTTCAGATTCCGTTAATCCTTGATATGAATTTGTGCTGGTAAAGTTTTGGTGCAAATCGCCCAACAGATGGCGCTGCTATGCTGCATTTTGCAGCATTTACACGATTTTCGTAATAGCTCAGTCTCAAGAAATAATGCACGGATTTTCATCAAACTTCAGATTTAGTTAGTGCTTGACATGAATTGACGTTTTGCCCCTTGTGGTGTAAATCGCTCAACAGGTGGCGCTGCTATGCTGCGTTTTTTGAGATTTCCGCAATAGCTCTATCTGAAGAACTAATGCTTGGGTTTTCAACAAGCTTCAGATTTAGGTATACTGGATATGAATTAGTGCTGTTTATGTTTTGGTGTAAATCGCTCAATAGGTGGCGCTGGTATGCAGCATTTTTCACGATTTCCACAATAGCTCAATTTCCAGAACTAATGCACGGATTTTCATCAAACTTCAGATTCTGTTAGTCCTTGACATGAATTGATGTTTTGTACCTTTTCGTGTAAATCGCTCAACATGTGGCGCTGCTGTGCTGCATTTTTGTGATTTCCACAATAGCTCTAGCTCCAGAACTAATGCACCGATTTTCATCAAACTTCAGATTCCGGTATACCTTAATATGAATTAGTGCTGTTTGTGTTTTGGTGCACATCGCTCAACAGGTGGCGCTGCTATGCTGCATTTTTCAGAATTTCCCCTACAGCTCTATCTCAATAAGTAATGCACGAATTTTCATCAAACTTCAAATTCAGGTATACTTTGATACGAATTGGTTCTAAATTGATGTAATTTCTTTTACTATTTAAATGATTTAATTGACGTGATTTATTTAGAAGAAGGTTTTGTGATGGCCACAACATACTAGTTTAACTTTGAAATTTGCCATTTACAAAAAAAGTCTAACATGATGGTTAAATATGAAGGTAATTTTTATATTCAGTGCTAAAAAGCACATACAAATCAGTCGTAAAAGTTAAAAAATACAACCATCGACTCTATTTTATAGTATTAGCTATTTTTTCAATTTTGAAATTTACTATTTTGAAATTTACTAGTTGCGAAAAATTCTTACATGATGGTTAAAAATGAAGATAATTTTCGGATTCAGTGCTAAAAAATACATAAAAATCATAATTTTAAAAATAAAAAAACACAACCATTGCAGTCTTGTGTTATCTAATCTAAAACTTTTTAGAAAACTTGTTGGCAGTAATCTATCCGAAATTTTTTGTGTTACCCTGTAAAATAAGTACATAATGGTAAGCACTGAAAATCATAATAATATTACATTGTCATCTGATTTACGTCAATATGTAAAATTTAACCTCGATCGCATATTTTAAAGTGAGTTGAATTTCGAGTACAAATTTTGAACTGGAAAGACATACATACGATCGTTTCAAGTTAACCCGTTACCCGCTGGTGTTGCGTTCACGCAACGGTCAAAATAATTGCTCATGCTTACATTAATTACTTTGTCACCACTATTTTACAATTAAAAAAATTGCCTTATTTATTGGCAGAAATTTTGATATTTTAATAAAGCGGAAATTACCTTTCTGAATTTGTGGTGACAAGCGACTTTCAACAAGAAATTTGAAAATTCCTACTTATAGTTTTGGCGGTTAATAGGTTAAATAAAAGCTTATAAAAATAGCATAGTTTTTGTTAAAAAAATCATGAAAAGAAACAGCTTCAAATCCTTACAAAAATCTGTCGTAATACGATTTCTTTCAAAGCGCAGCTACACATGAAATAAATCCTTCAAATACTTTAAGCACTTTGTTTACGACCCCTAGAAGCATGGCTAAACTCATGTGTATTCGGATGCAGAAAAGTGGCACAAGTCTTGCATTTCAAAGTTTCGTATAACTTCATGAATTTTAGTGTTAGATGAATGGGACTTTTTTTGTCTTTCTTTTAAGAGAGCAGGAAATTTTTACTAAATATCTCTTATAGGGCGGAGGACCGTATAAAAAATTAAATTTCGTAACTTTTTTAGAAATATTTTTATTGATCCAAACGACTTTCAGAATAATTTTTTACCTTATTTAAAACATTTTTGTAATTGGAACTATAGGTCTATGACTAACGGTTTAGGAATTAGCCATTGAACATCGTTGAGAGTAAAGACACACTATATAAAATAATAATATAAGTGGACGGTCATTTGACGACATATTTTCAAGAGAAACCAATGATTACACTGAAAATCGAATAGACCTTGCACCGCCCTTAAATTTCCAAGAGGAATTATGCTTTATACCATAAATCATAAAGTTCGAAATAACTGCAAATTAATTGCACACGCTGATCAATGAAATGAACTCTTAAAAACAAAATCATCTGTCCAAAACATTACAAAATTAAAGCGACTGGATGCCTAAGAAAATGGATGGGTACATAAGAAAATAAATTAGTAAAAAATATTATGGATTGCATGTGGTTCTCTTTATCTCGGAAGTGTTTTTTTCCCCTTGGAATCCTTTATTTTTCAAAATCGTTCTTTTTTTTCTCGGAATCGTTCCTTTTTTTCGGAACGATTCCGAAAGGAACGACTCCAATGAACTCGTTCCTTTCGGTGAACGATTCCGGCTGGAACGATTCCTTAAAAGGAACGATGTTGCCCATCTCTAGTGTTTATCAAACATTTCTCTATAATACTACCGATTTTCATATTTTTGTATGCAACAGTTTTTTTAATATTAACGAAGAAAGGCCATGATTAAGCATTCAAATTGGATGCCGATCTGCCGGGAATATCTACGCAGATTTTCATTGGTCCATTTCCAAATCAAAACTTTTTTTTATATATAGAAGGATATGTTTTATATATTATTCCGAAAACGTATTTCTAAAAGAAAAAGAGTGATTTTAAATAAACTTTTAAAACATGATTCAAAATCATCATCATTCGAATTTAACAAATTAAAAATATATGATCATAATTATATCAGAATTACTTTATATTCCGTTTAAATTTATTAAGAAAGAAGTAAGAACGAATAAAAATAAATGGTTAAATGTTAGGAATATATTGACAACTATATGTATAATATATACAACTAATTAATTTTAAAATATAAATTAATCATCATATATACTGAAATATATATTATTTAAATATTATTGTTAATCAAACAGCAAAAATTATACATTTATATTAAACAAACAAGTAAATGTAAAACTTTTATATTAAAAAAGAATAAAAAATATATAAAATACTCAACTACAGTAGAACCTCTTTTATCCGAAACTCTTAACTGAAACTCTCGGTTAACCGAAATCCATTTTTAAAGCTTTTTTTTTCTATCACATTCCTTATGTGCAAAATCTATTTTCAACCCTTTTTTGGCATTGTGTATTGATAATACGTAAGTAAAAAAGCGTGCAAAAAGACGTCCGTCTGACATTAGCCTTAGAGTTCCGTTGAATTTAACTTGAGCTCCCGTAAGCTGCGGAGTGGAACGAAGAAAACGAACAACTTCGCAATTCTAAAGCTTTTGAATGTTTTGAAAAATGTTTGACATGGCTGGAGTAGCAGAAAAACTGTGATACTGATGGTGAACTAATGATATTAAAAAACTCCGTGATAGAGCTTCAAAGCAAAGGCAATCGAAACTGCGACAAACAAAGCATTTTTTCAAACCCTTGTGATATATGTAAAAAGGTACTTAATTTCAAATTTAGAATTCAGGTAATTTATTCTTGTTTCTATTTTTCTAATGCTTTATTTTTATTAAGCCCTTGTTACCATAATAAGAAATATTGCATATATTTCGCCTTAATCTTAAAATTGAAGCATTCTCGATTATCCGAAAATTTCGATTTTCCGAAAGAGCGTTGGTCCCAATTACTTCGGATAATCGAGGTTCTACTGTAGTTCAAAATATTTTTTAAAATAAGTATTTCTAAAGTATAGAATTTTTTTTTTTTTTTTTTTTTTTTTTTTTTTAATAAATATACACAGTTATTTATAAAATTTTATAAATAAAAACAAGTATAAACTTGATTAAACTGCCTAGTACACAAATATATATTACACGCTTCATTCTTAATATTAATCTTATTAAGAAGAAATTTTTGTTTAGTTGTAGGAAATAGCCCCTCGAATTACAAAACTAATAAAAAAAAAAAATCGTAACATATATACATATATAAATACTAGGGTGTCAACGATTTCAATCAAATGATTTAAATCAGCGATTAAATCGTGATTTTAATCAACTGATTTTTTTTTTAAATCATTGGTTAAAATCATAAATTTTCTCAATGTTTAAAATTACATAAAAAAGTACTAAAATCGAAGATGAACATAATTTGTAAAGTTTCTGTAGGTATTTGCTTTATGAATAAACAAAACAAAGCTTTAAACAATTTCTAAGCTTAAACTTTTCCTTAGACTTGTAAAAAATTAAGAAGAGTAAGTTTGTAAAAAGAAAGTTTTTTTCCGACATAAAAAGCATTTCACTTAAAAAATATATTTAAATCTAATGTAATTTGTAATGTCATAATTTACTTTAACTAATCAAATTAATAATTATTTTATATAAATTAAGCATATCAAGTATATTAAATTTCTGCAAGTAAAAGAAATAGTAGTAGACGATATGTTATTTCCTCATTCTACTTTTGCAATACTAATAAATTTATAGCAAATTGGATCTAAAGAAGAATGAAAAAAATGACATCTGCTCAACAACTTCTATAAAAAATGTATGAGAGAAAAAGAACTAATTGGAATAAAAACGTTAAGCACAGTAAGAGCTTCTTCAATAGAGGTTATGGTTTTATTTTTAATTACTTTTGAACTCGTACATAAAGAAATTGGTTAGGGATTGAAAAGGCAGCAAAACTTTTTTCTTAAAAAAAAAATTGAGCCGTTGAAAGTTAATAATCCCTCTGAGAGAGGTAATAATGCTATTTAATATTTTGAGGATTTGAGATTCAACTGGCTATTCTTATATGTACTCTGTATGTGTGTATGAATAGATGTAACTCATTTTGCTGTCGCGCAATACTTAAATAAACAATGAAATAAAAAAACTGTACGAAGAAATTATTAATATTCTTGAACCAAATTTAAATGAGAATTTTCGAAATTTAAATACAGGTATATAGTATATATGATATATATACAAATGCCCAAAATAATCAGTCTTTAGTTTTTTTATCACGTTTAATTTCATAAAAATGAATAAAAGTAATATCTGGATGCATGTGCGTGATATGTACAAACACTGACAAAGTATTCGGGAGGAGAGTAAATAAAAAATATTTTTTGCATATGCATTTTAAAATGGGTTTCCATTCACAAACATTTATAGTTTCAACGTACATTATATAATTCATATGTATGCATAAAATTAAACAATGAAATACTTCATGGTTAAGTTATTCATTTTCTTAGAATATCTTTGAGGTTTTTTATCATGTCATTGTCGATAGTAAATCCTTATGATAAACCGTGCTTAAAAATAAATGGATTAAAATCAGCACATAGGTTTTTACAAATAATGTTTTTTTAACTGTATAAAAGACAATTGTGATATTGTTATTGCTAAATGACACATAAGTAATGAGTTATGGATCAATATGAATCTGTAATTCAAAAACCTACAATAGGCTTTAAGTATTTAATCACACTTAGAATTCTTCATACAAGAAACTTTCTGGGATATAACAAATATTAGAATTAATCCTATTATTAACAAGCAATTTCATGAACATAAAGTTAAAATTTTAAGCGCTCAAGGCTATTAACATACCTTTACAAAATAAAAAATATTTAATATCATATTTCTGCATATATACATATGTACAATTTTTAAAAAGGTTTTTAGGTTTTTTTTTACAAATACTTGAACACATGGAGGAAAAAACACCGAAAACTGAATCAATGACAATGTGAAACCAGAACGTGCTAAAAAAAAAAAAATAAAATAAAATAAATTTCTAAAGTAATGATGCTAACACAATGTAACATATTTTGGATTATTTAAATATAAATTAGAACATTTAACAATGGAATAAAAAAATGTCTTATCTTACTTACATTGTTAATTAAGACTGCTACTAATAACAGTAATACAATTATCAATATCTTGTATTTTATACTGTAGTCAAAAAATAGAAAGCAGAATGAGGATTGATCATTTCTTTTTCACTACATTTTTTTATTTTGTCCTTGGTGTCATCATATAATTCCCATGTTCCACTATTTCGATGACAATAAGCAACATAATGTGCAGGGATGTGCTGAAAAGCAATTACCGAGCCAAGTGAAAAACTTAAATCATCAATTTGAATTTTTTCTGGAAAATCTGATAGCTTTATGAAACTATAGTCTAGACCATTAAAATTCAAAATGTCTAGTTCAATAAATAAGTGTTTTCCGAATATTTTACTAATTTTCCAAATCCCATTGCAATTTGGAACTCTACAGAGCTGAGTACTGGTATCTTGTATGTGCTTTTTTATAGATGCTTCTAATTTCTGCATCCCTTCTGCAATTATCATATCTCTGTCGATCGTTAATACAGGGTGTATAGCTGGATTCTAATAGCTGTGCATGTGTCAGTTTTTTACAGATGTAACACTAGGTTCATCCGAAAAATTCTTTTCTAAGTAACTAATAATATTATGAGTTGCATCAATATCAGTTAAACTGGCACTGAGAGCCGATGGTGTTTTTGGGTATAAATTATATAAATGACGCCCTCTCATTTTGTACAATTCAGACAAACTCTTGCCTCTAAAAAGTTCTATAGCAATTTTTAATGTTTCATTTTTTGTAGATTCTGCATAACTAAAATATTTTTCGTTGTCCTCCATTGCAACACATAAGCTTTGAATGATGCTGTCAAACGGACAAGTCATTTTGACAGCATATGCGAAGCCGTTTATAATTACTGGTGGGCATCTAAATCCATTTTTGAGTACAGGGAAGGATCTGTTTAATTTTGAGGTATTGGAAGATAATATCAAACTTCTTATATTTTCATTTGAATTTAGATATTTTGATTTTTTTTTTTTAGATTTTCGCCACTTATCTTCAGCTTTTATTTCTTCTTTCTCAACACGGGCCTTTCTTTTTCTATTTTCTTCAGTCTTACTTTCTGAAGATTTTTCTTTTAATGTGGTATGTTTTGTTTCCTTAAAAAGTCCGCGAAAATTTTTATTAACGTTATAATGAGATTCTTCTGGCGCATTCTTCTGAAGTTCATCTTTCATATTATTTTCATGTACTTCTCCTTTGTCAGTAATGGTCGGTTCCTCGGATGTTGATTCTAACATTTTTTTAATCTTTTTTAGTATCTGCCTCTATAAGTTTCATCGAGCCTTCAAGATAATGAATATGAAGTTTAATAAACTTGTCTATCCTAATAGGCAAAATTTCATTCTTTAAAACTCTGTTCTTCAAATTTCCAAAATCTCCTTCTACACCCGCGGAAGAGCCCGTTTTGAAAGAAGAACGAAACTTTTTGTTCATTATACCCGTCCATAAAACAACGGAATCACAAATTTTCTTTAGTTTTGCGCTAAAACTAAAGTTAAAATATGGATTAATGTCTCTTCCTTCAACTGTGTTGGTTTCAGCTATATCCCATATTTCATTTATCCAGTCTTTATCTAATCCCTCTATTTCTTCCATTGTACTCATGGATTTTTTGTCACTTTTAGTTGCTAAAATGTCAGAAGTAAAATTCGATTTTCCTAATAAATGGGCAAGGTAATTTTTGCATACTTCAGCTGGCGTTGATTCTTCTGTGTGAAAAGCTTTTCCAGCAGTTTCATTTGTTGATAGTACTATAATATTTAGAAGGATGTCACAGAAATTTTCTAAATCTTCAGAATTTATCAGAAGCCCAATGCAGTACATGTAAAAATCTTTCACTCTTTTGGTTGAACTTGAGAAACATTCCCATTTTCTGACCATGTTTATGAAATGGGCAACATCAAGGCGGATGTATGTATTAAATTCTATTTCTTTGTCGAGAAGAAGAGCTTCAAAACAGTCTTTCTTATATCGATCTAAGCTAACTAAATTAAATGCACGACATATTCCGCCCAATAATGCTAACGAAAAATCGCACACTACTTCTCGAGGTGGTGGGGCTCCACTTCTCATCCACTGCCCAAGCCGAAAAGCAATCGTGAGCGTGTCATGTCGTTCTGTTAGCATTTGTGAAACAGAGCATTGATTTTTTTCGTTGTTTATAACAATCTCATACAAAAAAATATGGCTTGACATCTTATTTTTGGCATGCATTATTTTTTTGACAACTGATCCTGTTGAATCGATTGCAGCTCTGCTGCTTTTTGTGTTCTTTATGTATTTCTTGTACACGAACATTTGGGATTGTATCCAATAATGAAAGAAAAATTTGTCTAGCCCGATATCGTGTATAGTTCCAATCCATGAAATTTAATATTTCATTATAGAAATAGTTTTAATGGGATCTCCACTACTATAACCATAAGTTTTATCTTTGGTTTCTTGTTTTAATTTTCGTAGAACATTTAAACCGTATAGTTGAGGATTAGAAACATCACCAAAATCCATAGTTTTATTTGCATATTTGATACGCCACATGGAAAACAACTTGTAAATGACAACTGTTCTAACATTTTTTCTATGTTCTCCTGTTAAAGGCCTTTTATGTGAATGAGGTGTAGTTGTCGTGTCTGATGTTATTATATTTAATAAAATATCAGACTCTTCTTTCGGTTCTTCTCTAATGTATCCTTTTAATTTATTGCTGAATTCTTTGCACCTTCCTTCTATTTCACAATAATTTTTGCTGCGCGATAAATCCTTTGCAATTTTTGCTCTTTTAAATAAGAATGCGCAAGGGATTCTAAGCTGCTCCCATATTCTTTTCGAAATCACGTAAGTCCATGCATTTGGACGTAAGCTCAAATTTGATTGTCTTGAAGATGCATGAGTGTATACAGGCTTTATATTAATCCAATCTTCAAAAGACAGTTGTATCACCTTTACGTCTTCAGAACAGATACTTGTATCACAATAGCTTGATGAAGATGTTTCGCTACTACAAAAATCAGACAGTTCAGCTTTCTTTTGAACATTGTAGTGGTTTCTTAAATCATCAAAGATATTGTGCCTATTTTGTTGCACATAGAAATGTAAATATTTTGGAGTATGGATTTTACCTATTTTTTCGCTCAAACTAATCCAAATACGGTTTGTAGCGGTAACAAGTTTACCATCAATATCAAAAATATGTTCTTTCAAATTTCAAAAATTTCAAGATTTCATTATGCGGAATTGTCGATTTCCGTGGCATATTAAAAATTTCATTTGCAAGTAAAACTCTGAATAAATTTCGTTAAATAACTCCTGCAGCCAACTGACCCGAAATATAATGAGGTAGGATCTTTATTTAACTAACCATCTGGATAAAGAAAAATTCTGCTGGCCACTTCTAACAGTTTTTGCCCTGGACCTTTTGACACTTTTTACCCCTCTGCATTATTTTAGTTGTGGGCGTGGGATACTCCACTCCCCCCCCCCCAGCCCTCGTCCACTCCCGCTATAAGAGATTTTCGGTTGTTCTTAAAGTAAAAAGTAGAAGTAACATTTGATGAAGACTATCTACTCGCAGAATAATTCAAATACAGATAACGATATTGCTCATTTCAAATCTCATTAATTATTTTTATTCTTCATTATTAACAAATTACCAGTGATTTTATCGATAATCATTCTAAAAATATTACAATAGTATAAATTCGGTTATTGTTAAGTTGTTACATTTTTTACCGTTATAATTTTCATTAAAACATATGCATTTTAAATTATAACTTCCCCTCGCAACTTTTATGTATAAGGATGTTTTCTTTTGCAATATTAAATCAAAATCTTCCAGTTCTAATATAAATTTCAACCAATTTAAAACAAAGAGAAGTTATACAGTTTGAATTATGTTATCTACATCATATATGTGTGTTTGTATTTGTATATATGCGCATACGTTTTAATATATGTACAGTTCTGGAAAAGAAAACACTATCATGTACTACCTCTGCCAAAAATCACCGTATAAAATTGTGGCTGGCGTACCAATCAATTATTTAAAAAAAAAAAAAAAAAAAAAAAAAAAAACATACCGATTAAAATTATACTTAAAATTTCGAAAAAAAACGGTCACTTAAATATAGAAATTGTGCAAAACTAATAGAATTTTCAATAGTAGTACCTAATTTTGGCATCATATTTGGATTCTGCGGTAAATTTTACCGTCGTTTACCAAACGGAGAATCGTTCAATCAAGTAGCTTAAGAAATATGCGTGTTTAAAGCCTGGAGATTGATGTTTCATCATAGCAAAACCAACTGTAATGCGAATAATTTTATTGATCTCTAAACTACTCGGTGGAATAAGCTTTAATTTTGGACTTGCACGTTCGAAGCATTTGGAAATTGATTTCTGTTTCAAAATTAACAAGTTACAATTAACATTTTCTTTTGAAATTTAATTTCAAAATGCATATTTTTACTAAGTAAATTTTCGGAAAAAAATATGAATTGAAGTCTATAGTTTTTTAAAAGCAAATGCGGAAGACTTCTAAGCAAAATTTAAGTACATCAAGTAGATCTAGATGTTATTAATCAATTGATACCAGTGACATTTTTATACGATGATTTGCAGCTGAGTTAGTAAGGGGTGCTGCGTTTCTTTTCATTTTTTAACATTTTTTAACATAGTTGAAATTACGTTCATCTGTCCGAGTTCTACTTCGCGTAAGTATTCTATGATCGTCATGTAATTTATATCTGTTATTGCGGTTTAACGTGGCATACTCGGTATTGAAAATAAAGTGTGTAGCATTTATGGTTTATCTACAGGGGCACTCAAAAGTATTCAGGTACATTATGATCATTGTAAAAAAATTTTCAGTGTATTTTAAGAGCTACACTATTTCAAACATAGTGAAATTTACATACATTATTGAGTACTATATGCTGTAATAATTTATTGTTTATTAGTAAATAGTAATTATTTCTAAGGAATTTGCAATGCAATAAAGCTACTACTTACTAGATTCTTATAGTTAACGCCAACCAAATGAAAATACTTTTGAAGATTTTTTTTTTACTTCCACTAGTTTTTATTGTCTGAGAAATGTACAATTCGTAAAGGTTTTATAAAAAATAAAATTGTGTTAATTAAGATATTCAAAGGGCTAAATTTTTAATTTTTTAAAAGTAAAATGAAGTTAATATTTTGACTGAAAAATTCATTTTGTTAAATGGTTTTTCGTATAGATTTAGCTTTGAAATTCTTCCACTTATTTTATATGAATGATAAGTGTGCAGATAACGTATGGTATTTAATCTGATAAAGACAAAATAATAATAATAATAATAATAATAAAGGATGCTTTTTGACTTTTGCATCAGTGGAACGATGTTAGAATGCATGTTGTTTTAAACAACTGATGCTCAAAATGCATTCTTTAACAAATAAACTTTTATTAAAATTTCAAAAAGCATCAATTGAAAATGCAAAAGATAAAAGGAGCTGAATAAACAGCAGTCTTCCCAAAGAAATGAGAGGGGAATCTAAAATTACTGTTTAAACTTTCTGTACAATTATTTTATGTATTTCTATTAGTTTATGTATCTTGTATTTCATATACAGGATAAGTAAGGCCTTTACTTTGAGCACCACACCTTCCGAACAGAAAATTTTGCATTATTTTATTGCAGAAAATTTTGTTTAAAATTATATAGTTAAAATTATTTGAAAACAGCAGTTCTCGAATATAAAATTTATATGCACCCTGGATACGTTACTAAACATCAATAATTTCCGTTCTAAATCGCGGGGGTCCGTGAAGGCACAAAAAATATGAAACGGAGTGCGTGGTCAACACAAGACTTTATGAAACGATGTTGTGACCTATATAAAAATTTGTGTTGCCAAAATAAATCAGTTTAATAATATAAGAAACATACATATGTATTAAAGAAAATAAAAGTGTATCAATTATGGCAATTTTTTAATATTTGTAATCTATATCTATACTCATATTATAAAGAGGTAAAAATTGTTTATTTGTAGGAGGTAAGCTCTGGAACTACCGAACCGATTCCAAAAGTAATGGTATCAAAACGATGGTGTTAATCCAACTTAGAACATAGGCTATATCTTATGTCCGCGCCACTGGCCGAAAGGGGGTGCAGGAGCAAAAAACGTTCTAAAAATGCGATTTTTGTGTTACTGAAGGGCCTAGAAACATGAAATTTGGAATGGTAGTTACTTATAAGTTACTAATATTCTCTAAGGACATTTCTTAACAAAATCGAAATTTAAAAAGGGTAAAAATGCGCGAAAAGCGTTCTAAAAAACGTTCTAAATGGCGTTTTTTTATGCAATTTTACGAAGTACCAAACTGATTTAAAAAATAATGGCGTCAAAATGATAGTGACAACCCTTGTTCCAACATACGCTACATTTTATGTCGGTGCCTTTACCTCTAAAGGGGGTAGAGGAGCAAAAAAAAAAAAAAAAAAAACGTTCGAAATTGTGATTTTTGTGATACTGGAAGGGCTAGAAATTTTTAATTTGGCATGGTAATTACTTATGAGATGTAAATGAGAGAGTTCCTTAAAAATTTGAAATTTAAATGGGATGAAAATAAACGAAAAGCGTTCTAAAAACGCTCTAAATAGCGATTTCTACGCAATCTCTGGAAATATAAACCAATTTCAGAAGTAATGGTTTCAAATTGATGGTGACAGTCCCCGCTCCAACATAGCCTATATTTTAAGTTTTTGTCACTACCACCTGGGATTTACTGGAGCAAAAAATGTTCTAAATTGCGTTTTTTTGTGTTAAAGAGGGGTTCTAACATTTTAAATTTGGAATGATAATTACTTCAAAGATGCAAATGCTTTCTAAGAATTGCCGAAAAAAAATCCAAATTTAAAGGGATGAAATGAGCGAAAAACGTTCTATAAGTGTTCTAAATTACAATTTTTGTGCAATCGTATGAAATATGAAACCGATTTGAAACATAATGGTTGCAAATTGATGGTGATAGAACCTGTTCAGGCATAAGCTATATTTTATGCCACAACCCCTTGAGGGTTGCAAAAGCAAAAAACTTTCTAAATTGCGATTTCTGCAGTACAGAAGAGGCTAGAAACTTTAAATACAGCACGGTAGTTACTTATAAAATATAAATATCCTGTAAGAACAGTTGAAAATAAATTCTAATTTTAAAACGGCAGAAGAGAAGGGAAGGAGCGAGGAGCATTCAAAAAGAGTCCTAAATTACGATTTCTATGGAATCTCAGGAAATAAATAAACCGATTCCAGAAGTTATCGGTTGCGAATCAAGAATGATAGTCCCTGATCCTATACGGGCAATATTTTATGCCGGTGTCACTACCACATGGTTAGCAAGAACAACAAGAAAGCTTTTAAAAACATCTAAGTTCCGTTTTCTATATAATATTGGGAAACACCAACCGATTTCAAGGTTAATGTTGGCAAAGTAATGGTAACAGTCCCTGTTTCAACATTTTTCGAGACATTCTATTTCAAGTCTGTTTCGGCATTTTATGTTGGTGCCACTAACACCAGAGAGGTGACAGACTGTTATACAAAAAGCTTGAAATTTGACATGATGTTTAATTTTAAGATTTAAATATGTTAAGATGGTTTTTAAAAAATTTAAAACTTCAAATGAATACTGAAATGAGCATAAAAGTCTCAAAATACTTTCTAAATCATCATTTATTTGGAATTAGTTTAGTTCTTCTTATTAATTAAAATCTCATATCTGTCTATCGCAATTTTATAATGAAGTTTAGTCAAACTGTGGCTTAATTTATAATTTTTGAATTATTCCAAAAAGTGATCTTCTAAGAAAAAATAGTCATGCAAATATCACTTGGCATATTTCAACTATTACGCGAGCAAAGCCGCGGGGTTTGCTAGTACTTATATAACATAATATGTTACATAAAACAATAATGTGTGCATAAAAATTTCAAAATTTGATTATGTGCGAGGCGAGAAAGAAAGAAAGAAATAAAAAAGGCAAATGGCAAATGGCGAAATAGTTATTTTAAGGGTGTGTATACAATCTGAGATTTCTGCCGCTTGGCAAAAACAAAGCTAAAAAACAGTAAAAATATTTTCGCTGAAATCAAATTTCTTATCGCTCAAATGATACTCTTAGACGCTCAAACGTATGGTGGTTTCAGAATTTCAAAATAACTAGTAAATCTGCAGATCAAGAGCCTCAACGTCATCTCTGCAACTCATTGTTTTTATCAAACTTTGCGTAATATTAATCTTTCTACAAAAACAAAATTTAAACTATTTAAATTACACAAATATTTATAAAAGGAAAAAAATATTTCGATGGTTTCAGACATTAAAAGCGTTAAATTAAACACTTTGTTATGTAAGGATATTCTGAAATTCTCACGAGCTACTTATTCTAGTAATTTTTATATAATAAAGCAAATTTCTTCAGGAGGGCTCTGCCCCCCTGAACCCCCCGTTGTGTAATTTATTTTGCATTTGTAATTTTCTACTGATTGAGTTAATGATTACCCTATATCTTAGATTTCTTTTTACACTGCGATTTATAAGGATAAGCAATAATTCGGTCAAGCATTTTACGTTATCCTAATATCCATACAGCAGTATTTACTTGCCTGCTAACCACAAATACCTGTATCTAATGGATAAAGAACTTTTGGAAATGTAAACTGAAACATCTAATTTAGAAATCTAATACCTTTATAAATTTTGTTTATAAAAAAATAATTTTGATTACCATTCTGCAATATTTATATCTAAGATCTAATCTAAATATCAAAAAATGTACTCGATAGCATTAACTTACTAAAATCACCCTAAAGTAGGGGGGGCTTCTAAATCTAACAGTTAATAATTCATCATCGTTAAATAGATAAACATGATTTGGCGCCTTTAAGTATTTTTTGTGATTTTCTTTTAATAGTATCTACATTTAATTTAAAATCGTGATGTTACAAATACCGTTGAAATTTGACGCAAACCTATGTTCAGGTCAAATTACGAAAGGTTAACTAACATTTCATTTCCCTTAGCCGGACTTTCTGTTTCATTTTTCGTAATAAGGATTATTTTAATAATTTAATTTATTTTACACTCTACAAGCTGTTACACGGACGTTGTTCACGTAGCATTAAAATAGAGATAAATGCATTAAGTAAAACATTTCACTCCCCACCAGACATGCCAAGTCTCAAGCTTTTTGCACATCATTATTATCTTAGAGAAAATGTTCTTTTAAATCGCGCAAATGTTTCAATTAAATAAAGTAACATTTTCTGTATTAAAATACTGGTATCCAGAACGCCGGAGGCTTTGCAGCTCTGCTCCTCTTAATAAAAACATATATGATTAACCAACACTTTATCACATTTTATAGGAGACAATACGGAATTTCTTATTTGTATGGCCTTACATATATCTCAGTCATAAAAATGTAAAATTTTGTGCCAATTAATGCACGCAATTGCGAAAATGAAATCGCAAAGAATGAGAAAAGGAAGGCCAAGTAAAATCGTGTAAATCGAGGAATCTTTCTTCGTAGTGCTGGGAAAATACTGCTACAAAAACTATTTTAGGTGGTATTTGGTGTGAAATGTTTATATGTATTCATTCCTGTCCTATATATCCTTTTTTTTATTTTTTATTTGCTTATTCCATTTTTCTTTTGCACGTGAAAATCTTACAAATTAAAATTAACTCTTTGGGAGAAATTGTTATTCATTTTTTTTTTTTTTGGCAACAATAAAGTTTATAAAATTTAACAGAATAATGTCAGTTTATTCTGTATGAAAATAACGAACTTTTTCCTTTATAATCAAATAGTTGAATAAATAAATGAAAATATTATTCTATATAGTATATAAATACTATTTTCATTTCTGCGTTTAAATAAATCTATATGCAAATATCTATACAAAGGCATTCATTAATTCATTCCTTTTGCTTTGATTAGACTTCAAAAAACCATACATACTTTCACATTTATGATATTTTTAGATGAGATGCTGTTGCTACGCAACGGTTAAAAGAAAAAATGAAATATAAGTAAATTCATAAAATAAAATGTTTTATATTATTCGAACACATGTATAAAATTCTATCATAAGTTATACACCTAATTTAAAAGCTCTGACAAATGTTTTGACAAAATTGCAAACTAATAAGAATAATTTAATACTCTTATTTAAAAATTTCAGCATCCAAAATTTACCATTTAAATCTATTATTCATATGAGCGATTTCTTTCAACAAATGAAAATTTGAAAATCGTCCGACTTCCTATAGAAAAGCATTATATCACAAAATAAAATGTTCTGTATATTCCGAACGAATGAACCAAATTTAACCCAAAACTATACAGCTAAATCCGGGGAGCTCATCAACATGCCCAGGGAATTTCAAGCCGATCGGATGCTTTTTGCGGCAGTTATCGCGGAACAGACAGACAGACTAACAGACAGACAGACTAACGGAAACCAAAACTTTTCGTGTCTCCACAGTAAGCCTTCACTGACGTTTCGGCAACTAGTAAATCTGCAGTTCAGGAGCCTCAACGTCATCTTTGCAAGTCATTGTTTTTTAACACTCATTGCATAATATTCAACTTCCTACAAATCGCTTTTTAAAGTTTTCAAATTACATAAATATTGATGAGCATACAAGATACTTCGTAAAGTTTCAGAAATTAAAAGTGTTAAACAAGTGATTGTACATTAATGTTCTGAAATTCTGATGAGCTACTTATTCTGGTAACTTTTTAAATCAAAAATTGCATTTCTTCAGGGGGGCAGAGCCCCCCTGAACCCCTCGTAGTCTATTTAAATTTACATTCGCAATTTTGTATTGATTGTGCGGATGGTTATAGTATATCTTAGCTTTTTTTTACGCTGTGATTTATAACGATAAGCATAAGTTTTTTTAATAAATTAATAAAATTTAAATTTAAAATAAAATATTCATGTTAACCGTACACAGACAATAAATATTGAAGTGACGCCTAAAATCCGTTACATTCGGCACAACAAAACAACGTGCTTAAAAAAAAAAAAAAAAAAAAAAAAAAAAAAAACGGATGAAGTCAAAGAATTTGGTCCCTGTTCCACGTGCTTGTTTTGTTTGGACCGAATGATAGCATTTAAATCTGAGCGATAACGCACATCGTATTGCAAACTGTTTTTACGGCATACTGCATGTCCATCTATCTCTTTCCTCCGTGAATAATAGTTAATTTTATTTTACCCAAGATCTTTTTATTCCAGCATCTTTGTTTTCGATAAATGACGTCTAATTCACCTGCTATGCGTACTTACTCAAAACTTTTCATCTTGTTATATTAAGAAATACTCGAGAGTTTTTTTTTTTTTTTTTTAATATGCCGCCATATTAATTTTTCTATTCTTAATTTTATTTTTCATTTTCCTGTTTCACGACAAAACATTTCAATTGAAAATTGTTTAAAAGAAAATATTATTCCGGGTTTTGATTTTCTTGGCAACAATTAAAGAAATATTGGTAACTGTTATGGGAAAATGTTACGTTATTCTCTATGAAAATAATGAACTTTTGTATTTTTAAGCAAAATATTTCAATAAAATAAATAAAATAAATGAAATATTGCCTATTTTTATTTCTGGGCTAAAATCCGTCTATATGCACAGATACAAATGCATTAATTCATCTGTTTGGACGTTGGCTTTACTCAAGCATTATACACGCAATTATACTAATATTATTTGGACCAAATTCGTTGCTAGGCAACAGAGAAAGAAAAGGAAAAAAATGAAATATGCATTATGTCAATTTGATAAAACAAAATCCTTTATATTATTGGAAAACATGCATAAAATTCCCCCCAATATTATAAACCTAATTAAAAAAATCTAGCAAATATATTGACATAATTTATTGGAATAATTTAATAATGTTATTTAAAAATTCCAGCATCAAAAATTTACCATTTAAATCCATTTTTCATATGAGCCATTTCTTTCAACAAATGAAAATCTGAAAATCGTCTGACTTGCCATTGAAAAGCATTATAGAGCAAAATAAAATGTTCCATATTTCCCGAACGAATGAACCAAATTTAACCAAAAACTATACAGCTAAGTCCGGGTACCTCATCAACATGCCCAGTGAATTTCAAGCCGATCGGATGCTTTTTGCGTCAGTTATCGCGGAACAGACAGACAGACTAACAGAAACCAAAACTTTTCGTGTCTCCACAGTAAGCCTTCACTGACGTTTCGGCAATTATTTTAACGGACTGTTTACAACCTGTGATTTGAGCCCCTTGGAAAAAAGAAAGTTTAATATCTATAAAAATATTCTCGCTCAAAGAGAGATCTTTATAGCTCAGAATAGGATTCTGAACGCTCAAACGTATGGTGTATTCAGAATTTCAAAATAATTTAAGGGGCTGTATACAAGTTGAGATTTCAGACCGTTTTAAAAAAGAAATCTAAATAACAGTAAAAATAAATTCGCTCAAATAAAATTTTTCATCGCTCAAATGATAATCTTGGACGTTCAAACGTATAGTGCTTTCAGAATTTCAAAATAGTTATTTTAAGGGGCTGTATACAACCAGTGATTTGCGCCCCTTGGAAAAAAAAATTTTTAATATCTATGAAAATTTTCTCGCTCAAAGAGAAATCTTTATAGCTCAGAATAGGATTCTGAACGCTCAAACGTATGGTGTATTCAGAATGTCAAAATACTTACTTTAAGGGGCTGTATACAACCAGTGATTTGAGCCCCTTGAAAAAAGAAAGTTTAATATCTATGAAAATACTCCCGCTCAAACAGAAATCTTTATCGCTCAAAATAGTATTTTGAACGCTCAAACGTATGGTGCATTCAGAATTTAAAAATACTCATTTCAAGGGGCTATATGCAAGCTGAGATTTCTGCCGCTTGGCAAAAAGAAAGCTAGATAACAGTAAAAATATTTTCGCTGTAATGAAATTTTTAATCGCTCAAACGATATTCTTGGACGCTCAAACGTATGGTGTTTTCAGAATTTAAAACTAATTATTTTAAGGGGCTGTTTACAACCTGTGATTTGAGCCCCTTGGAAAAAAGAAAGTTTAATATCTATGAAAATATTGACGCTCAAATAAAATTTTTATCGATCAAACGAGAGCTTTGGACTATCAAACGTATAGTTTCTTTTGGATTTTAAAATAATTAATTTAAGGGGCTGTGCACAAATTGTGTCCAATAATAATGCTTTTTAACTGTGTCCCTGTCCAAAAATAATGCTTTTTAGCTGTGAAAATATTGCTGCTGGAACAGAATTCTTTATTCGTAGACAATTTCTTCGGATGCTCAAATATATGGTATATTTTCATTATTTTAATACAGTTATTTTTTTTTACTGCATGCAAACTGTGATTTTTGTCGTATCGAAATAAATAAAGCTGTATAACTCTGAAAGCATATTCGCTCGTTCAAAAATTTTTGTCTCTCAATTCCGCTCAAACGACGCTCAAACCTATGCTGTCTTTCGTTTTTCATTTTCTTAAAGTCGAGGGGCCAACTTCACGTGTAAATAGCCCCCCGAGGTTGTTTTTTAATATAACTTTTTTGGTTTGTCGCTCAAGTAAAAATTTTTGTCGCTCAAACGCGCTCAAACGACGCTCAAACCTGTGTGTTTTTCAATTTTTAAATCCCATGAAGTTGAGGGGCCAACTTCACGCTTTGTTGGCCCCCGTATTTTACTTTATTCCTAACTATTTCCAGATTGTCGCTCAAACGAAAATTTTTGTCGCTCAAACGACGCTCAAACCTATGCTGTTATCCGTTTTTAATTTTCTCGAAGTCAAGGGGCTAACTTCACGGACCTGTTGGAAAAGCCTGATCTAGAGCAGGGATGCCAAACACGGCATTCGCGGTTTCCTTTCCGAATTTGTAAAGTTTCTAGCTTCTTTTTTTTTAATGTATTTCAGTCGCTTGAAGGCGCCGTTAAAACTTATGTGGCGCCCTTCGGCCGTTAACGTTCAACTGATCTTTTGACACCTTGGCGCCTTTCGGCTTGAGACCCCCCCCCCCCCTATCCCTCCTAAAGCTACGCCGCTGAAAAACATCTGCAAATTTTATATATTTTTAAAATAAAAATAAATTCATAAATGTATCAGAAATAAACCACTTTCGAGTTTAATAAATTTAAATTAAATAAAAAAATTTCAAATATTTCAGCTTCGCCTAAAATATTTGGCGCCTTTAGTATTCTGGCGCCTGTGTGCGGTGCACACTTTGCACACTGGGTCGGCGCGCTCCTGTTTGTCACACTAACTCTCGTATTTATGAACCGATTTGGATGAAACTGTGTGTACATAGTACATACCAATGTCTCGACCGAGTTCGTTGGCCAGCTTCATTCGCCATCTTGTTTCAAAATGGCGGCTATTTAAAGAAATTTAAAAAAATTAAAATTTAAAATGAGGTATCAAAAAATTAGAAAATGAAAAAGATTTTTTCTTATGTGTTTGGCCTTGATACAAAGATTCCGGAACAGTTTCTTTTTCGTCTATATCTAAAAAAATGGTTGAGTTATAGTATTTTGAATTTCTATTGTGGCTGACATTTTGAAACGACCTGATTTTTGTCACGCGATAACATGCGTATTTATGAACCGAATTGGATGTAACTTGGTGTGTACATAGTACATACCAATGTCTCGACCGAGTTCGTAGGCAAACTTTATTCGCCATCTTGTTTCAAAAGGGAACATTTAAAAAACATTTTTAATTTAAAATTTAAAGTGAGGTATCAAAAAATTGGAAAATGAAAAAGGTTTTTTTTTATGTGTTTGACCTTGATACAAAGATTCCAGGGCAGTTTTTGTTTCGTCTATATCTTAAAAAATGGTTGAGTTACAGAACTTTGAATTTCTAGCTTGGCTGTCATTTTGAAACGACCTGATACTTGCCACGCGAAAACTCGCGTATTTATTAACCTATTTGGTTATAAGAAGGCATGTGGATAATATATAGCAATGTCTTGACCAAGTTCACTGGCCAGCTTCATCCGCCATCGTGTTTCAAAATGGCGGCCATTAAATAAAAAAAAATTATATTTAAAGTGAACTGCAAAAAAATAGAAATTGAAAAAGGTTTCTTTCTTAAGTATTTTATTTCTCATTCATAATGATTTAGTATTGATAAAAATTAATATTGAATCTCCTATAATCGGTTTCCACTAAATTGAGTTTCGAGTGTTTGAATAATATAAGCTTGCTTTTTAAAAATAAGGAATATGAAAACTACCTATTCCTCCCGGCACTGGTCGGAAGGACTTTAACATCAAAACCACATAATAGATACACAATAAGACGCGTCTCACTGTGTACCACAACTGTGCGTCTTACTGTGTACTTTCGTTGCGTTGTCACAAAATGGATGCCACATGTGTTACATCAATTTCATCGCTTTAAAAAGTTTATGTCGTTTTGTCGAAATAGTCTATTATTAGATATAGCTAGGTTTGGTTAAGTAAATGTATGTCATATTAAAGGAAATAAACTAAAATAGACATTTATGTAACTTTAACCACTATAAAATAAGGAATTATTTACTATTTTATCGGACGAGTCACTTAAGTGCCGAAACTACATCCACGAGTTGCGTAAGATGAGGTCGTTATGTGTGTGTGTGACAGCTTCCAGAAAAGGTTACAACTATATGTCAAAGTGGCTGCTGTCTCACTGTTACTCCCAATATATCAAGATACATACAGTTTTTCTCTATTTCGCCGAGTTCTGACCCATACATTTGGAAAAAAAACCTGAAATGCACGGTGTTTAAATTAAATTTCGGTAACTCAATTATGAAAAACTAGTGCGTTTCAATGGGGATTTCGTCAAGTTAACGTCATGTATGACAACTTATTTGTCGCCAAGTTTGGCGACATTACCACAAGAGAGCGAAATTTTGATCAACTTGGCAATCTATTGTGACTGCTATTAGTACTTTTCAACAATTACCTCATTGTTGACGCTCAAACCGATTTCTCCGTAGGAATCCTAAGATGGCCGCGATGTATGAGATGGTCCAACCGGAATTGTGAGGGACACACAGAGACTTGAATATTATATAAATAGATACTATACCAACTTTGATTTTCATCTTTTTTGCTTCGGTCAATTAATCTTAGTAAAAACGAGTTAATAGATCATGATATTTATTAGAATCAATAGTTTTTCGCTATTCTGTTGTACATCCGCTGTTTGCGAATAACCGGCTTAGTAGGACGCGAGTTCCCGTCGCTGAAAGAGCCGCTGATGGGCAACACAACTACGAAAAATCGAGGAAATTATACAAAAAGCGTTATTTAAAGGCCCCCCTTCCGGCGTAATATTTCTAAATGCAATAAAGGTACTATTACAGCGCCCCCTTCAGGCGAAATATTTTCAAATCGTAGGAGGACCTGCTGGCCATAGCCAAAAACACACAAAAAATTTGGTTCAATTCTACGCATAACTTGACCCACTTTTATATGGTACAATAATGAAAATGAGGCAGACATCGCTATTACAGCGCCCCTTCAGGCGAAATTTTTACAAATTCAGAAAGGACCTTCTTGCCATGGACAAAAACATACATAAACTTGTTGGATATCCCAATCTCAAAACTTTCTTCTACCTCATATGTTTTAATATTTAAAATTGTTGTTACAGATGTCAATATTTCATTTTTATGAGTTTAATACTATATCAACTTTGACTTGCATCTTAAATTTCTGCTTCAGTCAACGAATCCGAGTAAAAACGAGTTAACCTCGATCATGATATTTATTAAAATCACGAATAGTCGGCTTATCAGGATGGGAAGTTCCCGTCGATTCACGAGCCACTGGTGTAGAATAGAACTACGAAAAATTAAGAAGATTACACAAAAATAACTTTTACAGCGCCTCCTTCCGGCAGAATTTTTCCACAATCATGGAGGACCTTCTTGCCATGGCCAAAAACATATGCAAAAAATTTGGTTCAATTCTATGCATAACTTCATACACTTTACACGGACACACGGACAGACAGACAATTTCAATAAACATGTTTTTTGGGATCTCTGACCCTGAAAACGTGTCAATCCGTTAAAAACCGGTAGTCGAAAAAAATTTTGATTACAATACTTTCTTCTACTGAAGATAGAAGAAAATAAAAAAAAGGAACATTTCATTTTCAACTATAGATAGGAGAAAGTAGGGTAATGCCGCTCATTTCGTCTTCGTTTATTAACGAAGTATAACTCCAAAACATAAGAAACAGTTTGCAATCAACTAATATCAATAAAAGTTTTAGGATTTTTTTCATAGTTTTAATTAACTATGGACTGAGCAATAATGCCCGACATGGTAGAGTAATGACGCTCAAAATTTGATTACAGAGGTTGCATTGTATAGGGGAAATTTTATTGTTACTACCAGAACCCTTAATCATTAATCTTCATGATAATTTTATTTAAAATATACAGAAAGGTACGATGAAGATATTTTCAAAATAGTGATAGGAACAATAAAAATTTCCCTATAGAATGCGACCCATGTGAATACAACGCTTAAGTACGACAAAAGTCACATGTAGTTGTGTGGACTGTTCACACCACTGCAGACTTTATGCGACCACTTTCCACATATTGTGCAGCGAAACCACATTTCGGCATCTCTCCCGAAATTCTCCCCAAAAGCAGCAAATTTCTGTCTCCACATCCTGTCCGATTAGAAGCAAATCATCTGGGTCATCATTGAACCCGAAAATCAATCGGGTTCGTACCCTGAACTTGGCATGTAAGAAGTAAAGTTAATATTCACTCTTTTTTCCCCTCACGTTGGAACATTTGAAACAAATGTCGAGCAAACATTTTAGACAGCAGAAACGGTATTTGAAAATGTTTTGAAAGACTTAGGGCCGTAACAAGACTCCAATTGGTGCAAGGATCTGGACAGTCTCACCGTTTGCACAACGGTCACGTCGGCCCTACCTACGATTGTTTGAGGATGTGAGTTTCAAAACTCGTTTTATCCAAAATTTAAAAAATTGAGTTTCACTATATATTGGTAATAAATATTGGCTTACTTTCAAAATCGCCTTATCCACTAGGGAGTTGGAAACAAAACTAGCTTTATCCCTGCGCATGCGTAGACCAGCGCACGGCGAAATTATCAGCTACTTTCACGGTAATTTTCCTTCATTTCTCTGCGACGTGTTGCAACTTTTGTTTAAAGTTTTTATCAATTCTATTCATATAAACTAATTAAAAAAGATTTACCATGTGTCTTACATATAATAGACAGTGAATCAACTCCTGAATTTTGTGAGGAAAGGGGAAGAAGACAAAACTAGAAAACAGGAATTCTGCTTTTTCAGAATTCAGTGTCGCCTCCAATGAAAAAACAATATATTTATATATAAATAGTACAAAACATATTACCTTTATAAGACTTAAAACACACGCTTTTATTTTTATGTAAAATGACGTCATTCGCATCCGCTTTAGAATTACACATTTAAGATCCACTCTTAAACATCTACAGTAAAGTACGCATAAGACGTCACTATCGCGAAATAATACACAAATGCAGCAAAAAGATGCCGTCATTCAAGAAACTCGACCTAAAAAATGGCTATCTCATGATTCATAGGCCTTCATTTGTTTGTAACATTAATACGGGTACTTAAAATTAAATATAGTCTGCTCCCTGTTTTAACATTAATCATTCGTTTATATTTTTTCAAAAATAGCACGTATTTTAATTACATTTTTTCGGTTGTTATAAAAAAATGGCAACAAAAAGATATAATTACTATTTTACAACTATTTTTCCTTTACTTTCTACAGAAATGGAGCACTTCCGTTGCCAATATTAAGCAAATGCCTCTAAAAACTACAAAAAAAAAAAAATTAATATTTCAAAAATAAATGGAGATGCCGTTTTCAAACAAATTGCATAAAAAAGTACTTTTCTCAATACGGCGGTGTAAAAGTTGAAAATGTGCGATGATTAGCCGTTAAAAAAATTACTTTAGAGTATTTAATCGTACAATGATACCTCTGCTTTGTTTTACCGCTGGCTTATACAACGCAACGTTATTTTTTGGAGACGACACAACATAAGCTGGGAGAAAGAAATAGCATACCGGGAGCTAATAAATACGAATTCGTGGGCAAGTACGCAAAACAAAATTGAAAAGTAAGTTCAAAATGGAGTCATGTGCTGTACATTCCTTACTCTCACAAGGTGTTAAAAGATCTGACGTTTATTCTCAGATATAAACCTAAGGCACTTCCAATTCTCCCAAAGTGCACTCGTCAGAAAAAGAACCTGGAGTGTTCATCTCTCTCAATGCAGGATGTCCGACGCTTCCACCAAGGTTTTTTTTTATTGAAACCGAGATAACTTTATTTTGAGGTTTACATCTCAAACAGCTCCTTCAAGAAGTCGTCCAGGTGCGTTTTCTTTCCATGAAATATTCAGAAACGTAAAATTTACACCTTGCGTTTCTCTCTCTCTCACTTTTTTTTTTTTTTTTTTTTTTTTTTTTTTTTAGGTGCAGTTCAGGGCGCTTCCAAAAGGCATTACTATAAGGTACTACATAAAGATTAAGAAACATGGCCACCTTCAAATTTGTGGAAGTGCATTTCTGAAGATTCTTAGAATATCAATATTCAGAGTGCAAAACTTGTGCAAGAAGCATCGAAAACTTTCAGAAAAGAGAGGGGGAGATAGAAGATAGCAAAAACTAGCAGAGGTAAAAGCCGCAGTACGATGTTCCATCCAAAAATTAAAGTGTGTCGATTCACATTACGGACGAGATAAAAGCAAAATGCAATATTTTCCAAGTGACTGGAGCATGAAAAGCTTATGGAAGAAGGAAGCAGACGGTCCTTTATTCCTGGTGAAATACCATCTTTTCAGAGATACTTTCAATCATGATTTTAAGTTGTTTAAAATCTCCCGCAACCGATGCTTATTCAGAACCTCTCTATTCTAAAAAAAGTAACTACTGCTGTCACCGCCACCGCCGCCGGTTTTGAATTTTTTGTGACCGGAGGTTTTTCTTCGTTAATAATAAGGAAAAAAATGCATACAAAAGTATGAAAATCGGTGGTTTTATACAGAAATGTTTGATAAACACGTAGATGTAGACAGTTTTCAAATCGAAGAATTATTTTAAGAGATATTTAATGCTAAAGTTGGACAAAATCGTTCCACTAAAAAAGTTTTATAGCAGCAAAAACTATACATGGCAGTGTAATCATTTTTAGATCATTTTATGTGTTAGAATTTGCCGGTGTGCAGATTGCATTAATTTTTAAATTTTGACTCATTTTTTGAGGTTTTATTTCTATTTTAAATTCAAATTTTCAGCCTTTCTAGAGATATTTTTAATATTACTAGGGGGCTCGGCCCCCTACGAGCTACGCTCGCCAACCCCCGTCCAGACACCGCAGACTCTAAATGCACGCTAATGTGATCGTCTTTAAAAAGATTTCGAAAGATTGCATTATAATTTAAAAAACAGTGGCGATCTCCCTATAAACGGATTTCTATTCATTTCTCTTTGATTGGGGAAATTTTAACGCCAAATCCGCTGATTATCCCGTCGACTAATTTCGCCAAATTATATAAATCGCCAAACCACTCGACAAATTATACAAATTGACATAATTTTTATTTTAAATAACGAAAGAACAAATAAATTAGTACAACATTAATAAAAATACAAATAAAACGTCGAAATAAAAATAACTTGATGACGTAGACACGTGTAACAACATATCAAAATAAGCTAATATAAAAGGAATTAAGTAAACAGAGTCTTTGTCTCCCGGTATTTTTTAACAAAGCGAAAAGAAAGTTCTTTTAAATGAGACATTTTAAATTAATCGGTTTTAATCTGACGTAATTTTGACAAAACTATTCTTTCTCTTTTTAATATTCACGTGAAAATACTTGTGTTAGAAATAAAATATCATTTGCCCTTTCCTAAGAAAAATAGTTGAAAAGTATCCTCTCAAAATATCAAATAAATGTCTAGCGCAATTTGTAAATTTAAACCGTTTTGCAATATTATTTTGTGTTCACTTTATGTAATAACTGTAATGTGACGTAAATATGACGTAATTTCTCTTATTTAAGACTTCTAACACATGTTAATAAATTTATTATTTTACAAATTCCTTTCTCTCTTAAAATTCACGTGCAATTATAGTTTTTATGACGTGATTTTTAATAAGTTCCTGCTTTTTGTACATAATTATTTAATTCCAATTCCAAATGTTTTTTTCTGTTTATAATAGTCACGTGTAAATAAATTTTTAATTTATTACACGTATAAATATATATATATATATATTTTAAGCAAATGTTATTGTTTCCGCTGTTTATACAGTTGGCAACAGTTTAAATTAATATCACTTTCTAAAATCTGTAAAAAATATCTCTCGAAATGCTGAAAATTTGAATTTAAAATAGATATAAAACCTCAAAAAATGAGTCAAAAAAAATAAATCAATTCTGCACACCGGGAAATTATAACGTATAAAATGAACTAAAAATTATTAAATTCCGATGTATAGTTTTCGCTACTATAAAACTTTTTTAGTGGAACGATTTTGTCCAACTTTAGCATTAAATATCTCTTAAAATAATTCTTCGATTTGAAAACTGTCTGCATCAGCGTGTTTATCAAACATTTCTGTATAAAACCACCGATTTTCATATTTTTGTATGCATTCTTTTTCTTAATATTAAAGAAGAAAGACCTCCGGTCACAAAAAATTCAAAACCGGCGGCGGTGACAGCGGTAATTACTTTTTTTTAGAATAGAGAGATTTTAGAAAATGGTATTAATTTATACTGTTGAGAAATGTATAAACAGCGCAAACAATGTTTGCTTCAAATTAAAAATTTATTTACACGTGACTATTATAAACAGAAAAAATCATTTGGAATTAGAATTAAATAATTATGTACAAAAAGCAGGAACTTATTAAAAATTCCGTCATAAAAAGTATACACGTGAATTTTAAAAGAGAAAGGATATTGTAAAATAATAAATTCATTAACATGCGTTAGAAGTCTTAAATAGGAGAAATTACGTCATATTTACGTCACATTATAGTTATTACACAAAATGAACACATAATAATATTGCAAAACGGTTTAAATTTAGAAAATGCGCTAGACATTTATTTGATATTTTGAGGGGATCTTTAACTATTTTTGTTAGGAAAGCGCAAATAATATTTCATTTCTAATAAAAGTATTTTCACGTGAATATTTAAAAGAGGAAGAATAGCTTGGTCAAAATTACGTCAGATCAAAAACGATTAATTTAAAATGTCTCATTTAAAAGGGCTTTCTTTTCGCTTTGTTAAAAAATACCAGGTGACAAAGACTCTGTTTACTTAATTCCTTTTATATTAGCTTATTGTGAAATGTTGTTACACGTGTCTACGTCATCCAGTTATTTTTATTTCGACGTTTTATTCGTATTTTTATTAATGTTGTACTAATTTATTTGTTCTTTCGTTATTTAAAATAAAAATTATGTCAATTTGTATAATTTGTCGAGTGGTTTGGCGATTTATATAATTTGGCGAAATTGGTTGACGGGATAATCAAGTAGTACCGCAGCGGATTTGGCGTTAAAATTCCCCAATCAAAGAGAAATTAATAGAAATTCGTTTATAAGGAGATCGCCACTGTTTTTTAAATTATAATTCAATCTTTCGAAATCTTTTTAAAGCCGATCAAATTAGCGTGCATTTAGAGTCTGCGGTGTCTGGACGGGGGTTGGCGAGCGTAGCTCGTAGGGGGCCGAGCCCCCTAGTGTACAAGATTAAAGCTACTCATTAAAACTCAAGTCGGGAGGGAAAGGTAGAGACTATGACGAAATAGAGGGGTCACAAATTAAAGGCAAAACGTTTCCAGTAAACGTTGAGAGAAACGACGGAAGGATTATACAGATTTTCATTCGACTTGCAGAAAAACCTTGTTTTGTCCTAAGTTCCCGACCAGGCTACTTAATACTCCAGAGACAAACGTACCAGTATAACTTTACCCATGTGTGAGGGAACATCAAGAAACACTCAAAACAGGGAACAGTCAATATCTTTACTTGGGGGTGAGCACGAACGCAACAAGGGATCAAATCAGATAGCCTCCCTCCATAATCTTTTTTCATTTTAAATCCTTAAACCTGGAAGGATTCGAACAAATTCAGATGTTTTCTGATGGCGCTCCTGGACAAAATAAAAGTATCACAATGACAGGGATGCTAGCAAAGTGGCTCCTGGAGTTAGCCCCTTCGAATATTAAACAGGTTGACTTTATTTTTCCCATTGTCGACCATTCTTATTTGCCGCCAGACAGTTTTTGTCACGATTGAGAGAAATATAAAAAAAGAGGGAGTGTATAAATCCATCCTAAAGACAATCTGAAATTTCTTTTCCCGGTTTGGCATCGTATGGAATGCAAGCCTTGAAGTTCCCATTTATGATTTCAAAATCAGCGGTGGCTTCCACCCAAAAACTTCCCAGTCAGCTAGCTGCATTTCCAGTTTGCCCTTGCAAAGTCTAGCAGCCTCTTGACGGAGAGAGTTGTCTTCAATAAAGAAAACAGATGCAAGCTTTTTCAAACCATTGACCAAGAGGGAATTTAAGAATCATGAATCTCGAGCAGCTGCTATGTCCTGTCGGGTGGAAGGAAAAGAAACTTAGGGATGTCGACGCAGTGTTAAGGAGGTCCGGGAGACAATTTAAAATAATTTATTTATTCAGTTAAAATTCTTAATTTTTTTGTGACGGTTAACCATGTTATCTGTAAACAAAATCACATGATAAAATTTCTCATATCTTTTAAAAATCTAAAAAATTTTAAATTCATTAAAAAATTGGGGTAATTTAAAATCTTTATAACTCAAAATATTATTTGTAGAATTTCAATTTTTTATCATTTAAATAAACAAAATTATATAAATTTTAATTTAGATTCAGCATTTTTAAAAATATTAATTTTAAAAAAATCAAAAATATTTAAAGTAAAAATTTAAAAAAAATGAGAAATTAAAAAAAAAAATATATTTTCAAAAGTAAATATTTTTTTCTAATTTACTGAATCAAAATTAAAGTAAAGCAATTGAAAAAGACATGTTCCAAGTTTGAACCATTTATCTTTAACGGTTCTTGACTTATAACGATTTAAATACGAGAAATGTTGAAAAAAGCCATCATGAAGAAAAACTCATTTTCACAAGAAATCGTTTTCATGACAACCATTGCTTGAAATCTATATTTTGGAAAACAAACCAAAACGAAAAATTTAATATTTCCTGTTCTAATTAAGATAAAAACATGATTTAAACGTCATTTTAAGCAGAAAAACACAGAAAAAATTTTAGTGCAATAAAAGTTTTCTAGAAAATTTGGCGATTGTGTCCCGGACTCCCTTAAAGAAACATTTTGGTGAAAACTGGTCAGAAACGGAGGACCTTACAGTTTATAAAAATATCATGTCTAAAGAACCAGAACAGGAGGAAATGTTCGAGAAGGACAATGAAGATATCCCAGGAGAATTAATATATATATATATATATATCGATGAGATTATATTATATATATATATATATATATATATATATATATATATATATGTATATATATTGTAAGAAAATTATATTACATGTAGATTATATTACAATGAAAATTATTGTGTGAAAATTATTAGAATAGTTCAGAAATTTACAATAAAATCTTGTTATATTAAAAAAATAACATTTAACAAATAGGATACATTTAATATTTAGTGTGCATCCTCTTGTTTTTTTTAATTAAAGATTCGATACGTCTTGGCATATTTTGTATGTAATTATTTTTTTGTATTTCGTTGTCATGGTGCCAAATTTGGACAGAGTCTTTATCAGATCATTCTTGTTTGTGATGTTGCATTTCCTTAACTTTTTGTTTACAATGGCCCAGAGAATCTCTATGGAGTTCATTTCTGGACTGCTTCCAGACCATGGAATTGTTTTCTTTAATTAAAAATTAAAGAAATGCAAAATCACAAACAGAATGGTCTGATGGAAAGACTCATCCAAATTTGGCATCATGACAACGAAATACAAATTAATTGCCGAAAACAAAAACTCATTTCATCCACCATACTTCATCCTACTTATTTTCTGGCGTAAAGTTTATTTTTAAATCCAAAAAATTATCCTGTGACCAAAAATAGAAACTATTGATTTCTTTCAGCTAACTTGTTAACGATATATTTTTTAAAGAAAATGGTATCAAAACTTTCCTTATCCGAAACCTTTTCCAATTAAAGTAGATTTTACACTTTAACAGAGTGGTATCATAGCGCAACTAGTAATAACTTAAAACTAGTCGGATATGGCAATCCCAAAACTTTCTTCTGTCTCATCGATGTTAATATTTCCTGAAAAATGCAGCATACCAGCGACACCTAATCTAATCAGAAACAACTTATGTCAAGTTGTGGCTAAATCTGAAGTTAGATGAAAATCCGTGCATTCGTTTTTGAGGTAGAACTATTGCGGAAATCTTAAAAAAATCTACATAGAAGCGCCACCTGTTGGACGATTGACTCCATTTAACCAGGCCCAATTTATACCAGGGACTCACTGAATCTGAAATTGGACGAAAATTCATGCATTTGTTCTTGGATCCATGCAGCCTAGCAGCGCCATCTGTTGGGCGATTTACACTAAAAACTAAACAGCACTCCTATATCAGGGACTCACTGAATCTGAAGTTCGGTGAAAATTCGGGCATTCGTTCTTGAGATAGAGCTATTGCGATCATCATGAATAATGCCGCATAGCAGCGCCCACCTGAGGGGCGATTTACACTACAATGTAATCAGTACCCGTTTAACATCAGGGACTCACTGAATCTAAAGTTTTATTAAATTTCATGTATTAGTTCTTGAGATAGAGCGCCCACAAAATTTGTGTCAGACAGACAGAGCCATTTTGTAAGACTCCTAAAACGCGTCCACCCGTCGAAAACCGGAATTCGAAAATTTTCATGAATAGTTTGAATCTTGTACAAGATAGAGTCCAAGATCCGACATCAGAAAAACCTACGTTATCAAGCACAAGATCTTTATTTTATGGGAGAGTAGAAGTAGGGGAATCTAATGATCCATGTCTGCCGGATCTGAAGGGGTGTATAAGCCGAAAATGAATACCATCAATGGTTGACCCGTAGGTTTATCATTGTGTTTGTGCTACAAACAGAGGTATGAAAACATGGAGTAGTTGTAGGACAAACACAATGATAAACCTACCAGTCAACCGCTGGTGGTATTCATTTTTGGCCTATGCATTTCCGGCAGACATGGATCATTCGATTCCCCTACTTCTACTCTCCCATAAAATAAAGATTATTCTTGTGCTTGATAACGTAGGTTTTTGTGCTGCCGGCTCTTGGACTAATAGAAGAAAGTAAAGATGGGGGTATTCGATGCACGGGGTCGCCGTTAGAGGTTTTTCGCACTTTCCCAAAATTTAATTTCCTGGATAAGGCGCGTTTTGAAAATCACGTCCTCATTTCCTCCAAGGTTGAAGAAAGGTAATAAGTTTAATTCATAAAATTGAATATTTTTTGTGATTGAAGGAAGAAGCTCTTTCAAACACACTGCTGGAATTTCTGAAAGTGTCTCTCGCAGACATTCCCGATCGTTTACGAAAACGGGCGTATCGGCTTGGTAGAAAGCGAAAGCTAGCATTTTATTTAAAAAACTAGTTGGATGTGCCAATCCCAAAACTTTCTTCTATGTCATATATTTTAATATTTCAAAATTTAGTTCAAAATGCTAATACTTGAATATTATTAGTACAATACCAACTTTGACTTTCATCTTAAATTTCTGCTTCAGTCAATGAATCGGAGTCAAAACGAATTCATCTCGATCATGATGTTTATTAAAATCACGAATAGTCGGCTTATCAGAATGGAAGTTCACGAGCCACTGGTGTACAATAGAACTACGAAAAATTAAGATGATTTCACAAAAATCCTTATTACTGCGCCCCCTTCCGGCAGAATTTTTCCCACATTCTAGGAGGACTTTCTTGCCTTGGCCAAAAACAATCATAAAAAATTGGGTTCCATTCTATATATAACTTCATACATTTTTCGAAGGTACAATATTGAAAATGGCACAAAAATTGCTATTACAGAGCCCCCTTCCGGCCGATTTTTTCAAAATTCAAGGAAGACCTGCTAGCCATAGCCAAAAACATACACAACAAATTTTGTTCAATTCTATGCATAACTTCATACATTTTTCGATGGTAAACTATTTAAAATTACGCAAAAATCGCACCCTTCCGGCGAATTTTTTTCCAAATGGCCATAGCCAGAAAGTTAAAAAACTTGGTTCAATTCTATGCATAACTTCATATATTTTTTGATTGGACAATGGCGATAGACATACGGACAGACGGACATTTTCTATAAACAGGTTTTTTGTGATCTCTGACCCTTAAAACGTGTCAATCCGTCGAAAACCGGAAGTCTAAAAAAATTTCGATTACGATACTTTCTTCTATTTCTTCTATTGATAGAAGAAAGTAATTATAATTTTTGGTCCGTTTTTTTAATTAAAATGGGGTAATAGGAGAAAAAAAAATGAAATATTAGAAAAACGACTTCTTCAGGATTTTTAAACAGAATTCTTAACTTGTAATCATAATTTAATATGAAACTTGATTAACCTTTTATGCTCCTATGGTACTTTGAAGTACCACAGTTTTCTAACCCAATTAAAACACTCACTGAATGCATTCGCAATGGTACTTTTAGGAAACGATAGTAAATGCAGTGAAACCTCCCTGTGCGATCACCTCCCTGAACGACCATTTTCTCATGGAACGAAATTTATTGCCATAGGCTCAATACTCATCTTACCTCCATTCAGAGACTATCCCAGTTGAACTCCCTCCATGAGCGACCCATTTCTTTGCAGAAAATGGAACAAATTCCGTTTTTTCCGGATCGCTTGAAGAAGGTTTTATTAGAAAAATAATTCCGGAGAGCGCATTATTCATCCAACTTCTAAACTAAGTTAGAATTATTTTTTATTCCGGTCACTTTTAAGTGTTTACACACTTTGTGCCCTTTTATGCAATGGATTGAACTCTGATGATACATTAAGGATGACGGTCCATAAACTCCCCTGCCCTATTCTGCCAGGAAACTCCATGAAATAGATAAATGAATGAAATCGTCATTATTGGTTCCGGTGTGAAAAAAAAATTGCACTTATTGACAACTTTGAAAGGACTTTGAAATTAAAGTTATAAAATAAAACCATGAAATCAAAGCAAACGTCCATGTATTCATTTTTTAAACTCTATAGTCATTAACTTAGTTAATGAACTTTTTTTTTATACTTAAATTTTCAGGCCTCATTTGTGGCCGAGAGGTTCTGCACCTCGAAGCTGGTAGACGGGAGGTGCTGGGTTCGATCCCAATCGCGCCCGTCGGCCTAATCGTTCGGAGTTTTCGTGGTTTTCTTTGATGCCTATATCCCCTTAGGGCCTAGGCATTCCTAGTGTTGATAATTGGCCGTCAAAAATCAACCAACCAACCTTAAATTTTCATATTTTTCTTCCTAATGTGAAAAATAAATTTTAATAACTTTAATTGTTATCTTTTTTCAACCCTTAAAATCTAGATTTAAACAGGACCTCCATTAAGAGACCACCACTCGGAATTTATCCTAGCACAAGGAGTAGTCTTATGATACAAAGGATTTTGGACGCCATTTAAGGAAAATAATTCTGATCAAGTTGTATCTTAACAAAGAAAATGTGCAGCGGGGCTAATTTTCTGGTAGGACGCCAAATGCTTACATTACTCTTTTCCTTTATAAGGAAGTTCTGTCGAATCAGCGCCATTTAATGCTGACTCCGATTGCTGCTATGTGTTTGCTGTTTTGGATGTGTTATGCATCACTGCTATCGGCCGATGACCTAATCCGTCTATGGCAGACATATAAACTAGATGTGTGCATAAGTCACTTTAAAATAAGAAAAAAATGGATAGTTTTTTTTCTTCTTCTAAGCCTCTATTTTTGTCCAAGCTTTATGACAACGGTACTTTGAAGTACCACATCCAATAATGAGCCGTAATTAACAAACAAAAATAAATCTTATTTTTAGTGCCTATATCTTGCAATGTATCCTAGTAATGCTAGGAAAAAATGTTTCGAGAAGATTTAAAATCATAATTTGGGATATAAAGGGTTAAAGCGCATTTATTAAATTCATTTACTCTGTATTTTTACCCGACTGAAAAGAAGGGTTGTGTCTCTCACGCGTATCTGTGTATGTGGATTTCTTTATACCCTCGAAACATCCCAACGGCTGGATGGATTTTTATGAATGAGGTCTCTATCGATTCGTCTTAACGGCCCGATGGTTATAAGCTAGGTTTTGTTTTTATAAATTCAAAATGGCGGCCGTAAAATACAAAATGGCGGTAGAGACGAAAAAACAAATTTACGCACCCTATTGAGTGGCCTATCATTGGATAGGATCAAAATGAAGACGATGTTTCATTGACTATTTTACAGCCAGAAGCTCCGTTAAAATATTATACAACCTGGAAGTTCTGCATGTATTGTGGATCTGTAGCTTTACTGCAACTCTAACCATCATAGGCATCTATAGACGTCATCAAAACAGTGTTTATAGATAGGAACTAACAATTAAACACAACTTAAAAGTCATCCATGCAAGTAAATAAAAAAATAGGTAAGTAATATAAGCAAATATAAAAAAAAAATATTTTAAGTCAATTCCTACTTAGATCAATAAGAAAACTTTTTTCTCCCATTCTTCTTCCCTTTTGAGTGGCGCTTAAAATGCCTTGATCAAGAAGAGGGCTCTCTCGATTATTGAAAATTAATTTAATGAATTAATATTTGAAAAAAAAAAACTGGATTAATATCAAGTGTCATCCACTAAAAGTTTTAAAAAATTTATTTGACCCTGATTGGATGAATAATAAGTATTTTATTAACGATTGAAAATTTGAACAAGATATATAATATATATAGCGAGAGTGTGAGCTAATAGTAGGAATTGAAAAAAAAAAAATAGTTTCACATTTATGAGAAATAATTAGTTCGCTTTTTACTCAGTCGGGTTTTTTGATTTTTTAAATTTATTTATATTTTCTGCATTTTATTGTTTAAAATATTACTTTATCATTAAATCCATCCTATAGCTTTTATACAATTTGAACCATAAATATTATTGGGCGATTTATCACCCCTGGCTGGCTAATAAAAAACAAGTGGGTAAGTGTCCCCACAGATCACACAGAGGGTTTCGTTTAATATTCCTTTCAAAACACTATCTTTCTGCAAAATCTGTTAGTTCCCCATTTCTCAACCAAGGGGCGAACTCTATTCTAAACAAACCTCTATGCGAACGAAACTGCGTTTTGCAAACTATCCGTAGATATATGAGCCGAGGGGATCGGGCCATAGCACTCTAGATAGAAAGGCGCACCCTGGCGATAAAAATTGGAACTAAAATATGTACGGCTATGGTGCATAATAGGAAAGAGTGATCAAAGGAGTGTCGTCAAAAGTTAGATAAGTGCATCTGGGGTGAAAAGGGTTTAGGTTAGAAAAATTTCTAAAAAAAAAACAGGAGTTAGAGCCCGTCGGGGACTTTTCAAAAATTTATGATTTTTCGTGTGATCGCAAGTGTTCTGCTATAAGTATGCAAAATTTCACATCTCCAACTCAATTAGGGGCTCAGTTAAAAAAGCTTACACAAGTAGTAAAATACACAAGTAGGTAGTTCAAAATTTTATGATTTGTCGTTTAATGGGAGGTGTTCAGCCAAGATCGGAAGAATCCAAAATTTCAGGTCTCCAACACATAGTTTCTGAGAACGGGCTGTGTGACAGACAGAGGAGCGAGAAGAATAGGGTTTCGTCAGATGAACGAAACCTTAAAAATGCCTTAAAATTATTTTTTTTTAGTTTAGAATTAAGATCTAAAAATATTAAAAATGTTTTATCGTTATTACAATCACACCTGTGAATATAATTTTTGCAAATTATAGACTATGAGGAAGAGTTAAAATTAGGTTCCATCTTGACCTGTAAATCTATTGCTCCTATTTGAAAAATCATTTCTTTATTATTCATAAGATGTGTTACGTCTTACACAAATCTTATGGTTGTTTAATTCAGAAAATGCAAGGAAAATAAAAATGTGTCAGTCATGTTATAAATTAGGTTCAAGTCCTTTTTCAAAAATGAGCCTAGGATCACACACATGATTTCACTAATCTTGTAAGATCACATACATGATTAGCGAAAAACATTTAATTATGCTTCCCATTATAATGAAATATATGATTTTTACTTTTCATTATTTTCCGTATACACAGGGTGTAGAGCAAAGCTGCTTGGAAAGTGCAGATTTATACAGGGTGTATCGGAAATGCTTCAACAAACATAGTACTCATAAAGACGAACAAAAAAATGCAATGGAACATGGGGTCGCAAAAGACGTTTAACAGGATGGAAATCGAGAAAATGCGTCTGGAAATGGACAAACTGAGACGAGAAAGAAATACTCCAGAAAATTATTGATTCCACAGAATAGGTACAACACAGCTCGTGATGTCCAGAAAAAATAAATATTTTACAACAGTTGTTTAAAGTGTTGACCGCGGACATCATTACACACAGTACTTCTACAGAGGAACGACTGGCGCACACGCTCAAATTTTTCATACGGGAATTCCTGCCCACAGATTTGTTTGGCTTTTTTCCACGTTTATATTATAACTTTCTGACCGGATGTGCACAAAGTGAAAGGAAAACCAGCTTCGTGTTACTAGCCAGTTCTGTAGAAAAGTAGTATGCGAGATTTCGATATTTTTATTAGTTTTGCGATTTTCACTCTTTAAAACGTTACTTGCGACCTCATGTTCCATTGCATTTTTTGTTCGTCTTGATGAGTACTATCATACCCCAAAGTTTGTTGAAGCATTTCAGATACACCCTGTATAGCAAAAAATATAAAAAAGAGGGAATTTTTACGTTTAAACATGAACAATGATTCTTAAAAATGTGCAGTTAAGTAATTAATATACCATACTAATTAGATACGGCAATAGTTAATCTATTTTTACTCATTTTAAAAAACTGCAATAGCTCTTATTACAAAAATAAAAAAACCCGACTGCGTAAAAAGCGAACTAATGTTAATTCTCATCAATGTTAAACTATTTTTTTCAATTCCTACTATTAGCTCACACTTTCGCTAGATATATATCTTGTTCAAATTTTCAATCGTTAATAGAATACTTATTCATCCAATCAAGCTCAAATATTTTTTTTTTAAACTTGTAGTGCATGACACTTGTGCTAATTCACTCAGTTTTTTCAAATATAATTACATTAATTAAATTAAATTAATTAATTTTCAATAATCGAGAGAGCCCTCTTCTTGATGAAGGCATTTTAAGCGCCACTCAAGAGGAAAGAAGAATGGGAGAAAAAAAACTATCTTATTGACCTAAGTAGGAATTGACTTAATTTTTTTTTATATTACTTGTTTATATTACTTACCTATTTTTTTTTTTATTTACTTGTATTGATGACTTAAGTTGTGTTTAATTGTTAGTTCCTATCTATAAACACTGTTTTGATGAGGTCTATAGATGTCTAGGATGGTTAGAGTTGTGTAGTAGGATCTCTAGCTTTACTGCAACTTCCAGGTTGTATAATATTTTAAAGGAACTTCTGAGTGTAAAATAGTCAATAAAACATCGTCTTCATTTTGAAAGACCTATCCAATGATATGCCATTTAATAGGGGTTTTTTCGTCCCTACCGCCATTTTGAATTTATAAAAACAAAACCTAGCCTATAACAAACGGACGGTTAAGACGAATCGATAGAGACCTCATTCATTAAAATCCATGCAGCCGTTGGTATGCAGACCTGCCAACCTTTGAAAATGTGAAATCGTAGCACACAAAATTAAAATTAATCTGCAGGTTGGTTGGTTGGTTTTTCATGTTTCGCAGCCATCTTTTGGCATTTATTAAAAGGAATAAGGTTTCAGTCTTTCAACAACTCAATATATTTTTTCCCTCTGAAAATTTTTATACGATTTTTAGAGTTTCTTCTCGTTAGCCTGGTTGCAATTTTTTAGCCCAGTGCAGTAAATTTTGACGAAATTCGCGATTTTTTTTCCCGCGATTTTCAAAAATTGTAATTCACATTTTTCTATCACGATTCTTAGTAGTCCTTTAACGAATTTTGCATTTTTGACTACGATCCTTTGACGAAATAAGTGTTTTATTTCCATGATCTTTCGGCGAAATTTATGTTTTGCTTCTGTGATATTTTGACAAAATTCACGTTTCTACCACGATCCTTTGACGAAATTTATTTTCTTCTGCGACCAATTGACGAAATTAATATTTTTACACGGTCATTTGTCGAAATTAGCGATAGGTTATCGCAACCGATTGGCAAAATTTTCAATATCTTTTCGCGACCAATTAACAAAATTGACTACTCGTTTCCGCGACCTTTTGACGAAATTTGCAATATTTTCCCCTCGATAGTTTACCGAAATTCGTGATATTTTGCGCAATTTTTGACGAAATTCGCAATCTCTTTCTGAACTCTTACCGAAATTAGCGATTTTATTCAGCGACCAATTGAAGATAATCACTATTTGTTTCTGAGACCTTTGACGAAATACCCGATATTTTTACGCGATCATTTGAAGAAATTTTCAATTTTTTCCGCGATCGATTCATGAATTAATTTGGGGAAATTCCATAAAAGAAAAAAAAATTCCTGGACTTCCAAGAAATTTTAAAATATACTCGCAAAAGTATCATAGGTCTGTGGAATAATTTACAGGGGGGGAATACTGCACAGCATTTTTCTTTATGCAGGACTCTCCTTTTCCGTGTGCAAATCGTACGATTTTGCACACTATTTCAAACCTTGCCCCTCAAAGAACCCCCTCCCCCCCTCCAGAAATTCTTAAAATGACACCCCTGTTTCTAAGGAAGGGAATTCCTGTATAAATATTTACAGAAACACGATTCACTCGTGGTTAATATACATAAAGAGTTTTTTTATGTTAAGAAGTTTGTTTTGCAACCCAGATTTTTTTTTCCCATGAGCATTTTTTAATGTCCGAATTTTCGGACTAATGACCATTTTTTTTAAAACTCTCGGAAATGAATACTAGGTGTATTCTGTTACAGAGTGATTCTGTTACGAAATTTTGGAAATTTCGGAACAGAATCACTCTTGAAAAATATGCTGCGCGGGATAAAAATTGCAACTAGAAATAAAAAATGCGTTTGTGTATATTTTGCAAAAAATCGTAGTTTAAGACCGATTTTCGTAGCATCGTAGTTTATAGGTCCAAATCGTAGCAACTACGATTTTTTCGTAGCAGTTGGCAGGTATGGGTATGTTTCGAGGTTATAAAGAAATCTACATACATACCCAGATACGCGTCAAACACATAACCCTTCTTAGGCAGTCGGGTAAAAAGAGATCGAACAGTTTTACCCGGTAATTCTCCGTCAACTTCAACCTCGCGTTTCGGAGCTTAACTCTCGGTTGAATGCGAAATCCAATTCTCCGTTTACCCAACCTGACGAAATTCGAGGTAAATACTAACCTGGGGTTGACTTACTCTACTCAACCAAGCTCTGGTAGGTAGGTTAGTGAACCGCGCATGCCTAGTAGAAAGAAAGATGGCGGTCGTTTTAAATTGTGCGCTGATGCTTCTTTTTTAAAAACAAAGCTTTTTGGAATTTACTAATTAAACGAAGAATTAATTATTAAAGATGGTATTATAAAAGAATGTGTCACTTACATTCCCCCCCCCCTTTTTTTTTTTTTGGATATTTTTGCTCTATGAATGCAAAATTATACTAATTTGTGTGTCGAAAACGAAGCTTCAAATTTTATTGATTTACAGAGTATTTTTTGGTGGCGCCATCTAACAAATCTAAATGGAAGTATGTTCTTTCAATACCAATTTTGTAAAAATATACGATTCAAATCTTTCTTTATCTCTCTCTTTTTTAATAATAATGAAAAAATAGAAAACAAATTTTCTTCCATTTGAGTCCCTCGTTCATAGTTGCTTAAAGCATGAATTTTCTACCGAATTGTGTATATGTGATCAATTGTTCATAATAGATAAATAATTATTTTTTTTATTACATACTTAGTAAGTTTGAAATAATGATTTTTGTTTTAAAGAAACATTTTTTCAGAAGATTTTTTTTTTTTTATAATTTCGCAATACATCAAGAATATTAATACATGTTCTCGGCCTTCTTCTAAAGTTATTAAACATGATCTCTAAAAAAATGTGTAATAATCAACACAGGATTTTCTAAGGCCTCGTCTTTTTTTTTTGCTACCGGCATGCTATTTTATTCAAGATATTTTAATTGAATCTGTACAGACATTTTTTAAATAAAATATATATGCATTAGAAATAATTATATGAAAATATCTTCATATCTAATATTCATTGTAAAAAATAAATAAATAAACGTATTGCATTATTTACTTTTATTCTACTTAATACTACTAGTTTGATCAGATAATTGTTTATTAAACTTGCATTAAAGAAATTTTTTTTTTTAATCAAGATATTTTTTAATCAACTGTTTTTTAAGAATTTTATTGTTAAGAATTTTATTGAAACTTTTGTTCTGTAAACGAACAAAATCATGAAATCAAAGTGGTAATTGCACATTTACTTATAAGAATTTTTTATTTAAAAATTAAACATGATAAGTATGCATTTCCAATTTCAATACTGCCTTTAGTTTCGTTATTGAAAAGAAACAGATTAAGATGGTGTCAAGGAAGGACAGAACTCGCAGAGAGGATTACTAGGTCATGTGATTCCTTTGGCCAATCAACTACGCAGATTTCAAGCGAGAGTTGACTAACTCAGGTCGACTAATCGCGGCTTGAAAGTTATCGATGAATTCGAAATATTAACCGGCGGTTAGATTTGTCAACCGAAGGTTTCTCAACTGAGAATTGAACCGCGAGTTAAAGGTTGGTGGAGAATCGACCGGTTAGACATAACTTCTCTTCTAAAGCAAAATTTTGCATGTTTTTTTTTAAATGTTGCCAAAGAATTATTTATTTATAAGCTATTAAAAAAACTTTTGACACTTTAAAATAGGTCCTAAAACAGTCATTTAAGCAGACAGATACATATAATTCAATTTTTTTTTTTTTTTTTTATTGTCATGTAACTTTAATTGAGCGCAAATATTCTTCAAAGTAACATTCTTTAAAACAAAGCTTCCCTTATCGTCATTTACAACATTACAAAATTTACATTATACACATTAGAATTGCGAAATTACCAATCAAGTAGAGCGGGCGGCGGTGACACAAATGACTACGTCATGGAGTTGCGGGATGAAATCATGATGCTGACAAGATTTTAGGAGTAGATTAAGGAATGACTGGTCTGCCTCGACATTTCTTGGTATGATAGGCGCAGCAGCGGGCGCCAACTCGTCATTTTGGCGTCACTATCACGTCATCGAGTTACGGGATGAAACCGGTGCCAAATTAAAGAGGTTAAAAAAAAGTCTTAGGAATATTTTGGTCTGCTGCTCATATCCTGCTAGAAACCCCCGGCAGACTAAAATCTATGACAAAAAAAAAAATAAGTCATAATGTACAATTAAAACCCTATAAACATAAATTTTTACATTACATTGCCATATATATTACTTCGAATCGACTTTCAAGATGAATTAAGAATTTAGGAAAAGTTTATTAACAGTACGTGAGAAAATGACCGATTCGGCATAACTTGGTACAAAGCGTGCACTTGGTACAAAAAACAATGTTATGCCGAATCAGTCATTTTTTTACGTATTGCTAATAATCTTTTCCATAACACTTAATTCATCTTTAAAGTCGATTCGAAGTAATATATATGGCAGTGTAATGTAAAATATTATGTTTATAGGGTTTCAATTGTACATTATGACGTATTTTTTTTGTTATAGATTTTAGTCTGCCGCGGTTTCTACCAGGATATGCGCCGACAGACCAAAACATTCTTAAAAGAGTTCTTTTTACCTTTAATTTGGCACCGGTTTCATCCCGTAACTCGATGACGTGATAGTGACGTCAAAATGACGAGTTGGCGCCCGCTGCTGCGCCTATTGTACCAAGAAATGTCGAGGCAGACCAGTCATTCCTCAATCTACTCCTAAAAATCTTGTCCTGCCTCATGATTTCATCCCGTAACTCGATGCCGTAGTCATTCGTGTCGCCGCCGCCCAGTCTAAAGCCACAGTTTGACTAACTTGATTCTTAAGAGGCTACTTCACTCAAACGAAAAGACGCGTTCGCTAATGCTAATTCTGTAGAAGAAATTTATAAAGATATCTCGGTCGCATTTCAATATTTTTAAAGGATTTTTTTTTAAATTGAATAGTTGAGATCGATCTGTATGCAGGCCGTTTTTTACTTTTTCGATATTGATTTCAGATTTTTTTTTTATGAGGATGCTTTCAGTTTCGAAACCGGTTCCGAAAATGAAAGTGTCCTCATTAAAAATACCTGTAAACAAAATCGAAAAAGTAAAAAACGGTCTTTGTACAGATCGATCTCATGTATTCAATGCAAAAAAAAATAATTTTAAAATATTGAAATGCGGCCGAGATATCTTTATAAATTTCTTCCATAGGATTAGCATTAGCGAACGCGTCTTTTTGCATGAGTGAAGTAGCCTCTTAATAGTGTATTAGGTGAACACGAGACTTGGGATAATGGGACGAAACAAAATTCACAATGAATGGCAAATTAAAATGTTTTTTTGATGGCTTTGCGCTCATTCACTTTTTCAGTTGAAGTTTCGAATTTTTTAGAAGCCGTTCTTACTGAGAATTTATATCTAAAAGTAAGGACCTTGGAAAATTCAAAGCTATTTTAATAACTCCATTACGGAAATCTCAATTTGATAACATTTTTTGTTCCTGCCCACTTTAAAATTTCTAATTTTTAAAAAACTTGTTGACGCGAATTGTATTTACGTCTCTAAAATCATGTCAAACTTCATTTATCTATTGCTAACACTTACAGATAAATTACAGTTTAGAACTTTTTTAGAACGTTCTTAAAAGTAACTACTATACTAAACTCCAAATTTTTAACCTGTACCTATCCAACGAATATTGCAATTTAGAACGTTTTTCCGCTCAATTCATATTTTTAAATTTCGATTATTTTTTAAATCGTTCTTTGCGAGCAGTTTTACTTACTAATAGAAGAAAGCATTGCGATCGAAATTTCTTCGACTTCCGGTTTTCGACAGATAGACGTTTTAGTGGTCAGAGATCCCAAAAGAATTGTTTATAAAATGTCTGTCTGTCCGTGTGTCGGTCTGTCGCCATTGTATCATTGAAAATTGAATGAAGTTATGCATAAAATTGAACCAAACTCAGTATGTTTTTGGCTGTCAGGTGCCAAGATGAAAATCAAAATCGGTATAGTATTGAACTAATAATGTTGTAGTATTAACATTTTTAACCACTTTTTGAAATACTAGGGGGGTTTGCACCCTACGAGCTACGCTCGCCAATCCCCGTTCAGACACCGTAAACTCTAAAAGCACGCTCATTTGATCGCCTTTAAAAAAAATTCGGAAGAATAAAAAAAAAACAAACAGTGGCTATCTCCCTGTTAACGGGTTGTTTTCATTCTTGATGGGGGGTTGCCATTAAACAATTAACAAATAGTCGCGATTTCTGTGCCACGTACGATAGCGTAATATATATTAGTTTGAAAAGATTATCTCAAAATATGAAATAAATGTCTCGTGCAAGTATATTTTTTAATTTAATCTGTTTGGCAATTTTAAATAGGACGTAGTTTCCTCCATTTACGTTTTTAATGCATATTAATGAATTTATTATTTTACAATTTTCTTTCTCTTTTAAATTCCCGTGTAAATATAGTTTTTATGACGTCATTATCAATATTTTCCTGCTTTTAATACGTAATTCTCATTCTCTTCATTTAATTCTCTCAATTCTCTTCGTTTAATTCTCATTTTAAAGTTGTTTTTTTCTGTTTATAAGACCACGTGTAAATATATTTTTAATTTGAAGGAAATATTATTTGCGCTGTGTTTAAATTTAGCAACAATTTAAAATAATACCCTTTTCTAAAAGTTGTAAAAAATGTCTCTCGAAATGCTGAAAATTTGAATTTAAAATGGAAATAAAACCTCAAAAAATGAGTCAAATTAAAAAAATAAATGCAGTCTGCACAACGGGAACTTCTAATCCTTCTATATATATATATAAAAGTAACGATTTGGAAATGGACCAATGAAAATCTGCGTAGATACCGCGAAACACATCTGATTGGTCAGAGCTTCGTGACGCTATAAGAGGGGTTACCAAGGGCGGTGCCGGCTCTGTCACCAAATTTGGCCACCAAAATTAGTCGTCAAAAGGGGCGCCAACTTCACGCTATTTCCAGAATTTCGCAAAATTTTCATAGACTTCCATTGAAATCGAATTGCTTGTAGAAAACCAACAAATTGAGATATTTCAATGCAACAAACTGATATTAGCTTATGAATAGAGCTTAATTGAACTATTTAAATTAATTTTAAACACAAACACTAACTATTTACAATATTCGTAACACTATATATACATAATTTTATATTTAATAATTCTTATAATTGTGAAACTCTGTAAGCTCTAATATTGGAGATAGGAAAATAAAATTATCAGGAGATGGGGAGGAACGCGCTTTTAGCAAGTGGAATTGAATGCATAGAAAATTAGGGATCGCGAAGCGATCCAGAATGGAAACGCGAACAATTATGCCCGAGTTGGCTAGAAAATAGGGATCGCTTCAAGCGATTACGCAGGGGGTTGGTGAGCGTAGCGAGCAGCGGGGATGGGTCCCCCCTAGTGTATAAAATGATCTAAAAATTATTAAATTCATATGTATAGTTTTTGTACCTATAAAACTTTTTTGATGGAGCGGCTTTGACCCACTTTAACATTAAATACCTCTTAAAATAATTCTTCGATTTGAAAACTGCCTGCATCAGCGTATTTTTCAAACATTTCTCTATAACACTACCGCTTTCCTATTTTTGCATGCAATATTTTTCTTAATGTTAACGAAGAAAGGGCTCCGGTCACAAAAAATTCAAAACCGGCGGCGGAGGTGACAGTTTTAGTTACTATTTTTTTTTTTTTAGAATAGAGAGATTAGGATGTATGAGATAGAATGTTTGGGATTGGCACATCCAACAAGTTTTATTTTTATGGAAAATTAGGAAGGAAAAAAAATTAAAGAATAGAGAGAACACTTACCCTCAGGCCTTCTCCTTGTAATCGGACTTCTAGTCCTTTGGCCGTATAACCAATGAAGTTTTTTTCCAGACATTCCTGCAATTAAATGTATAAGAATTTGGTACATATCACAGTTGATATTAAAGCGAAAATTCAGATAACTTAATAAATTTCAGAATAAAAAGTAATTTTAACCTTTTAAGCATTTCTATAAATACTAGAATGTATTGGGTTTCAAAAGTCGCCTTATCCCAAATTTAGAAAATAGAGTTCTCTATTCTACCGGTGAATTCTATCGGTTTGCAAAAGGACTAGTTTTATCGTGCCATTGTAAAATGTTTGTCTACAATGAAAACCAATGGACACTTTCAGAGGTTCTTCGCGAAATCTGATTTTCTCGATTAGGCGAGTTTTGAGACTCACGTCCAAGTAACAGCCATGCCAAACTTTAATATTCTAGCCCTATCAGTTCCAAAAAAATGTTAATTTAGAACATTTTCTGCTCAGTTTCCTTTTAGATTTCGAACATTTAAGAAACCATTCACAGCAAGTATTTACATCTTAAAAGAAACCACCACACAAAATTTTAAATTTCCTATTCCAAACAATATCGCAGAAATCGCAATTTTATAACTTTTTTTTCTCTCTTGCATCCCCGTTGCACCTAAATAAAATATAGCCTATGTTGTAGCAGAAATGGTTACGAACATTCTGCCGCCATTATTTTTAAATCGTTTCGGTAGTTACAGAGATCACCCCTCCCCCCCCCGCCCCCTAACAACAAAAGTAAGTTACTTCTCTAATATTAGTATAGATAAGACTAAACTTTTTTACTACTTGCATTTACAAATTAGAGTCCTGTAACTCTGTGGTCAATGATGAACGATGCCACGTTACAGATGCACAGTTCGACTCTGGACTCGGGCAAGTTTCATTCAACCTTTGATCATTTGAGAGTTCATTTAATGAGTATCAAGCTTGTTTGGGAACTAAACACGTTAAGCTGTTCATCGAACCGGGACAGATGCAATTTAGCACCTCAGAACTCCTTGGCAGAGAAAGAGTTGGGTACTGCAGGTCGTTATCCTTAAGGGGGCTCAGGGCTTTAAAACTTTAAAAAGTTTTTTTTTTTTTTATCTATTTTGAATATTCAATTAATTCTGAACACAATGCAAAAAACCGCATAAAAATATTCGCATTTTTTAACGGAGTTATAAGCATTTATGTAACAATCTCTTTAAAAGCCGTACCCATTTCATTGCAACTTTAAGTCGCGTTTTCTAAAAACTTGATTTTTGACAACTATCCATAAGATTTAGAAGAAAAAAAAAACTTTCATGAAATGGCTTTAAAATTCTTTTTCATGCATATAACATCATTATTGAATTGAATTAATATATTAATTTCATTAATTATGATATATTAATTTGATTGAATTAATATATTTTAGATAATTTAATATTGAGTTTTTTTAATGAAAACAAAAAATGTATTTTTTAGGGGGGTTTTAATTTTTAAATTTAAGAGTTTTTTTTAATAAGGTTTCCTTTAAGGGATAGTTATATCCCTAATTCATTCTACCGAATCAGGTTTCCTGATTATTTTAAAGCAAACATTAGGTTCATATATCAATTCAACGTTAAGATATCTTGTGGATAGTGATAGGACACCTAATTTTTTTTTCTTTCGAAAATTGTGTTATATAAATTTTGCTACATTTTTTTTTTCTTATTACATCGAATCTTCTTCATTTTATAATTTTACAAGACTACAAACATACCTTAAAAACATAAGAAAGTTTAAATGAGTTCCATTGAATACTTCTGTTTTTATAGGGGCTCTAAACGAGAGCTCTGTATACATGTTTTTCGGTATCGATCAAGCTCCGAGCCCGCTTAGCCCTTTCCAGCGCGGAGTAATTCTGTTTACAAAATGATGAATTGATTGACACCAAAATTTACAAACGAATTTACTAGAAAATAAAAACTTGTTTATTTTCCCGTACTTATAAAAAGAAAATTTTATGTAAATATTCTGGGTGGCAGTGCTTTTGAAATTACGTGTCCTTTTTTTGTGGACACCGCCCGCTAAAGGGTGAAGGGCATTTTTCCGTCACTTGAAAACACCCGTTCACTATGTTAAACCTATGGGAGGTTTCTTTCGAATTGCTCGTTTCAATTTGAATATTTTTAAACTATGTTTTTGGAATAGGATAGCTGAGGTCGATCTCTAATAGGGCTATTTTTTACTTTTTCGATCTCGGTTGCTGATTTTTTTAATAAAAGATATCAGTACGATCTTTCATTTCACCTATTTAAAAAATGACAAGATGCAGAATTAGCATTTACAGGGGGGCTCGAAACTGGCCAACATTGGAGGAGCAGAAAATAGGCATGACAGCTTACGCGCAGGATTACTAAATTAATTTTGTAACTAGAATGAATATTTTTGGTGCCTACTTATACTTCAGACTGCAATAATGACTCTGAACCTAAATAAGTTTGTATTAAAAATATAAAAATGCTTTAAATACAAAGTTATATTGAGCTAATACAAAATTTTGAAAATTTCAACAGAATAATCACCTAAAACAAATATTTTTTAACAATAAAAAGGAAATTTCAGGTTCAGTTTATACATAGACTAACATGAAACGTATGTTTTGAAAATTTCATGAAAAAATATTCAGAAGTTTGAGATATTCAGCGCGTTAGGCCCAAAAATGTTATTTGGAGAAAAATGACTTCAAAGTTTCGGAAACGCCGCTTCAGCTATGGAGCGGGTATCATTCTAAAAGCCATAACTTCTGTTCTAATGGGAATTTCAAGGAAACAATTGTATCAAAATGTTCAGAAAAGATAGGAGTTTAACATCTAAAAAAATTAAATTTTTGAAAATTTTGAAGCTTTAAGAGTCGTGAGACCCTTTAGAATTAAAATTGAAATATAAAAATGGGATTATTTTAAAAAATAGCTAGGGCGGGCACTTTTTAAAACAAAGTGCTTTAATTTAAAAAATAATTGTCAAAATCGATTGAGAAGAAATCTCGTCTTTGCCAAATGACTAAAAAAAACTTTATTCAACCGATTATAAGATTGGTACGTTCAACTTGCAAGGCTTCAGTGCATGAAAATGATGTCATAGTAAAAATGAAATGAGTATTTTCTTTGATAAAAAGAAATATTTTACTATGAGTGCGTCTAAAAGTAAACATCTGGATTTCGTCGGCACTCTGATTAGAACGTCAAGACTAGAAGTGCGAATGTTTTCACTTTGTTGAAGTGCGAATTTTGAAAGAGTACGAAATGTTTACAGCGGAGCAGAGGTGTCTAAATTTTTGCCACATTGATTTATGAAATAAGTCCGGTATTCCAGAGAGGGAGATTCTTTCAGTTACTGACCGGAAAGATAACTGACTATCACGGAATATCCCACCTGAAATATTCGATAAGTTTCTTAGCGGTCTTACCGACCGCTACCCGGTCGGCTGCAGCGCTTATTACATCGTCGGCTTCAGAATCATTATAGCTAAGGGGTAATGATTAACTCTAAACTGCAGAGATAGGAATTGGCGCATAGGTACCTGTGAGCTATTTCAGAATCCGCTTGATTGAAAAATTAAAAAAAGGCTCGTTTAACTAAATGTCCTCCTTTTATTAGCCCCCGGTATGCTATTTCTTTCTCCCAGTTTATTTTGTGTCGTCTCCAAAATATAACGTTACGTTACAGAAGGTAGCCGTAAAACAAAGCAGATGTATCATTGTACGATTAAATACTCTATAGTAGTTTTTTAAACTTCTAAGCATCGCACTTTTTCAATTTTTAAACCGTCGTATTGGGAAAAAAAAGTACCTTTAAATGTAATTTGTTTGAAAACTATCTCCATTTATTTTCGAAATGTTAATTTTTTGGTAGTTTTTAGAGCCATTTGCTTAATATTGCCAACGGAAGTACTCCGTTTCTGTAGAAAGTAAAGGAAAAATAGTAATTATATATTTTTGTTGCCATTTTCTCATAACAACCGAAAGAAAATGTCATTAAAATGCGTGCTATTTTGAAAAAAATACATAAACGAGTGATTTCTGTTAAAACAGGTAGCTATTATAAACTATTTAATTTTAAGTATCAATATTAATGTTACAAACAAATGAAGGCTTGTGAATCATTAGATAGCCTTTTATTTTTAGGTAGATTTCGTATGAAATACTACCTATTGGCGTCGTTCCTATGTTGGAATTTCTGAAAAATTTTTGCAGATCTACACCGATCATGACCCCTAGAACACAAAACCACCCTCAGTAAAAAACTTTATATATCTATCTATGTATCTCTCTCTCTCTATCTATATACGTATATATCACTTTCTTCTGGACACGATAACTTCCACAATTCTGCACAAATCTCTTTCAAACTGATACATAAAATCAAGGGGCATAAAATCTCGGTCAAGTTCGTGAATGGGCAAAATCGGACCAAGGGGATGGAAATAGGGAGGGGTTTTGTGAAAACCGAAAAAACCCCATAACTTCTTAATTTTTGTACATATCAAATCAATTAAAAGTTTTTATTACTTCTAAAAATAGGGCCAAAAATTTATGTATCACAGATTTTTGATAAAATTAAAAATGGGCTCAAGGGGTGCAAAAAACAGGGTTGTGGGAGAAAAAAAAAATCAACTTCGTCAATTCTCAAGATATCAAATCCAATTAATTTTATTATACATCTCCTTAATATTATCTACAACTTTTATATTCACAAGTTTTTGATAGGACCCATTCGTACCGCAAAAGAAAAAAAAAAATTAAAACGTAAACAAAAAGAAAGGAGGGGGGTGAAGAAGAAAAATTTCCATAACTCCGTCAATTCACAAGATATAAAATCCCCATGAATTTATCATATATCTTCTTAATATTGTCTTCAACATTTATATAGACAAGTTTTTGATAGGACCCATTCTTACAGCAAAAACAAATTAAAAATACATAGCGGTTGAAGAAAAAAATCATCTTATTAAGAATGCATTCAAATCCAAACTGCTTATTTTCTTACTCATTTTTAAATTCATTTTTGCTCTCAAACGCGTCTAGTTGACAGATTCTCTTCTTCAGAAACTATATAATGTACCGTAATAATCGATTTTTTGATAGAGGCAGACTATATTTCAAAAAATGATGTCAAAGTGGGCATTTTGAACAGAATTTCCCGAAGCGATTGTGTTTGAGACGAAAAATATTGCCCTACTGAGAAAATAATTGTTTATTAATAAAGTTTCAATTAATTGAAAGAAAAATAAAAACACAATGTCGCTTATAAATCTTTTCAAAAATCACGTCAGCAAGTTTAATATTTTTTCTATTAAATATTAATCTGAAAATGTGTCAGAAAATTTCGAGTTATTGAGCATGGAAAAGTATTTTTTAATACCGCCTTAACATGATTCTGATAAAACCAGCTATTATATAAAAATGAAATAAAAACTCGTCAAAAGCGCTCAGATAAAACTGTTAATGTCGATTTATATCTACTCATGATTTAGTTTTTGTTGGTGCAATTAATATACTTAACTTCGAAATCTACCTCCGCATGCAGGCCGGGCCACCAGGGATTTTTTTTTGTCGAGTTTCTTGAGCGACGACATCTTTTTGCTGCATTTGTGTATTATTTCGCGATAATAACGTCCTATGTATACTTTACTGTAGATGTTTAAGAGTGGATCGTAAATGAGGAATTCTTAAGTGGATGCGAATGACGTCCTTTTACATAAAATAAAAGTTTGTGCTTTAAGTCTTAAAATTGAAATATGTTTTGTACTATTTATAGATACATTTTTTTTCATCGGGGACGACACTCCTTTCTGCTTTTTCAGAACTCCTATTATTCTAGTATCCGATTTCACTGACCTAGTGCCCGATTTCACTGTGAAAGTAAATATTCCTAGTTACCCAAATTGAAAATAAATATTTTTTAGATGCACAATTTTCTTAGTTTTTAATCTTTATATAATTCCTGATTTTGGCGTCCTCAAAAATTCAGCTCCTGTAGTAGATCTGCTCCACTCCACCGTCCCCCTCTAACTCTCCTGCTAGTTCCGCCACTGCACGCTGGCATATTCGGCGCCCCTTATCAATACCTAAAAATTGGCTAAGTAATATTTTATCCCGTCCAGCACTACGTTTAAAATTAAAACAAATATTTAGCTTTTTAATGGATCTATCAAACAATTCTATTTTCTCTTACCTTAAACAGTTGTCGCGTTGGACATACTATCGCCCCTTGTCGCGTTTTTGGCGATCTGGTCCACCTCAATGTATCTTACTTTTTGTTATCCTTCTATAAGTCGCCCATTGCTCGCGTTTTATTTTCCGGCGACTTGAGTCTACAGACTCATTAATGTAATTTTTTTTCTTTTTTTTTTGGAGACCTTAATAAAGGTGTCCGGGGGGAACATCTATGCTCTACAGACGTGGTCCGCACGTCTGAGCAGTTCCCCTTAGGCAGTCAAGAGTCAAGTTTCTATTAAAACGTGATGCTCCCGAAGAAAAGTTTTAAAAAAAGTAATTTCAAATAGGTGAGACAGCAGAAATGTGTTACAGTAATATTGTACATTGGGATTTCTCACAAACTGTCAGCCTAGAAACTTGTCATTTTGGCTCAGATACTTTCTAAAATATTTTCTATTTTTATTTAAATAATTTTTTTTTAAAAAGATAAGAAAAACAATTATCTGTCATGTCACTGTTACATATAACCTTTTTACGAGCAATCGAGCAAAAGTTAACACCAACTGCTGTAACTCCTTAAATTCTAGTAATAAAGAAGCATCTTTGCAACGGTTAGGAAGTTACTTCCTATTCACACTTTCACCCTATGAAAACGACGGTTCAATAGGCTAAACCAATGTTTAACTATTAATGTTGAAGTATTGTTTAACCAATGTGATTTAGTACGTAATGCCATTATCATTTTTACTTTCTTCTATCTTCAATAGAAGAAAGTATTGCAAGGGTCGATCCAGACAACATTTGGGGCCTATTTAGGGCCCCTTCACAAAAGTAAATTTAATGGGCCCCTTCACAAAAATAAATTTAATAAAACAGGCCCCTTCACAAAATTCCTTTTAATAAAATAGATCCTCTACGTAACATTCTTTTTCATAAAAACTGTTTTAAAATGTGTAATTTGTAAATAAAACCACATCACGAAAAACAAAAACTTTAGTAAAGGGATTTAAAGAATGTTTTTGTTCATAAATTCTTGGTTCGAATTTTAGTAGCTGGATTTCAACTTTCGTTACAAAATGTTATTTTTCACAAAAATATAAAATTTACAAAAATAACTACTACTTTTCACAAAATGGGCCCCAAGAATAAAAATCTGCATCGACCCCTGTATTGTAATCTAAATTTTTTTCCACTTCCGGGTTTCGACGAATTGACACATGTTTTTTAGTGGTCAGAGATACCAAAAAACATGTTTATAGAAAATGTCCGTCTGTCCGTCACCATTGTACCATTGAAAAGTGTATGAAGTTATAAAAAAAATTTGGTTCCATTGTATGCATAAGTTTTTAGCTAAGAAAGGAGGTCCTCCCTTAATTTGTAAAAAATCCGCCGGAAGGGGACGCCATAATAACGACTGTTGTGCGATTGTGAATATTGTACCATCGAAAAGTACCATTGGTGCATAGAATTGAACCAAATTTTTGTGTATGTTTTTGGTCATGCAAGAAGATCCTCCCTGAATTTGGAAAATTTCCGCCTGAAGAGGGCGCTATCATAGCGATTTTTGTACCATTTTCACGATTGTACCTTCGAAAAGAGTATGAAGTTAGGCATAGAATTGAACCCAATTTTTTTGTGTATATTTTTGGCCATGGCAAGAAGGTCCTCCCTGAATGTGGAAAAATTCCATCGAAATGGGGCGCTGTAAAACCATTTTTGTGTAATCTGCTTAATTTTTCGTAGTTCTATTGTACACCAGTGGCTCGTGAATCGACGGGAACTTCCCATCCTGATAAGCCTAATATTCGCGACTATTTTTCGAGATTAACTCGTTTTTACTCCGGTTAATTGACTGAAGCAGAAATTTAAGACGAAAGTCAAAGTTGATATAGTATAGAACTAATAAAAATGAAATACATATCATACATCTATAACAACATTTTGAAATATTAAAATATATGAGATAGAAGAAAGTTTTGGGATTGACACATCCAACTACTTTATGGTGAATCAAGGTATACCAATACTGGTAAAAGGAAATATTTGTTTATAGAAAATAGTCTCAAGCAATTGAAGCGATTTAAAAACTTTCACTGTAGGATAGATGAAAAACAGAGTTCTCAAATAGACTTCCTCGTATCTGTTTCTCCGAAAGTGTGGCTGCAAATGTTTTGAAATGGCAGTTTTCATCAATTCTAGTCTCACCTTCACCTCACGAGCCACATGATCGAATTTTCCCTCAAACTTTGACTCAATTAACAATATTTAAATTATCTTTAACAATATAATTGTCACCTGATTATAGTAGGCACAAAAATACCACTTGGCATTTTTAAGCAACAAAGCCGCAGGTGTGTTAATAATTACGGTGCTCCGAAGCACTAGAATCTAAAAACGCACATTTACTTTGAAAATTTTAGAGTTTAGAATAAAATTATCGAAACCTCTTTGTAAATGCGACACTTAGAAAGTGAAAATGGCGTCTTGTCCGAGCATTTAAATGCATTTACGTCGAAATATTTCCCTCCCCCCCCCCTAAGATTGTAAATATTTAGATATTTGATTTCTCATATTTAATGAGCAATATAATTTATATATTCTCATATTTAATATATTCTTAAATTTTATTGATTTCGTATATTTAATATCCAAATTTCTATTAATGCAGCATTATGATACTTTAAACAGCGATTTTCAGTTACTTTTTTTAAAATTATCTTCGAAATAGTTAGCTTTAAAATTAAATTTTGATATATACCTCTTGTACTAAAATGCACTCACAAAAATGTCTAGAAAAATAAGTTATATATATTTTTTCTGAATCGCGTAAACAATATAATAATTTCTTTTTCAGTACTGAAAATTATGTATGCAAAATAGTTAATCTTTATGTAGAAATATCAGAATTTAAACAATTTAAATTTTAGTTAACTTTGAAATTTTTTTTAGAATTTACCTTTAAAAGAAAGAAGCAAGAAAGAAAAATCATGCGTTAAGCATAGATTATGAAACACTTTCCAACACTTCCTGAAGGCTTTAACAAACCTTCGTTTTTCAGTGAAATAAGATAAATAGGGTAACTAAATAAACATTTTAGAAAACGCATAAAACATTTCAAAACTGATTTCGGAAGTTGCCGTCCATAGCTAAATATGTATTCCAATCCGTTTGAACAGCCTTGTATTGGATCTGTAGGTTGACATATATACTATATAATGAGAAAAATTAGTTTAGCAAGAAAACGCATAACTGATTGAAATTTTTCTTTCCGAAATTTATACTAATCGATGGAAACATACTTGAATACTTTTGTACAACCCTGTAGTTTACCTAGTATATTTATTACGCTCCACTATTAGCTAAAATTTAATTCACACTAAAACACTCTTAAAACGACTGAAATCGCATTTCCAGAAATTCATTTATAGACGCCTATGTATCCGATTCTTTGGGTGACCCTGTATATCATTTTATCTATATTCTACAAAGATTTTTTAGTAAACTAAATGCAGCTCAGCGTAAAAATGCATAACTCATTTAAACACCACCTTCGAGCAACTTGACCTCATATTCAGTAACCCTTATGAATTCTTTTGTGTAGCCCTGTATATGAATTATAGCATTTATACACACCGTATAGTATGCATAAATACAGTGAAACAGAAACTCGTATAATTAAAAATGCATTTCCAGCAATCATCGCTAATGTACAGTACTTCGAATACAATATAGTACCTAAAATCTTTTGTGTGTACCTGTGAATGCTATGCACTACGTATGAAATAAGTTACAGTAAACCTCAGCGACATATATCAATTTCATTATATATGATATAGTTTAACAATTAAAATAGGCCGCAAATAATCCCTCCCCCTATATCATTATCTAACGGAATTCTTTTGTGTGGCCCTGTAAATGGATAATAACTATTCTTTGTCCGCAAATTCTGCAGAATGATATTTTAGTGCACTTCATAAATGCATATCAATTTTATTATTTTTGAAAGCGTGTAGCATCATTAAAAATCATTTGAAACGATTTTTCCCATTGGCCGTAATGTAACGGAATACTTTTTACTGTCCCTGTAAGTGAAATAAACATGCTACAAACTTCATTTGAAATAGGGAACGTCAATACCATCCAAAAATTTTAGTGCAATCCAAGTATATTTACGAGACTTAGAGCGCGGACAGACGGCCAGACAAACCGAAGTCATAAACACTTTTCATCTTTGTTGGAAAGTGTTAAAAAGAGCAATAAATATGAACTAGACGGACGTGGCAATCCTAAAACTTTCTTCTATCTCATACATGTTCATACTTCCTGAAAAATGCAGCCTAGCGGCGACAAAAATCTAATCAGCAGCAACTTATGTCAACTTCTAACTGAATCCGAAGTTTTGTGAAAATCCGGGCATTAGTTTGAGTCGATCTATGGCAAAAACCGTAAAAAATTCTGCATAGTAGCGCCACCTGTTGGGCAATATATATTGAAACCTAATAAGTAACAACTTAAGCAACTTTGTAACTGCATCTGAAATTTGATTAAAATCAGTGCATTACTTGAGATAAAACTATTTCGGGAATCGGGAAAAAATGTAGCTTAACAGCGCCACTTATTGGGAGATTTACACCAAAGCGTAGTCACGCCAACCCATATCAAGGACTAACTGAATCTGAATTTTGATGAAAATCCACGCATTAGTTCTTGAGATAAAGCCCTTGAGGAAATCGCGAAAAAGGCTGTATAGCTGCGCCACCCGTCGGGCGATTCACACCAAATCGTAGTAAACACCAACTCATATCAAGGAGTAAGTGAATCTGAAGTTTCATAAAAGTCCGTGCATAAGCTAGCTGAATATAGATTTTTATTAAATTCCGTGCATTAGTTCTTGAGATAGAGGGCGCACAAAATTTGTGTCACATACACACTCATAGACAGACATTTTGTAAAAACATGTTTTTCGGGATTTCTGACCTCTAAAACGTGTAAATTCGTCGACAACCGGAATTCGAAAATTTTCATGAATCCAATACTTTCTTCTTGTAAAGATAGAAGAAAGTAAAAATAATAAAATTGTGTTTCGTACTTTTAATAAGTATTTGAATTAGAGAAATTAAAAACATTTGTTGTGCTACAACAAATGTAAATAAATACGAGTAATAAGCCAAAATACGTACACCAATAACCCTATCACAATATTAAAATATAAATTTGCTTATAAAAATTTTATAACGTCTTTTAAGCAAATACATATTTTTTAATATTGTGATATGTATTATAACGTACAACACTTTTATGGCATCCACTTTTAATTCCGTAATCGTCGTAAAAACAAAATGCATTTTTTGAATCCATGCTTAAGTAAACAAAATAATAGCGCAACTTGCCACTTTTTTTTCCAATACATATTTTTGACATATAAAGTTTCTTAAAACTTTCAGAAAACCTAAAATTTCCCTTTTATTGTTAAACAAAATATTTATTTAGGTGATTAAATTGAAATTTTCTAAATTTTGCATAGCTCAATACAACTTCGTATTAAAAATATAAAAATTTTCTACTCGCCCAATGTCTGACAGTTTGGAGCTCCCTGTAAATGCTAATTCGGCATCTTGCAATTTTTTAAATATTTGAAATGAAAGAACATACCATCTTTTATCCCAATTAAAGTTGTATCTTAAAATCAAATATATTTTAAGATATTAAATTTTGAAAATTGTCTTTTTTTTTTCTTCAATTTTAAGAATCCCGAGACCCTTTAAACATATTTAGGAATCTACATTATAAAAGAAAAACATGCGTTACAGAAATGTTGACGTCATTTTCAGGGTGGCAACAATCTAAAGAAGAAGTTTTGTTATAGAAGCATCTAACAATTTCAATCGTTAACATTTAATTGCTGTGACAAATTGTCACATAAGTACTGTGAAGCGATCTCGGAGATCGCTTGATCGAAATATGAATAAAAAGCGCGATTAACTCTTAGGATGTTGTTTCTGTACTGAACTTTTTGTACAGGACTATTATCATTAAAATTCACCTATTTAGAAGTTTCTGGCAATAGTACTACAGTTCCAAATGAAGCAAAATTTCAGTAGTGTCTGTAGTTGAACTGAAAGTTACAATAAATAAAAATCCTAGAGCTATATTCACCTTGAATTAAATTATTAAAATATACATAAAGCACCATAAATATAAGACATACCCCTTTTTTAAAATAGGGTGTAAAATTAATCGCAACCCCTCCCCTAAAGTTAAAAGATATGTTAATTACTAAAACTGATCCTGTCCAAGAAATCAATAGATCCGGAGTACACATTATACCTTTCCAAAAACATAGTAAATATTCTACTAATGTTGGCTTGAAAATTTCGTGATAGAATTTGAGAACATGAAGCAGATCTCGTATTAAATAGACCCCATACTGCATTATTAATATTAGCTCAAACCCAACCTATAAAAGTAGATTTTAATAAATCCAAAATTATCTTTCGTACCAATAATGACCAGGAAGTCATCCTAAGAGAATCAATAGAAATAATGGCTAATAAAGATACAGCTTGTAACGATGCACTGTCATACGATATCCATGGTGTATGGAAATACTTGCTGCATAAAAGCTTTTTTTTTTTTTTTTTTTTTGGAAAATTTTAATAACCTTATCTGGCATCTCATCTGACGTACAACATTTAAATTTAAACCACAATGTTTTCTTCTGGACAATTCTCGAATAAGCGCAAAGAAAATAACATTTAAATCCTACTGAAGACGGCCTTGCAAGGATTAAAAACGTTCTAGGTTTTTCTGATGTATTTTGAGATATTTTAAATTTGTATTTTAAATATCTTTATGTTATATTTATGCACCTGAAAGTAAATTTTTGTACAATTATTTGTGCTTTTATATGTCTATTTTAATTGGAAGTTACAAGTCAAACTATGAAAAGAAGCAGCTGTCTGTGAGATCGTTAACATCAGTTAAAGGTTAAACCTCGAAAAACTTCAAATGCAATTTGTTTCAATATGTTCTATTTTGTACCCCTTTATGGGTTTTAAAAATTTTTCAAGAATGATTTTAAATTTGCGTGCACATCCATCAGTTTGCACTTAAAATCATCAGTGTTCTTTTCCATAACTGAATTTCGAAACGAAAATTAAACTTTATATATAAAAAACATTAATTCAAACTGCGTGCTTAAACACTGAAGTAATCAGAGTTACAAAAGGTTCCTATATATAAGGAAATGTTTTGAGATTGACCGCTCGCATATACACCTAATACAAAAGGGCCTAAAATGCTCTTTTGCGTAGTGGGCGGGCAACCTAAGAAAATATACAAAATGTAAATATTTAGCCGTTTTCAGTTAAATATGATTTTCATCTACGTTCAGTACTATTAGTTACGTTTCTGTCCAGTCGTGGAAAGAAAAAGTAAACACCCCCTACTAACTCCTCAGCAAATTATCGTAGAAGAAAGTTACAGTACCGAACGACTGGAAATAAAGTCTACTTTTAAATGATGTACGTAAAATTTGCTTAGGGGGGCATCTCCCTATTAAAACGAATCCAAGCTACATTTTTTCAATGGTAATACCCAATTTTAACAAGATATTTCAAATCTTCGGTTCAAACTATGCCTAGACACCCAATTTCAAGTCATTTGAATGATAAGTTTTTGAATTAAAAACTTTCAAAATTGAGTGGTTCTAATGTTAAATTACATTTTCATATTTTTATCAACATCTCCTGAAATTATACTCCTAATGTGATCATTTTTTTGTGTAGCAATAATACTAAAATACCCAAACATAAATACGTTGAATTTGCAATTTTTATAATTTTATGATATGAATTCTGAAATTAATATTCGAAAAAATTATGAATTGCAACCTACAATTTTTTGGATGGATTTAGATTTATTAAGTCCTGCTTTATGGAAATCCAAAATTTCACATTTTTCTTTTAAGTAGTTTTCAAATGATGCTTGAAAAAGGGCAAAATGATGTTTTAAGGGGCCGTCTAGGATAGAAGTGATTAGATATTTTGAAATTTCTTATGCTATCCTGTCATCTAGCAGTCTCCAATGACTTGATCAAGAAGAGGGCTCTCTCGGTCAACAATCGAGTACCGAACTTCCATCTGGATACAGCCCCTAAAATACGCTCGTTTTAAAATAATTTCTCGAAATCGTACGAATTGCATTTTTTTTCTTCTTTTGGCTAATTGAAGGGTGTAGAGTTCATTTATGCTATCAGAATTGTGTGCTGCTATTGGAAAAAACAAAGTTATGGTTCATTTTAATAGGTAGATGGCCCCCTAAGCCAAATTTATAGACATTTAAAAGTAGGCTTTGTTACCAATCGTGTGGTACCAGTCACTTTCTTCTACGATAATTTTTTGCACAGTTAGTAAGGGGTGTTTACTTTTTTTTTTTTTTTTTTTTTTCCCCCACGACTCTATCTACGGACTGTATACCAAACAAATTTAATCCGGGTTGGATTACCTAGTATTTATAAATAATGGTTTAAGAAATTTATTTTCGGAATTTTGTAAAAGTTTACTAAAATTATAAATCGCATTTTGTAGAGGTTAAAACGGATTGAACGTGTTTTAAAAGGAATAAAGTTACGGTTGACACCCTTTTTAGGTTGGAGGCGTGGAATTTTGCATACTTACAGCTGAACACCATCATGCGACAAATCATAAAAATTTGAAAAAGTCGTACATTTAACCCTTTGGGCTCCCACATGTGTATTTTAAACAATTCTTTCTAAGTGAGACCCTATTTAGGTCGGAGGCGTGAAATTTTGCATACTTATAGCTGAATACCTCACATCAAACGACAAATCATAAAATTTTCAAAAAGTCGTACATTTAACCCTTTGTGCTCCCACATGTGTATTTTAAACAATTCTTTCTAATACACACAGTTAAAGTTATTCATGCAGTCAGTTAAAGGAAACAAGAACCGATTTTTCTCCGTCGAAAATACAATTTTAAATAAAATGAAAGAGAAATTAACATTCTAAATGAAGATAACAGCTCAGAAAAAAAAAAAAAAAAAAAAAATAGAAAGTCGATTTCGCCTACAATTATTTTAATAATCAACTTTTAAAAACAATTCATAAACACTTTCAAAATTTAATTTTTACACGCTTATAACTAACTGTTCTGTTACACATGTTTCACGAGCACTGTAGATGTTTGAGAAACATCTGTTTGAGAACAGACTGTTTGACATCGCAGACTGTTTGAGAAACAAACTTCCGAATTTCCCTCGTTCATGTTAAACATTTACATATTCAAAATATATCAGGAAAATAGCATCTCGAACTCTTAAAGGATGTTTATTATTACTTTCTTCTATCTTTACAAGAAGACGGTGTTGGATTCGTGAAAAATTTTGACTTCCGGTTCTCTATGAATTTATACGTTTTAGAAGGTTCTCAACGCGATTGGATGGTTTTTAGAAAATGTCTGTCACTCTGTGAGCCTGTATGTCACAAAAATTTTGTGGGAGCTCTATCTTAAAAACTAATACGCAGAATTTTACAAAACTTTAGATTCAGTTAGACCTTGATAAAAAAAAAAAAAAAACTGGTTCTGATTACTTTTTGGTGGGAATCACCCAACAGGTGGCGCTGCTATACTACATTTTTCACGATTTCCGCAATAGCTATCTCAAGAACTAATGCACGGAATTTCGCAGAACTTCAGATTCAGTTAGTCCTTGATACAATTTGGCGCTTATTACTTTTTGTTGAAAATTCCCCAACAGATTGCGCTGCTATGTTGCATTATTCATGAGTATCGCAATAGCTCTATCTCAAGAACGAATGCACGAATTTTCATCCAACTTCATATTCAGTTACTCCCTGTTATATATGAGTGCTGTTTAGTTTTTGGTGTCAATCACCCAACAGATGGCGCTGCTGAACTGAATTTTACACGATTTACAGCTCTATTTCAAGAAGTAATGTATGGATTTTCATCAAACTTCATATTCAGTTAGGCCCCAGTATAAATGGGTCCTAATTAGTTTTAAGTGTAAATCGCTCAACAGGTGGCGCTGCTGTGTGTTATTTTTTGCGATATCCGAAATAGCTCAATCTCAAAAACTAATGTAGGGATTTTCATTAAACTTCAGAAATAGTTAGAAGTTAACATAAGTTGCTGATGATTAGATTTTGGTATAAATTACCTAACCAGTGGTGCTAGTGTGCTGCATTTTGCATGATTTACACGATTTTAGCGATAGCCGTATCTCAAGAACGAATGCACGGAATTTCATATCTTTAGAATCCTCATGATAGGCAATATATTGCCATTTAATTTTGGCACTGCACTAGAGAATTTTTAAATATCAACATGTATGAGATAGAAGAAAGTTTTGGGATTGCCACATCCGATTAGTTTTCTTAGTTTTCAAAATACATCTAAAATCTAGGCCTAATTTAATATTTTCTGTGTTAAAAATTGATGAACTGCGAGTAAGATTAACACTTCACGCAAAATTAAGTATATATTTTAGATATGTTTCGACAACTAAGAAAAATAGAGAGACATCCTTTAACCCTTTATACTCCGACGGTACTTTATAGTACCATTAAAATGATTTGTTTTAAAATTCGTTTAATACATCGATTAGTCGTAATACATTATAGAATGAGTTAGATACTTTATCTTATTCCAAGAGCATTACTGGTTGAACAAAAAAATATTTTTAAAAAGGGGGATTTCTTTTCCATTTGCATCTCTTCAGCTTTCTCGACGTTGAAAGGTTGTGGGGGGAAATTTTCAGTTCGGAATTATTCTTATATTTATATTGTAAAAGCATTATATTTATAAATTTCTTAATTCTATGAAATACTAAAAAATATATTTTAAATAAAAGATTTGATTGGCGTTCTAAATAGTGCACAAAATCCCTATCAATACAAATTTAATCTTAATTGGTAAAATCTTTAAAATTTATTAAATGATTGTATAAAATCTTCTAATGCAGTTTCAACAATTCCCGAAAAATACTTTAGAAGATGAAATTTTCATGAATTCATAATTTGGGACAAAGGTTAAGAGCACGCAAAAAATGGAAAGAAAAAATAAATTTCTTGGGGAGGTATTTGTATATATAGTATTTCAAATTATTATAGTACTTAGTATGTTAAGCTTTAGTTCAGCTAGGAAATGCATAGCACAGTTGAAAATTCCCGTCCATAAACTGAAATGTATTCGAGATCTTTTGTGCAGCCCTGTATGGATTAGTAGCAGATATTTTTTAGAATGACAGTTTCATTTTACGAACCGGTTTTGAAAGTGAAAGTAACTTTATAAAAAATATCTGCGACCCAAATCGAAACAGTAAAAAAGGTGCGATATAGAGACAGACCTCAGCTATCAAATGCAAAAAAATTTTAAAATGTCTAAATGCAAACGAGATATTAGATAAATCCCTACCCATAGGATTAGCATTAGCTCGTGAGTGAGTGTCTTCGCCGGCAGGAACCTTAAAGAGAAAGGGACATACAGTGACGTCCTGTATCTCGCAGATACAACAAAAGTACATTTTTTGAGGATCGTCATTGAGTGTTAAGAAATAATCTAGTAAGGTACAGATGTTCTAGATAAAGGTTTTTCAACCGTGGTCTGCTGTTTACGGACAAAACTTTACTAAGTGATCTAAACTATATCAAGTTTCTTGAATCCTTAATTGTGACAAGTCATTAATTATTTCGTAAAAACCAAAAATTCCACTTAAAAAGGTGTTTTATTAAAAATATTAATTAAAGTAAAATATCAAAAGCAAGTACATTCGAGCATCTGACGTGCTCATCCTGTGGGTTTTAAATCGTCGAAAACCAGGAGGTATGGTTCATTCATTTGCAAGTTCGTTCATTTTGGAACAGCACTTGAAGTATAAATGAATGAACTTGACCTCTGTTTTTAATCATTTTAATCTAGGTGATGAGCACGTCAGATGCTCGAAAGTATTTTGTTTCGATATTTTAGTTGTATCTATTTTAATAAAAAAACCTTTAAGTAATTTTAAATGGAATTTTTGGTTGTTGATAAATAATTTATATTAAAAACTGTTTGGAAAAATGCATTGACACTAAATTATTTTATATATTAAAGTAGGAAACTATTTTTATTAGTTTGTGTACTAAGAAATAAGCAGATGGGTCTGAGTCCTTCCAAAAAGGGTGTCTTAGTGCAAGAACTCATCGTAGACGTAAAACAATCAAATTAAAACTAGGGATGCAGTAAATATTCGGTATCTAGCCATGTTTCCGAATATTTGGTTTGGTCGAATATCAAAATATTCGACCAAATCGAATACTTAAAAAAAAAACTAACATTTTTAAAAACCTTATACAACTTCTACGTATAAAGATATTCAGAATAATTAGAAACAATCCTATTTAAATAAAAGAGAATGTTTTTACATTATTTGCTGTTTGTTAAGTATTATTTAAGAAAATTAACCAATCACGAGGATTTTCATAGGAATTAATTATGCACAAATGCAAGTTCCTGAACATTGTCCAGTAAATAATCTGTTTCTTGCTAAGATTTTAAAAACAACGTTTACAACCTCTGAAAATGACCGCCCACTCCAGACACCGATCTAGGATGCATTAAAAAACTTCCTTGCTTAATCAAAGGGAGTAAAACAGTTTTTCTTCCTAAGTTGTCACCGTATAAAATTTGAATAGATTGTATTATTTATTTACTTTTAATTTAGTCTCTTCCTGACAAAAAAATAACATAGGATCCAGTACAATTTTTCTTCCAATTTTTTCACAATTTCCCTTCGACTTTAAAATGTTTCTTTTAGAATTTAAGAAAATTTTATTCATTTGTTTTAATTCACAGCAGAAGCCATGAAATTTAAAATTTTATTAATTAAACAAGTTTTATAACTATCCTCTTCTTAAATAACTCAAACCAGATTTTTTTTTTTTTTTCAGCAATAAGTTTACTTGAAAAAATTTCTTGTGTATTAGAAAAAAAATTTGTTTTAAATATTATGTAAAATTGTTTTAAAATTTAACATTTTAATGCCTTTAAACTTTGAAATTTAAAAGTATTCGACAAGCCGAATATTCGGTATTCGGCCGAATAGTTACTATGCGACAGGCCGAATATTCGGTATTCGGCCTAGCAGTTACTATTCGGCTAGCCAAATGTTCGGTATTTGGCCAAAACCACTATTCGGTGCATCCCTAATTAAATCAGTTTCTAAGTCTTAAAAAGTTTTAGTCGCCGATTCTACTTAACCCTTTATCTACTGATGATATTTATAAGTACCATTAAAAAAACTTGTTATAAAATTCTTTTAATACATCGATTATTTGTAATACAGTTTAGAATGAGTCATAGATGCATAACTTTATCTAATTATAAGCAACATGGATTGCACAAAGCAAAAATATTTTTAAAAGGATTTATTTTGCCTTTGCATCTTTTTCAGCTTTCTTTAGGTTGGGAGAAGGATATTTCCATTCGTAAATATTTCTCTATTTCTATTGTAAGAACATTCTATTGGTACATTTCCTAATTCTGAAAAATACTAAGAAAAATATTTAAAATATAAGATTAGAGTGGGGTTATAAAGAGTGCACAAAATCCCTATAAATTCAAATTTAATCCTAAAATCCTAAAATGTATTAAATGATTATGTAAATCTTCTAATGTAGTTTCAACAATTCACGAAAAATGCTTTAGAAGATAAATTTCATGACTTCATAATTGAGTACATAAAGGGTTGACACGTTGAGTACCACGGTGACGGACACTGGATATTTTACAATGTTTTAAGTCATTTTTAAGAAAAGTATAATCCTGTAATAAAAAGGTAAGTAAATTTTAAATAAATTTTCGGTCATTAATTAAAACAATGTATATATATATTTTAGTTTTCTATCCCATTTTAGACCGTCAGTCATCTGTGAATGACGCGTTCTAAACTGATAGTTGAATGTCAGTCAACGGTGGCTGACGTGGCGCTTAACGTGTTAAATAGCTTAAAAATGGGCCTTTCACTCCGGAACTATCGTTTTCTAACTAATATGATATTTGTGTGTATAATCAGTACTTTATGCAACAAGAAATAAATCAAAATATTAAACGGTAAAAAGTGCTATCGTAGAAATTCAACGATTAAGCAAGGTGAAGGTATAAAATGATTTCACATTCAAAAAATTTATTCTAAATCTTTCAAGTATTTATACCACTAGCATTTTTACTACGTTATTATTGTAAAAATAAGTGTTCCACCCAGTAAGGTCAGACTAAGCTGAGCTAAATACAATACTAATTCTACTCAATTCTAGGGCGCTACAGCCATTGAGGCTGCGAGTCGACTTCCGAATTCCTCTTGCTCATGTTAAGTCTAGAGTCGTAGAATGCATTCCTGTATATTTAATGCATCTCCTCGAGAAATTAATTTTTTAAACTTTTGTTTTCTGCGTACTCTTTTTAATCCTTTATCCCCCGACGGTACTTTGAAGTACCATTCATAACTTGTTACAAAATTCATTTAATGCATAGATGAGTAGTCATACAGTTTAGAATGTGTTATAGATACTTTAATTTATCGTGTTCCAAAAGCATTATGGTTGGCACAAAACTATTTTTAACAAGTTGGCCAATGAGGTGCGTTCGTACTCCAACTCGTTTTATAAATATTTTTTGCACCGCATAGTGTATACTGAATGTCTATTGGAGTGCACTTCAATAAGTGCCTATCCATTTCATTCTGTTCGAAAGGCTGTCACATCCTTAAAATGCACTTGGAATAAGTTTTTCCCACGGGCCGTCCTGGAAAAGGAAAACTTTTGGTCTGTCCCTGTCATTCAACTCTACATCCGATTTTCATGAAATTTGAAAAGGACGAGACACAATTTCGAAACAATTCTATATTTAAAATTTCAGACCATTCTGTTGGGTCGTTTTGACTCTGTTCTTTCTATGCTGACGGACTGAACGACGATTATTGGTGCTACGTATTTATGTAATTATGAACGCACCTGAAAAGATGATTTCTTTTGCCTTTGCATCTTTTCAGCTTTCTTGACGTTGCGGGAGAAGTGGGGGGAATTTTCAATTCGGAAATATTTCTATTGTAGGAACACATTTCCTAACTCAACAAAATACTGAAAAATGTTTTTTAAACAAAATATTTGAGTGGGGTTATAAAGAGTGCACAAAATCCCTATCAATTCAAATTTAATTGGCAAAATCCTTCTAACATTTATTAAATGATCGTGTCAATATTCTAATGTAGTTTCAAAAATTCACGAAAAATGCATTACAAGATTAATTTTTCATAATCTGGGACGTAAAATGTTAAAGGATTTTTTTTTCTTTTCTTAGTTGTCAAAATGTTTCTAAAATATAGACATCAGTTTACGAGAAGTGTTGAAATTTTACTCGCAGTTCGTTCGCTTTTAACACACAAAATATTAAATTAAGCATACATTTTAGAAATATTTTCACAACTAAGGAAAAATGTATATTTTAAAAAGAGTACAAAGAAAAAAAAGTTGAAAATGTTTTTCTGATGAGATATTTCAAGTAGATACGAATGTTTTCTACGACTGCGGACTTAAGAGGTCTCGGGACTCTTAAAATTGGGGGGGGGGGGGGGGGGGAGGGGAAAAGGATCATTTTCAACATTTAATATCTTAAAATGTATATGATTTTAAAACAATTTTTACAGGGATGAAAGATAAGTGTTCTTTCATTTCATATATTTATAAAATTACAAGATGCAGAATTAATATTTATAGGTGGCTTCAAAATGTCACATTCGTAGAGCAGAAAATTGGTATTTATGCGCATAGAAAATAACTTTTACAAAAAAAAAACTTTGCAACTAGAATGAAAATGCTGGTGCCTAATTATACTTCATATTGTAATAATAACCCTGAACCTAAATAAATTTGTATTTTAAGCATTTTAATATTTTTAATACCAAGTTGTATTTACTTAATACAAAATTTAAGTTTTCAACGGTATAATTATTTTTTTTTTTTTTTTAACAATAAAAAGGAAATTTTAGGTTCAGTTTATTCAGACTGACATGAAAGATATTTTGAAAATTTCGTGAAAAAAAATATTGAGAAGTTTTGCGATAACCTGCGCGTTATGCAGCAAAACGCCATTTTGAGAAAAATGACATGAAAGTTTTGGAAACGCGGCTTCAGCTATTGAGCTGATATAATTCTAAAAAATTCTAAAAGCCATCACTTCTCTTTAATGATAATTTATAGGTAGCAATTATATCAAAATGTTCAGAATGTATATTAGTTTAACTAACATATAGAAAAATTAAATTTCGAAAATTTTGGAGCTTTAAGAGTCCCGAGACCTCTTTAACATTACCGAGGGGATATAGGCAATATGGGAGTCTTTAAATTCACTTTTAATATTTCAACTTTCGAAGGCGATTTGGGCTTTTTTAGCGAAAATTCACAAGTGGAAAGATGAGGAAACCATACAGTGTTTAGGAAGTAAATTAGCTGCCGCCTTATGCATACATATCAATACATCTTCACCTAATGCATACAAATCTAAGATCTAAACTTTGTTGGGGGGGAATTACGAGCCTTTTTTGCTCCTCCAAGCAAAACCGCTGCATTTGTTGAATTTAACAATTTAAATGTTACTGCCTCAACAACCTATACGCCATTTCTCTTAGAGTAAACTTTCTTACGGGTCGCGCACACGAAAAAAATTAGACAAAACCGCCTTCAATGACATCAGATTTACTAAAATTTATTTATTCCTTCAATACCTTTCATTTCCCAAAAAGAGAACCTTCACTGAAAAACTTCGAATGACTATTTTCCCACCCTGTTGAAGGAAAAAGTATTCGACAAGAGAGAGGGATACACCCCCCCCCCCCGCAAAAAATTGGTTGTGGGTGAGTATGAAACAACCATTTTTATATTCTGTTCGCACCACTATTTTGAAAAAATACATTTTGTTGTATATTTCTCTTGCAAATGTTGTCAAAACATATGTAAAAGATTTGTTTTAAAAAAAGTGGTGCGAAATTGAATTAAAAAATAGTCGTTTGTGGCAGATTTTAAAATTTAGTTTGTAATACCAGAATTTTTTTAATACAATGAAACCCCACAAGCAATGGACATCTTAAAGGATTCTTATTTAAAATCACTATTGCAAGGTTTTAAATCAATTTTATAGTTATCTTTATTTTTTAAAGTATAGTAGAGATACGTTAAAAAAATATTGTTGGCAAAATTACCATTATTTTTATTTTTATTTTTTTTTTTTTCAAAAATAGGATCAATAACAACAGTAACTGATACCAAATGATAATTTTATAACCCTATTTTGAAAAACTAGTAACTGACGCAAAATGAACCAGTGCCTGACAATTTATTTACAAAGATTTAAAAAGGGAAGGAGGTCTTATCTTAAGTAATTTATGCCAAAATATCTTAATCTTTATTATAAAAACAAAATTAAACCATTTTCATATATGATATATTACAGATGCATGTTTTTTCTTATATCGAAAATTGCATTAAAGATACAAAACGCGAAGAAATTAAAACCGAATTTAATCAACTATAAAGTCAACGATATCAAACACAGAACATGGGTCCTATATATGAAGAAAATTTTAAAGATAAATAAGCTTGCTGTTACTCCTAGGATTACTGGAAGATTAAAAAGATCATAAAAGCAATATGCCATTTCGGCCCATAGGTTCCATTGCTCAGGACCAACTTATTTTTTTGAAAAGGCGTTCCCTTTTTAAAAACAGATTTTACCAGATTCACTATTAAATCAACGGAAGATTGTATTTGGAAAATCAATCGGATACAATTACCAGGTAATACTCTGGCTAGTCTTGATATTGTTCCATTATATCCATCAACTGATACGCATGATGGTTGCAATAAGATTTGTGATGATATTGAACGGATAGAAGATTTAGAAGAAGATATAAAATTAACAATAAAAATATGACTTAATCTGATTATTCATAATTATTTCACATTCAATGGTAAATATTATAAACATAGGGGAGAGTGGGGTGGAATGGGACAGGTTTTTCTCTTTATATATCATTCTAATCATTTCATCAATCACACATTAGATGAAGCAATGGTACCCCAAGCTTCAGCTGAAAAAAGTAGCTGATCTGCATAAGCTTTCGATTGTATAAACAAAAAAGATTTCAAGAATCAAAAGTAAATTTGCTAATTGTACTTTGTTTTTTTTTATATTAATGACTTGTTTATGCGTAGATATAATAGTTTTACCATTTATAAAACATACTGTATATTATTCCTAATTTAAACTATGCTAAAAAGCAGCATTTTTGTTTATACAAAAAGTTTAACATAAAAGAAGGTAGAGGGAGGAATGGGACATACCAGCAAAGGGAGGAATGGGACATGTCCAATTCCTCCTTTTTAATAAGATGAATGTAAATTGCTAATATGCAAATATTTTTCGAGGGTAGTATATTAATTATAACATTATAAATATATTCATTTACTTCAAAATGTAAATAAATTAAACTGATAACTTTTTAATGTCATCTTTGACTAACAATCCTGAATATTCCTTCCAGTGAGGAAGGTAATGGAATTTGATATTGTAGAACAGACATTATCAACCTACAATCTTTGTTAAACTGTATATATAGCCAACACTAGACTATTTGTGCCTTATCATACATTATTTTGTAGCTGTTCCATACCTCCGTGTTAGTGGGGAAGTATGTTACACATTTTGAAATTTACAATTTATTTATGAAATTGTTTCTGTAAATTATGTTTCTGTATTGTTCAAGGACATTAGAAAGTGTTTCATTTTGTATTTTATATATCGAAATTTCTTTGTGTCAAAGTTTATTTTCTTATTTTTGTAAAAAGTGTCCCATTCCTTCCCACTCTCCCCTAATCATATAGCCCCAATGGGTTCCCCTATTTTGGGTTTATTATCTGAATATACTCTTCCCCAATTAGAAACGGAAGTTTTTAGCAGATTTCAATTAAAGCCCCACACTTGACTTGGATATGTTGATGACATTTTTTATAATTTGGCAGTATAGTATTGACGAACTTAATATATTTACAGATCATCTAAATTCAATTAACAATAACATTAAATTCACCATTGAATTTGAACATGATTAAAGTTTCATTCCTTGATGTAATGTTAACAAGAACAAATCATGACTAACCAGGCTACCTACTGAATAATGCATGTTCTCTATTTACGGATAAAATTTCAACCTACAGATTTTTCGTAAGACTGGCTTTTCTAGTAAGCACAGAAAATAATTTTGATAATGAAATGTTCGCAGAATTGCTCATAATAATGGTTTTAAAATTCAACATATAGTAATAAGCTAATCGTGGATATTGCCAATAGTAAGAAACCTGAACGTAAGTTTGATTTCCAAAAATACAAGTTTTATACTATTCAATATTTCGCAAGCTTTTTTCGGAGAAATTAAAATGCAGTCTTAAGAGGCTACTTCAGTCAAACAAAAACACCCGTTCGCCAATGCTAATCCTATGGAAGATATTTATAAAGATATCTCGGTGACATTTCAATATTTTTAAATGATTTCTTTTGCAATGAATAGTTGAGATCGATCTGTACAAAGATCATTTACTTTTTCGATTTTATTTACAGGTATTTCTTAGGAGGACACTTTCGGAACCGGTTTTGAAAGTAAAAGTATCCTCATAAGAAATATCTGCAATTAAAATCGATAAAGTAAACGGCCAGCATACAGATCGATCTTAACTATCCAATGCAAAGGAAATCTTTTAAAAATATTGAAATGCGACCAAGATGTCTTTATAAATTTCTTCCATAGGATTAACATTAGCGAATGTGTCTTTTCATTTGACTGAAGTAGTCTCTTAAGCGTTTCAATATCTGCTTAACAGCCAAACTACCTCCAACATTAAAGAATATCATTTGCGCTAAAATGGACCCAATTAATTTCAAGAATTACTCAGGAGTTTTTGAAATACCATTATAAGAGCAGGCGAATGAAGGAATTACTATATACTGGTATGACAAGCAAGAAATTTAAGTATAGAAAAAAGGAGCCTACAGAGAATATTAAATTTAATAGGAAAAACCACAGCTCTGTCAAGTTTATATCAAGAAGAAACCGTCCAATTTCCATCCGAATTTCAATGAGAGTAAGATAATTTTCCCCCTCTATCCATCCATTAGAAGAGGAACCATAGAAATTAGTAACACATTCAATAGGTAACGATGCAGCATCCTTTAACCTTTATGTACTGAATTATGAATTCATGAAAATTTTACCTTCTAAAGCATTTTTCGTGACTGCATTAGAAGCATAAGACTACATAAACTGCATTAGAAGATTTACATAATCATTTAATAAATTTTAGACGGATTCATTAAATTTGAATTTAGAGATTTTGTGCACTATTTTTAACCCCACTCAAATTCTTTATTTTAAATATTTTTTTTAGTATTTTGTAGAATTATGAAATTAACCAATAGAATGTTCTAGCAATAGAAATATAGAATTATTTCCGAATTGAAAAATTCACCCCCCACCCCACCCCACCCCCAAGAAAGCTGAAAAGATGGAAAGTCAAAAGAAATCCTCCTTTTAAAAATATTTTTATTGTGTGTAATCCTTAATGCTTTTGGAACAAGATAAAGTAATCTATGTATAATTCATTCTAAACTGTATCGATGTATTAAATAAATTTTAAAACAAGTTATTCTAATGGTACTTATAAGTACCGCCAGTAGATAAAGGGTTAACATACTAAATTATATTTTGAACAATGGTTGCAAAAGTAAAATAAGCCTCGAAGTAAAATAAAAATAACGCGCATAATATGAAAGAATACGCGGAAAATTGAATGATGACGTTTCATAGACCAATTTCAATTCATTGATATTTTAGAATATATTTCTTTTGAAAATCACTCGGGCAGAATGTAAACATGTAAACAGTCAAATAAACCCCATTTTACTGTTTTTAAAGTTTTAATACACCTTTTAGCAATTGAAATTAGTATATTATTACAAGGTGTTAGTTTGGTATATATGTATGAAAATATGTTAAATAAGTATTGGATTAAGTATACTTATTTAAAGAAGTAGCTTAATTAAAAATACATTATGAAAGACATGTTGAAACAAAAATTAGTATAAAATAAAAACTATTTACTTCGATTATAAGACAAATTTAACTTCAACCTTTTAAACAAGATAATTCACAGAATATTCAAAATAGACAAAACCTTTATCAACTTCCGCAAAATCAAATTTTTAAACATACGACTTCAGTAATTCTCGACTCTTAATGGTAAATTCAACATCCAAATTTTCCCCCTATTCCCTTGTTGGTAGGATTTTCCTCAATCGAATGCTGCTTCCTTCCATTCGATTAAAAAAAATTCCACCAATAAGGGAATAGCGGGACATTGAGGGAAATTTTGGATGTTGAATTTGCCATTAACAGAGTCGAGAATTACTTGAGTCGTATGTTTAAAATTGATTTTGACATAGTTGATAAAAAGTTCCTTTACTTTGTCATATTTCAAAAATTAAAAAATTTAGAAGATTTTTTTTTTCAAATCGAAGTATAAACACTTTTTCTTCTGTCGTATAGTAATAAAACGAGATTCTAGAGTACCTTGCCAGTTTGAAGGATAGTATTGAACATTGCATCAGTTTTGTTCATGAAAAACTCTTCCTTCCCAAACCCCTCAAAAGGAAAAAAAAGCTTTTAACTCACGGCCTTATTGATATTTTATCCAGAAATGTCATTTTTCATTGTTTTTACTCGCGAAATTTCATCTAAAATCCGTGCCAAATCAATTGTAACATTTAAATGAATTTTTTTAAATAAACATTTGTCTTGATATATGAAAATAATTTCCAAGCTGATTTGTAACATTAGAAAATTAGTCCGTTTAGGATAAATTGGGTGTACTAAAACTAAGATACAATTTCAATTCTTGACGATTTGTCTGGTCGTGCTCTCATTTAGCGTAGAGTCGGGTTGCCTTGTAATGGATATGGGTGAATATCACAAAATGTGAGATTTTGAAAACAAAAACTTTGAAAATTTAAGTCGTTTCAAAGCTTCAGATTTTTTTTTTTAATGTTGGTTGAACAGCTGAATAAAGGAATTTATAAGTAAAATGGTTAAAGCTCGAAGAGTTTAAAGTTCATTTTTATGTAATTATAATTGTGTCATTTTCTTGGCATATGTATGCCAGGATAATGACCCCCCTCCCCCCCCCAGGATAGTGATAATTTCATTCTAAAACATTTTTCACATTTTTTATTTATTTTTTTTTTTAGCTCTAACATTTTAATTTTATTTAAGGAACATGTTTTCTCTATAGTACCTCAAATTCAGTGTAATGTTGAGTTTTATTTGTAATTTATAGATGCCAGGAAAATGACATAAAAGTCTACTCAATTTTTACAAAGCCTTTAAACACATTATTTTCAACGAAATATCTAAAAGATCTTGCTGGTAGCAACGATTTTATTACTTCCCACTTGAACTATATAAAGAACAAGAAGAATTATTTTGCAGCGCCATCTATATACCTCATAAAGAACTAAAATGAGCAGGTCAGGAAAATGACATTTATTTTCAGTGACAATCCTATTTTAATTATGGAAAATTATTCGTAAAATACAGAACTTGTTACCTTCCACATGTGTTATATAAGGTATATTACTAATCAGAAATTAAAAAAACTACAAAGCGATATTTCTACATGATAGCAGAAACTCTTATTTTGCACACATCACAGTGTGACATGCCAGGAAAATGACAATCTGAAATTTTAAGTCTCTTAATTGCTTTATTTTTGTGTTATGAATATAATATCTCTTGAAAATATAAGAGAATTTTTTTATTAGAGTGTAAAAAAGAAAACTGCATTATATAACATTAAATAGAAATTTTATTGTACGGACTGCAATTTTCGTATTTTGTCATATTGACCAATATATCGCATGCTTGCACGGTGGGACATTTTGACGATCTAGGTGGACAAACTTATTTCATCGTAATAAACCACTCATACTACAATATATAATAAAACACACATACACACATAAATAACGCCTGCATTCAACAGTTAAAAGGTATATATAAATATTATACAGACATACAAACAATAAATACAATAAACCCAACTGGAGTGAAAAATTAGCCAGAGTCAGGAATCGAACCTGGGACCACAGTATACAGACTAGAGCAGCAGTCTTGTATACTGTGGTCCCGGGTTCGATTCCTGGCTCTGGCTAATTTTTCACTCCAGTTGGGTTTATTGTATTTATTGTTTGTATGTCTGTATAATATTTATATATACCTTTATTTCATCGAAGTTTAATTAGTTTTTGCTGTTTTTTTAATACATCTCTAATAAAATACTCAAACAGTGATAAATATTTGGTTATTTAACAACAATATTTTAAAATTAAAATACAGAGTGCCCACTAAAGTCCGTTCCCACACTCTTAACTGCCGAATAACTGCATCTATATTCATAAACGTGGTGTCTAGGTATAGTAAAGAGGCTATGCTCTACTAGATGAGACCGCTTACAGCGCCACCTGGTACAAAATGGCGGTATTAGCGTTCGTATCACGAAAACGGTTCTAAATATGAATCAAGTATTTTGCGTACGTGTATATAGTCGTACGTGCAATATTGTGTACGCTATCTTGGCACTAATCAACAGATATTTAGATACAGCTCATCTTTTTGCTTCCTTTTGGGAACAACGGATTTCGAGCTTATTCTATAGACCATAATTTTCAAGCTATGTTTTTGAGACTTTCACAAAAGTTGCTCTATACACTTAGGTAATACATTATGCACATTATATTTTTGATTGCATTGGCGCATGCGCAGTAAAATATGTTTTAGTAAACCTGATCATTTTCATCCAATTTTTATTATTTTAAAATTTTGATTGCAGAGTATTGTGTACAATATTGTTTGTCATATTTTCTGAAAAGAACTTCTTTTTATATTAAGATTTCTGCAAATTATAAGCAAAAAACTTGGCAAAATTTGGGGCTATTTTTATAAAAACCTTAATTTCTCTACTAGTGTACATACTATCCTTATAAAAATGAACACAGTTTATTACAATAAGTCTCTTAATCATGTTCTACACTTTGAATGCTTTTGCTACATTAGTTTTTGCAGGGTTATCCAAAAAATATTAGTTCTTTTTCAAACTGTTGACGGTCCCCTATGGGGTTATTAAAACTAAACATAAGGGTTCAGAAATACTGAAATAAAAAACTACCAAGATTCTTTTATTGAACTGGCACAAAATGCATGGAAGAAAATGAGAAAGCCATCCGTTGCACGCCAAAATTTCAAGTTCTACAGGGTCATAACCAAGTTGCTAAAAAGCTTCATGTTTTAGAAGTGAGATTTCTTTCGACACGTTAGATTGTCCTGAAATCGGCCACACTTCATTGAAATAAAACGTTATGCGAACAAAAATGACCATTTGTGAAATAAGTAACGACTTCTCAAAATTGATATGTTACCATCTCTTTAATGGCATATTAAACATTTGTTCAAACTTAGTTGGATGTGCGGATCCCAAAACTTTTTTCTATCTCATACATCTTAATATTTCAAAAAGAAGTTACAAATGTTAATACTTCAATATTATTATTTCAGGACTATACCAACATTTATTTTCATCTTAAATTTCTGCTTCAGTCAATCAATCGGGGTAAAAACGAGTTCATCTCGATATATTAAAATCAACAGTTTTTCGTTATTCTGTTGTACATCAGCTGTTTGCGAATAGCCGGCTTCGCAAGATTTGAAGTTTCCGTCGCTGCATGTGGCTTACGATGTACTTCAGAACTACGAAAAATCGTGAAAGTTTTAGAAAAATCGCTATTGTAGCGCCTCCTTCCGGCATAATATTTCGAAATTCAAGGGAGGATCTGCTTGCCCTAGCTAAAAACACACATGAAATTTGGTTCAGTTCTATGCCTAACTTCATATACCTTTTTGATGGTATAATAAGGGGAATGGCACAAAAGTCGCTATTACAGCGCTCTTTCCGGCGAAATACTTCCAAATACAAGGATGACTTGCTGGTCATAGACAAAAACATACACAAAAAGTTTGGTTCAATTATAGGCATAACTTTATACGCTATTCAATGATACAGTGGAAAAGCACGGACAGACGCCCGTTTGTATAAACCTGTTTTGGGGTATCGTAACACGTGGAAGATCCCTAAAACGGATAAATCCGTCAAAAATGAGAAGTTGAAAACAATTTCGATACTTTCTTCCACTTAAGATAGAAGAAAGTAAAAAACTAGTCTCATGTGCCAATCCTAAAATTTTCTTCTACATGTTAATAGTATTTCAAATTTTCTTGGAGTATCTTCGCAAAGAATATTTTTATATGGATACTCTAATGCATCTCCTGTGTTCTATGAAAATGAGTACTCTAAAAAAATGCTAGGGCATAAAATGCACTCTCAGGTGAAAGAACGCTCACTTGTGAAATATGTTCCAAAGTATTTTCACGGAGGAGTCGTTTAGAACACGTGCGTATCCATACTAAGGAAACAACTTTTGTTTGTGGAGTGTGCTTCAGAGGATTTGCAGAAAGTGAAATCTAAAAAGTTTTGCGCACCCATACGAAAGAAAAACCTTCTGTTTGCGAAATATGTTCCAAAAGATTTGCACAAAGTGATGTTCTAAAAAAGTCACCTTCGTCCCCATACAAACGAAAAGCCTTTTGTTTGTGAAATATGTTTTAAAAGATTTGCAGAAAGTTGCAATCTGAAAAGACATATCCATACAAAAGAAAAGCCTTATGTTTGTGAAATATGTTTCAAAAGATTTTCAGAAAGAGGTAGTCTTAAAAAAACACTTGCGTATCCATACAAATGAAATACTTTTCTTTTGTGAAATACGTTTCAAAGGCTTTCAAAAGGTGCAAAAGAATAGTTTGAGAAGTCACTTGCGTACCCATACAAAGGAAAAACCTAACGTCTATTAAATATGTACAAAAGAATTTAAAAATGTGGCGACCTAAAAAATATTTCCGCACCTCTACAAAAGAAAAACCTTTTGTTTGTAAAATGTGTTCAGAAAGATTTTCGCAAAGTAGTATTCTAAAAAATCACTTGCTCATTGATACAAACGAAAAACCTTTTGTTTATGAACCTTGTTTTAAATGATTTACAGCATGTCGTTATCTAAAAAAACACATGTGCATTCATACAAACATAAAAAGACTTCTTTGTGAAATATGTATCAGAGGTTTCAGAAAGAGAGTAAAAAACCACTTGTACAAAGGAAGAAAGATCTTTCTTGTGAAACATGTTTCGAATGGTATTTCACAAAGGAATAGTTAAAGATGCCACATGCGTACCAATAAAAGAAAAAACCTATCGTCTGTGAAAAAATTACAAAAAGGATTTTTGATCTTAAAAAAAAAAAACAGTTGACCACCCACACAAAGGAAAAACCTTTTGTTTGTGAAATATGTTCCAAGGCATTTTCGCAAAATTATAATCTAAAAAAGCACTTTAATATTGATACAAATTAGAAATGATTTGCTTCTGAAATATGTTCAGAAGAATTGTGAAGTGATTATCTAAACGAAAATTGCACACCCATCTCAAGAAAACATCCTTTTTTTGTGAAAAATATTTCAATGGTGTTTAAATACTTTATCTTACACATACATATAGGAGGACTATTTATTTTCGATTTATTCTTTAAAGAAAGCAATGGTACTTTTAAAGTTTCTGTAAAATCAAAAAAATGGTAGGGTGAAAACATGACTTAGGACTATAACAAGAAAGTGTTTTTTCTATCCAACTAGTGTCATCAGTAAACTTAAAAAACATTGAAAACAATATCTATTTTTTTATTGGTGATTTATGTAACCTTGTGTCCTAGATTTTGTATTACATTATTATAATATGGACTATTAAGTCGCTTTTATTAAACAAATTATTTAGTACATGTATTAAATGATGTAAATATTAAACAAATTTCTTAGGCGTCTGATACAATAATTATTTTATAAATATATAAAATGATGGATATACTTACTAAAGATATTTATTGAAGATATAAAATAATGGAAATATTTTGCGAGATACAAAAATCTCACGGAATTTTAAAATGTAAATAAAGTTTGATAGAAAGTGCAGTATAGGCGCTGCATAGTACATAATATGCCAGGTACTTATACAATATTGGATATATGGCATACTTTTGAACTGTTAATGTTTTTTATGGAAAGTAACGAAATATGTTTTATAAAATTGTTTTTAATTTAAATGTATACAAACAATATAAGGAATTTTTTTGAATGAAAAAAATAATGTGTCGTTTTAAATAACTTTAACATATAATTAAACTAGTTGGATGTGCCAATCTCAAAACTTTCCTTTATCTCGTATATTCTATTACAGTGAAACCTCCCTGTGCGACCCCATTCCTGAACGATCATTTTTTCATGGAACGAAATTTATTCCCATTTATATTAATTTTACCACCATTCAGAGAGCATCTCAGTTGAACTCCCTCCAGGAGTGACCCATTTCTTTGAAGAAAATGAAATAAATTCCGTTTTTTTCTTATCGCTTGAATGTTTTATAAGAAAAATAATTTCGGAGAGCGCATTATTCATCCAACTTCTAAACTAAGTTTAGATTTTTTTTATTATTATTATTATTCCGGTAACTTAAGTGTTTAAACCCCTTTGTGCCTTTTTAAGCAGTGAATACAAAGCTCTGTTGACACATTAAGAATGACCGTCAATAAACTTCCCCTGCCCTATTCTGCCATTAAACTCTCAAAGAAATAGATAAATGAATGAAATCATCATTATTTGTTCTCGTCCGAAAAAAAATTGTATTTATTGACTGAACTTCGGAAGGACTTTGAAATAAAAGTTGTAAAAGATAAAACCGTAAAATCAAAGCAAACGTCAATGTATTCATTTTTAAAACTCTGCAGTCATTAACTTATGTCATTAGCTTTTGTTTTGATACTTAAAGTTTATTATTTTTTCCTACTGTGAAAAATAAGTTTTAGTAACGTTAATTGTTACCCATCATTTCAACAATTAAAATCTAGATTTAAACATGACCTCCATTAAGAGGCCACCTCTCGGAGTGACCCACTTTTAATGGAACGGAGCGTGGTCGCTTTAGGAAGGTTTTACTGCATTTCAAAAGGTTGTTACAAATGTCAATATTTCATTTTTATTAGTTCAATACTTTGACTTTCATCTTAAATTTCTGCTTCAGTGAATTAATCGGAGTAAAAACGAGTTATCTCGATCATGATATTTATTAAAATCACTAGTTTTTCGTTATTCTGTTGTATCTCAGCTGTTCGCAAATAGTCGACTTATCAGGATGGGAAGTACCCGTCGGTTTACGAGCCGCCGGTGTGCAATAGAAGTACGAAAAATTAAGAAAAATGACACAAAAATCGCTATTACAGCGCTCCCTTCCGGCGGAATTCTTCCAAATTCAGGGAGGACCTTCTTGCCATGACTAAAAACATACACAAAAAAATTGGTTCAATTCTATGCATAACTTCATACATTTTCCGATGGTACAATATTCAGAACGACACAAAAACCGCTATTACAGCGCCTCCTACCGGCCGATTTTTCCAAATTAAGGGAGCTTCTTGCTATAGTCAAAAACTTAAAAAAATTTAGTTCAATTCTATGCATAACTTCATACACTTTTCGATGGTACAATATTCAAAATCGGATAAAAATCGTTTTTACAGCGCCCCCATCCGGCGGATTTTTTTCCAAATGAAGGAAAAGACTTGCTTGCCATAGCCAAAAAACTTTTAAAAAAATGATTTAATTCTATGCATAACTTCATACACTTTTCGATGGTACAATGGCGACAGACAGACGGACACACGAACATTTTCTGTAAACATGTTTTTTGGGATCGCTAACCCCTAAAACGTAAATTCGTCGAAAACCGGAAGTCGAAAAAAATTTCGATTACAATACTTTCTTCTATTAAAGATAAAAGAAAGTAGAAATGTCTATACAGTGATAGTTCTCTATTATGGTGATAATGCCAGAAGATAGGGTATAGCGTACTTGCCAACATTCAACTAAACTTCCGTAAAATGAGAGTTAAATTAACCTAGTTTATACGCGTTACTAACCAGAAAATTTATTTCATGTATCATACATTTAAAGTCATGTTTCTCTGTGAAATCTATTTTAATTCATTTCTTTACTGAATTTCTGGTTCGAAACGTGTTTAATCTGGGTCAATTTAACTCGCATTTTATGGAAATTTAAGGGAAAGTTGGCAAATATGGTATAATATATTAGTTACATATGTCAATACTTCAGTACTACACTCACTTTGCTTTTTTATCTTAAATTTCTGCATTTTATTAATAAGAGTGAAAAGGAATTCATTTCTATCAAATTTTTCAATAAATCAAAGTTTTTCGTTATTCAGTTGTACGTTAGCTTCTTCGGATTCGCTGTGTTAGCTGAATGCGAAGTACAAATCGCTGCACGAGCAGCGATGTACAACAAAACTGAAAAACGAGAAAATTGTAGAAAAAACTATCGGAACGCCTCCTTTCTGGAAAATATCCCCATTTTCCACTGACACCTGGCATCTTCAAAAACATACAAATGAAGTTTGTTCAATTCTATGCTTACCTTCGTACACTTTCCAATGATAAACAATAATGGAAATGGCACAAAAATCCCTATTACAGTAACCCCCCCCCCCCCCCCGTCAGGCGGATTATACATAAATTCAAGCTGGTCCTGCTGATTATACCCAAAACACATGAAATTTCCTTAAATTCTGCGCATAACTTCAAACATACTTTTCGATGATACACACACACACATTTTACAAAAACAGGTTTCTGAAGATGTCTGACCTCAAACCTAAATCCGTCAAAAAATTTCGATTACAATACTTTCTTCTTTAGGAAGAAGTAAAAAATGTGTAGTTCAATTAAGGCTGCTCGTCATCCAATTTCCGATTTCCCCTCGTCCTGTTAAATCTATGGGCATTGGACGCGTGCTTATATTTAAAGTATCTCCTTGAGAAATTAATATTTTTAACTTCTTTCTTCTGTGTACTCTTCTTAGAAGATGTCTCATTTTAGGGTTTCGTTCATCTGACGAAACCCTATTCGTCTCACTCCTCTGTGTGTCCGTCCGTCCCAGAGACTATATATGTTGGAGATTTGAAATTTTGGATTCTAATAGCTGAACAGCTCACATCAAACGACAAATCATAAAATTTTGAAAAAGTCTTAAATTTACTCCCTTTGGGCTCTAACTTGTGTATTTTAAGCTTTTTTTTTTTTTCCCCCTAACTGAGCCCCTCATTAAGTTGAAGGCTTGAAATTTTGCGTAATTATAGCTGAACACTTGCAATTACACGACAAATGATAAAAATTTCAAAAAGTCTATTATTTACCCTTCCGGGCTCTAACTTGCGTATTTTAAGCAATTTTTCTAACTCAGGCTCTAATTAAGTTGGAGACAGGAAATTTTGCATACTTATAGCAGAAAACTTTCGATCCTACGAAAAATCAAAAATTTCAAAAGTCATTTACCCCTCCGGGCTCTAACTTGTGTATTTTAAGTAATTTTTTACCCTCCCTCTATACACCCTGGTGGCACTTTTCTAACTTTGACCGACAACCCTTTGACAAGTCTTTCATATTATGCACCATAGCCTTACATATTTTAGGTCCACTTTGTACCACCAGGGGGCGCCTACCTATCTTGAGTGCAATGAGCCCGATTCCGTTGAGTAATATATCTACGGATAGGTTGTAAAACGGAGTTTCGTTCGGATAGAGGTTTGTTTAGAATAGAGTGTGCCCCCTGTTGCGAAATGTGGAACCTTACAGATTTTGAAAAAGGATAAAATGTTTTGAAAGGAATATTAAACGAAATCCTCTGTGCGATCTGCGATCACACATACCCACTTGTTTTTTTTTTTCTTAGCTCTCAAAATATTTCTAAAATCTATGCTTCATTTTATAGGAAGTGTCAAAATTTTACTCCCGGTTCATCTGCTTTTAACACAAAATATTAAATTAAGCATAGTTTTTAGAAATCTTTTGACAACTCGGAAAAAAAAAAAAAGTCTAAGAAGAGCACACAGTAAACAGAAACTATCCCAAGGAGAAATTTTAAATATAGGAATGCATTCAACGCCCATAAACTTAACAGGACCGAGGTAATTCGGAAACAGGGTGACGAGCAGCCTTAAGTAAATCAACACATTTTTTACTTCTTCCTAAAGAATCGAAAAAAAATTCAGAAATTAACAGATCCGGCCTTGAAAATTCCCTAATCAAAGGGAAATGAATGGAAACCCGTTTACAGGGAGATCACCATTTTTTTGTTATATATTTTATGTATAATAATGAAAAATTATTGCATAACAGGCCCCAAAAGCGGCTCATATTAAAAACAAAATATATATTTTCAATAAATAAAAATAAAAAATGTAATTTAAATTTGAAGGTTTTAGGATTTTTATAGTTAAATGTTATAAATATTGTTGATAAAGACCTTTCCAAGGTTATGGTGTATTTGCATTTTTATTTATTGATTTTATATATATATCCTTAGTGACTTTAAAAAAAAAGGAATAATGTCAGCCATGCACTATGTACAGTCGTGGGAAAAAAAAAAGTAAACACCTCCTACTAGCTTCTCAACAAATTATCGTAGAAGAAAGTTACTGGTACCAAACGATTGCAAATAAAGTCTACTTTTAAACGATGCATATAAAATTTGCTTAGGGTGCCATCTACCTATTAAAACGAACCATAACTTTGTTTTTTCCAATAGCAGTACACAATTCTGACAGCATACATGAACTCTACACCCTTCCATTAGTCTGAAAACAAATTTTTATGCAATTCGTACCATAAGTTTCAGAGAAATTAATTATTTTAAAACGAGCGTATTTTAAGGGATGTATCCAAATTGAAGTTCGGTACTCGATTGTTAACCGAGAGAGCTCCCTTCTTGATCATGGCATCTTAAGCGCCACTCAAGCAGCCATTGAAGAGTGCTAGATTATACGATAGCATAAGAAATTTCACAGTATCAGTCACTTCTATCATATACGGCCCCTTAAAGCATCATTTTGCCGTTTTTTAAGCATCATTTGAAAACTACTTTGAAGGAAAATGTGAAATTTTGGATTTGCATAAAGCAGGACTTAATAAATATGAATCCATCAAAAAAATTGTAGGTTGCCATTCATAATTTTTTCGAATATTAATTTTCATAATTCCTATCATAAAATTATAAAAATTGCAAATTCAACGTATTTATGTTTGGGTATATTAGTATTATTGCTACACAAAAAATGAGAACATTGGGATCATAATTTCAGAAGTTAAAGTCTCAGAAAAAAATATGAAAATGTCATTTAACATGAGAAGCACTCAATTTTGATTGTTTATAATTCAAAACCTTATCATTCAAATGACTTGAAATTGGGTGTCTAGGCATAGTTTAAACCAAAGATTTGAAATATGTCGTTAAAATTGGGTATTGACATTGAACAAAAATGAAGTTTGGATTAGTTTTAATAAGTAGATGGCCCCCTAAGCAAATTTTATATACGTCATTTGAAAGTAGACTTTATTTCCAATCGTTCGGCACCAGTAACTTTCGTCTACGATAATTTGTTGAGGAGTTAGTAGGGGGTGTTTACTTTTTTTTTTTCCATGACTGTACATCCATCACTTACGTATGTTCAAGATCATTTAAATGAAAATATAGACGTGTATTTTTAACCCTAGAGTGACACACTGGGGTTTCACAAACTCCACAATTGGAAACTTCAGAGACTCTTTATGTAACATGAAAGGAAACAAATTTCAATCGAATGACTATTTTATTTATTTTGAAAAAAAAAAAAAATTGTCGATTAAAATGCATGGGGTGTTCAGTTTTTATTTTGTTGGTTTGTTAAGTAATTGGTTATATGAAATTAAATAGCACTTCACTTAAAAACTTATGTAGTTATTTATAGAGAAAAGCCTTGAGAAGATTAAAGAATAGGCCCCCTTTATTAGAGTAACCAATGTAGTGAACATTAAGTGTACTACGTGTTACACAAATTTAAAATTATCTTTTAAATGAAATTCTAAACAAATAACATTAGTTTATTTACATTCTTTACATTTTTGTACCTTTTTCAATTAAAAAAAGACACTACATAAATATAAAATGTTGAGTTTTTGTAAAATTTAGCTGTAGCAAGAAGTTCTAAATTTCATTTTTTTTGGTTTTTTAGTAATCCATCAAACTAACAGCTCTAAGTTTTTTCACAGCTATATTGAATTGAAGAATAATCAGTTAAATACGGGTAATCATCCTTAAGTATCAAGCAGGACGGTCGTTCTGCCAAGCCAAGCTGAAAAAAAATGCTAACATCGCCAAACAAACAAACGCCAAGAATAAAACGCAAGACACTGTAACTGCTTATTATACTGTAGACAACTTCTCCATGCTAAATCGACCAAACATGCCAGCGTAAAATTTACCATATCAAAAGAACCAATCATCGCAGAAAAATAAAACCAAAACCAGAAGAACCTAATGGAAAAGTTGTTCAATTTGAGACCAAATGCATCCTCATAAATTAATTATAAACAGAGGTATAATAACGTCGAGATACTGAAAATGACAGATTTATTTTCTTCGTCTCACCTTATGCTTCAATCGAGGTAGAGACTTAAATAATGGACATAAAAAAATAAGGATTGAATTTTTGGACAGATATTTACTCAATCTACGTGCTTTTATAAAATTCAGCTTTAAAAACACAAATTTTCTATTCTTAATTAGCGAAAAACTTAATTCTAAAGTTTATAAATTATGCCAAACAGCGATAAACCCGCCAAAATATTTTAGAAGTCTTATACTTTTCTTTTATATTATCCTTTTGCATTGATTTCATCGAAGAAAACTATGGTCGAGATCCAGATAGATTTTTCGCTGTTAGCGAAATGGGTTTGACCAATCAGAAGCCAGAATGTGAGAATTTTTGCTGTTTCTGGATTCCGGCCTGTGTCATAAAAGTTTTGAGTCATTTTCTTAGTGCCATGGATGAAGTGCAATGTTTACAGAAATCTAGGCTGGGATCCAGATAAATTTTTCGCTGTTTGCGAAACGAGATTCAGCAATCAATAGCCTGCATTGCTGCAAACAGCGAAAAGTTCGCAAAAGTGCAAGCTTCTGATTGATGAATCTCGTTTCGCTAACAGCGAAAAATCTATCTAGATTGCGGCCAATTATGTTGAACACAATTTTGCATTTCCACATCCAGGAAGGGTATTTATGTCATAACAACAGTGCATATTCGCAACTATCTAAGGCATTGATTGTAACTCCTTTGCTATACATTTCAATATTAAAGAAGTTGTTGTTTCAATAGTTTTAGTACTTTTCTCTATTGCTCACTCTAAAACACAAATATCGAAATTTAATCAACAGCGCTCAGAAACTATAGAGCCTAGAATATATAGTGTTGAAATCGGCTAACCCTGTAATACTTAAAAAAGCGCTAAAATATTGTATCCCTTAAATGTGCAATGATACTGCTGCAATATGCAGATCGCAGCGACATCTGCAGGATATTTTCTACAACTGCAAGAAATTGCTAGTCTATACAGTAATAGTAGTACGAAAATCTCGCAGATGTCGCTGCGATCGACACTTAAAATTTTAGCAGTATCGTCGCACATTTAAGGGATACAAAGTTTTAGAACTGTTCGGATAGCATATTTCCCCACTGGGTATTCTAGGCGCTGTATCAGAAACAACACCATAACAGAGAGCCTTTATACATAAGAGTGGTGATATATGCACAGGAGGCATGCTCATTTCAAGTTTTTGTCGAAAGTACGGCAATCCGCTTTCTTGAATAGAGCATATTCAATCTACGTTATGATCACGTGGTCAAGGCAAGAACGTCTAGCGTAAAGAAGGGAAGACTTCGTCTACGTAATGTAAATCCCCGCTAGCCAATGAAACAGTTCATGGGAGAAAGCAGTAGTATACTGTTAAAAATATCGTGAAAAATTACCTCTGTTTTTAAAGGCTATCTGTATTCTGCACAATGAGAACGCTTCATAGGCGTTTATGTAGCGTTCTCATTGGTCAGAAAATAGAGAACCTTTAAGAACAGAGGTAATTTTTCACGATATTTTTAACAGTGTAGTTTCCTGTTTCCCTTCTTATCAGTTAGAAATTCTTTGGGTAAATTACCGGTACCACGTGACTTTTTCAGCCTCGAGCCCATATTTGGAATTCTTCCTTCCCTTCATTAGAAGATACGCGCATGGACGATCTCTATTAGACTAGGGAAATAATTCAACATGCATTAGCCTGACGATAATGGCATGCTCGCAAAGAACTTTAACGATTTGTTTTTATCACTTTTACCAATAAACATTTATTGGCCGTAAGTCGCTACTTCGTTATAGAGACACTTGTTCCTAATTAGATCCGGCCTTAATGTATCAAAATACGGAGTTTGCTTTCTGTACTATTCCCAAAGACTTAAGATACATAGACCGGCAATTCCCATTCAAAAGCATGCGAAATCATGGCAGCCATCTGAAGTAAATTGAAACACCTGAACCGCGAGGTTTGTACGTCAACTGTGGTTATTTACCATTAAGTGCTATGGCTAGAATGAGCTTAAAAAATAATTTTTATCAATAGATATGAAGTTTATGGCATATTTTTTTTTACATGAAGCTATTTTTTATACCTAAATATGCGTTATAAATATTGAATTTTCAGAATAAAGTTAAATAAGGCGATTTATTAATAATTTTATGGATGGTATGTTTGAAAAAGAGTATCTAATTTTAACATACCTTATAAACCTAAATACAGGCGAAATTTATATGGAAACAGATTGCTAAAGATTATAATTCCACCTTTTTTTAAGTTTGACTTACAAAAGTAACTGGTAGAGAAGTTTAGATTAAAAGGTAGCAACTGTAGCATAATATAGTAATTTACAAAATTTTAAATTACTTGTAAAGAAATCTACGTTTTTAAAACTAATTTTTATGCAAAAAGGTAATTAAAAAAGTGCATATTAACGAAACTAACACTATATTTTTATCCTTGGAGGATGTTTATTTAAATACTTGCTATACGAAAAAAACAAAAAATGATGAATAAGGTTTTTTTTTTTTTTTTTAAAGGCCTAAATGAAATAGGGTAGACTTATACTTAATGATCCGCAATGAAAAAATACGCTGATAAAAGCATTTTTTTAGGTAAATTAAAATATAAAACAAACATACTGCCGTACAACAGCTGCGATCAAAAATCCTCAGTTAAACTGACAGTTTGCCGGTCTATGTATCTTCAAAGTCTTTGACTATTCCTGAGCTCAGTTATAGCGTCTAAAAATATACGCCGGGATCCAGGTACATTTTTGAAAACAGTGAAAAGTTAGCAAAGATTCTGGCTTCTGATTGGCCAATCTCGTTACGATAACAGAGAAAAATCTACTTAGAACGGTCATAGTGTGGAAACCGGCTATTCCAGTAATGCTTTAAAAAGAGTTAAAAATGGAATCTCATAAATATTGAAAAATACTGAATGACAAATGTCGGTAGGAGCAACATTTTCTAGATCTTCTCTGAGCGAAACGTTTTCTTTTAAAATAGTTACGTTGAAATTACCATATGTCGCTGTAATCCACATTCGTCGTTCAGCCTCGTTCAACTTTTATGGGATACAATTTTTCAGCACCTTTTTAATAAGTCGATTTTTAAACTATATCTTCTAGAAACTATAGCTCCGTTATAGCGTCTATATTATATGTTTTAGAAATCGACTATCCCAGCAATACTTAAAAAAGCGCGGAATTATTGAATCCCTTATATGTACAACGATGTCGAATTCCAAATAGTCATTTGCATCGACATCTGCAGGATATTTTTTAATGAAGAAAGAGACATGTGTAATGCACCGCTACAGCGTCTAGAATACATCATGTGGAAATTTGCTATCCAAGAACCGCTAAAAAGTGTATCCCTTAAATGCGCACTGACGCTGAAATCCAGGGAGATGATCGCAGCGACATCTGCGATATATTTTCAAATTTCAAAGTAAACATCGTATTATTACAGCGGGTTTGACGCCAAGCAGACGGTCAGATGTATGTTAATAAAACGTAAAAGGTTACAGCGTCTAGACCAAATTGTCTTGGAGTTTTGGGAAATATCCTGCAGATATCGCTGTGATCGACTGATTGGATTTCCACACTGTATATTCTAGACGCTGTAGCACCGCGGTAGCCTGTCTTTTTCGTTTGCCTCGAAGTAGATATAGATGACGTCATTTGAAGCTGTTCCTAAAGTGTGGCCAGCTCATCCCGTCACATGGAGTTGATTATTTGTACACGGCAATGGACACAAAAAAAAAGTCGGCGCACCGCTTTGTACTAATCATCGTGTAAAGATGATCCAACTCCGTGTGACTTTTAAACGTCATGATCTGGCCTATTATGTCATTGGTCATGCTAAAACCCTCCCCCTTGCGTCCGCCATATATAGCGGCATCTTGCACTGGAGACTGCTAAATGGGTTGCTATCGGTCAAAAGCAAGAGAGAAAAGGGCAGAAGAGGGGGAAGAACTCGTTTTATTTGGTATGTAGTTTTTCAAACGGGAAGATTGACATGTCTGCTCCTCTCCTTTCATAGCTTCATGATGGTGAAATAAACCAACGCCCCCTAGATATTTGAGAAAGTCTTGACGCGCGTCAAAAACATCACACAAAGCAGGCAAAGCAAAGGAACATAATCATTCATTGGCTCGTGGATATGGACGAGCCAATGAATGATTTTTCTTCTTTGTTTTGCCTGCTTTGTGTGATATTTTCCTGACGCGTGTCAAGGCTTTCTCTAATATTTAAAGGGCGTTGAATAGGCCGGGATCAAGATAGATTTTACGCTATTAGCGAGATGGGATTGATCAATCAGAAGCCTGCATTTTTGAAAACTTTTTTATGTTTGCAGTAAACACCGAAAAGCCTACAAGGATGGAGGGTACTGATTGGTCAATCTAATTTTACTAACAGAGAAAAATTTATCTGGATCCCGGACATTAACTTTGGTTGTTTAAGACGATTTTGAATAAAATCAATTCAGAAAGCCAATGTTTTTTAACTTTTCTGGTTAGTTTAATCGAAATCTTCCACATCTATTACTGAAAAGTGAGTTACTGTACTTTGGACAAAAACTTCAATATGAGTACACGACTTGTGCATATGTCACCACTATTACGTATAAATGTACTCTGTTATGAGCATGATTCTAAGCGCAGCTGGTTAAATTTGAGTATCTGGGTATTAGAGAACGCAATAGTGGCCCACCGTGGCTGAGTGGATAAGACATCACGCCGCTAATCGCTTGAGAGCGTAGGTGGGGGGCGGATTCGAATCCCGCCGTGATCCCCACGTGCTCTGATGTTTGTTTGTTTGTTTTATTGAACACATACATTAGACTTGTGTGCTTGACACCAGGGCCCGCTTATAAGTCATCGTCGATATACAGGGACGAGATAGCACAAGGAAATTTACAACACCAGAGAATTACATCCTGGGGGCTCCACAAAGAGTGTACAACGGAACCGGCGGGATTCGAACCCGACCCCACCTACGCTCTCAAGCGATTAGCGGCGTGGTGTCTGATCCACTCAGTCACGATGGGCCCACGTGATCTGATATATATGTGTTCAATAAAACAAACAAGCAATAGCGAAAAGTACAGTTGCCATGGAAACAACGATTTCTTTAATTCGTATAGAAAAGTAATGAATAGTTGTAAATGACTTAAGTTTAAAATGTAGGCAAATGCTCTGAAAATATCAATGGCTCCCATTAGAATTTTACAAAAGTAATTTAATATATTCACATGATGTATAAGTTGATGCAACTCTTAGCTAATGAAAGTTCTACAACAAGACTTATGTAGGTAGATCTTTTCAATGATTAATTCAGAATTCAAAGAACAAAACGAAGTTCTTAAGCGGTCTTCCTCCCCCCTCCCCCCCTCAAAAAAGAAATACAATAGAAAGATATAAGTATTTGGATAACTTCAGTATTTCAGTGATCTTTTGTCAGAGTTTAGAAAAGGTGTCTGGGTATTAAAAAAAAAACATAAAACAAATTTGACAAACGATAAGACTATAGATTTCAAGCAATTTTTAACTGGAAAAAAATTAATTCTAATGTTTATGCGGCTTTAATAATAGACTTAAAGATAACCAATTTACGAGAATTTTTATACGAAATTATATTCTCACATTCATGCAAATAGGTATGGATAAAGAAACTTGGGTAAAATTACATATTTATTCTTTCTTCTCCATAACACGATCTAAATGAAGATTAAGTTATATGTACAGTTTATATCTTTAAATTTTTAGATTTTTTTTATCAAAAATGTTTCATCATCATATCTAGAATTGCTAGATTTACTTCTTTAGACAGATCTTCGATTCTTTAGATGACTGCGGGGCTTCATTCTCGGATTATCCGTAGGTATTTGTAAAGGTAAATTTATTTTGCAAAACCGTTTTGCAAAAAAAAGTTAGAACAAACAATTAACTGACAAACTAACTGTAAATATATATTTTATTTTGACTATTTGGTTTTTACTAAATTTTCATCCTTCATAGAAAATTTTAAGGAGATATAAATTGAGAAAGACTGATACTTTGAAAGAAGAAATTGACTTTCCTTACTTTTAAATTATTAATTACTCTAAAAAATGAACGCTATGTAAACAAAATGTATACTATTGTGTTTGTTCCCTGCTTATAAAGGCTATACAAGGACTAATTTTAACGAGTAGAATTATTTCAATTATATATAATCTGTTTAAAAAAAGAACTGATATCTACTAAAAAACAACTTTTGAAAAGTAAAAAAAAAAGCCAAGCAAAAAAAGAAAAAAAAAAAAAAAGAAAAATGGGGAAAGTTGTGGCTAAAAAATAGTGTGATATCAAATTTCCAAGCTTATATTATGGTACTTATTTAACATTTTTTATTAAAAATTTACCATACGTAAGTCGAGTACCTAAGTATGCGTTGATAGAAAGCCTTTTCTCCTTTACTAAATACATCATAACGTGTTTCTGAAAATTAATTTTTTTTTAATTATGCATGATGGGCTTGGCGGCCATCTTTCCATTGCTTTAGCAACAGCTTAGGTTGTCTTAGTCAGGACCCAAGATTCTAAAATTTATGGAAGTAAAAGATCAACTACTTCATCAAAATAACTAGTTACAAACAAACCCTACCAAATCCCAGATATAAAAATCCGCTGATTATCGGAATATTTAAGTCTTCTAGCATTATATATGAATTCTAGAGAAAAACGGAATTAAATATGTATATATATTTCTTAAAAATACATAATTACTACTACATTGAAAATTGAATCATTTGTACTTTTATAAGTCAATTGTGTTTTATTGGATAACTTTTGTGAGGTGTGTGCTGAAGGTAAGAGTTTGATATTTAATTTGATTTTACGATGACAGATTTAAATAATTTCTAGAAAAACAACTTTTACTAATATCGGTCACTCAACAGACCCATATTACTTTACCTGAAAAATGAACTAATGGATCTCGATTCACCAGAAGATTGTTTTGAGCAGTTCAATATTAAAATCTCAGATTTAAAAACGGTAGATAAAATAGAACTATTGTTTGATTTAAGTATAATTTGACTCCACCATTTCAATACACAAATAACTTTTCGCAAAGAAAATAAAATTAAAGAAAAAAAGTAATTCTTTTGAAAAATATTTCAGGATTAGCCAATACAAAAAATGAAATATATAAGTTTACAGTTTGAAATTTTAAAGTATTTACAATATTGAAAAAAGCATATCAGGTCAATTGCATGGTTGTGGACACCGTATCCAATCAGGACAATTTCAACTTCGAACTGTAATTAGCTTTGAAAAGTCAAACAGATTCGCACTTCAGGCGGAGTTATTTTTATAACAGTTTAGCATTTAAGGCTGCTAGTCAGTCCATTTTTGAATTTCCACCCACCCCCACCCCCCTGCTAGTGCTAAGTCTATGGGGGCATAGAATGCAATCTTATACTTAAAAATATCTCCTCCGGAAATTAATATTTTTAATTCCTTTTTCCTTTGTATTCTTCTTAATATAGGTTTATTTTTTTCTTTAGTTTTCAAAATTTTTCTAAAATACATGCTTAAATTAATATTTTATGCGTTAAAAAATGACGAATTGAGAGTAAGATTTTTAACACTTTACGTAAAATTAAGTGTATATTTTAGAAACAGTTTGACAACTAAGAAAAAAAGGCATCCTTTAAGAATAGTACACAGAAATAAGAAGTTTAAAAAAATGATTCCTGGAGGAAATATTTTAAACAGACTAATGCATCATAAGCCCATAGACTCAACATTGGCGATGTGAATTCTGAAATTGACTAGCAGCCTTAATCCTCGATCTACAGACTACAAAAACCTCCCGTTTTAGAGAGAGTTCAGTTCAGTAGTTATAGTCATGATTTCTTGTTGTTTCAGTCTAACTAATAACCAGATTTTTTTGTTTATTTTTTTTGTTTGTTATAACATTACGCATTCCCACTGCACGTTCGATAAAAAACAACTCGTACCTTTTAATCTCCAAAATTTTCCAGAAAAATTTAAAACCATTTCAAAATAAGTACAGACTTCTTACAAATTGTACTAAAAACAAGCTTAGGTCGTCTTCTTGCTGATATTGTACCCAATTGTAAAAGTTTCAATACGAATGCAAAATTTTGACAGTTTTTTTCGGAAAATTATTCTTGAAAACCCAATGGGAAATCATTCTGTTTAATAGTTCAGGAAGATTTAACACGTTGGCGGCTAAGCCGTATGAGGGGAAATCATTCCTCGTGGCTGAAAGTTTTTTTTGTTGAAATTTAATCTTAATGCAATGCTATAAATGTTCCATAACAAATTTTGCCGATTTTTATATTTTTGCCTGGAAAAAAATCCGGTGGCGGGTAGCACAGGTATCAAACAAAACTCTTTAAGAAGGCTAGGAAAAAATTTAAAGATGTTACCAGTTGGCTAGACAGATACAGAATGAATTGAAACAGCATTAACAGGTGTCGAAGGGTCGTCGACCTCCGCCATTTGGAGAGGGCGCTAGTGTCGAACACCCTTCGACAGCCGCCGCCAACGTGAGGGAATTCATAATGTTAAATTTCTTTCTGTCGTAAAACAATGCTGGTCCTTTTCAAAGCATAACTCAAAACTACTTGCCGAAATTAACCTGTTATTTTAGATTTAAATATTGGAATCATTTGCAAATACATTTGTTACAATTTTTATAGCTATTTAAAAAAAAAAAAAAAAATATGAATTGTAAACCTATGAGTATTTTAAACAAAAATCCACAAGTGTTAAACAGGTCAATCCAAAATCATTCCGCTATGTAGATTAAATTATGCTTAAAAAACTAGCCGCATTGAAATCTGTTTTGTAAACAAAAAAAGAAAAAAAAAATTAACATTAAAAACTTCAAACTTTAAATTATCATTAATTTTAAAATTTTGGACCGAATTCACTTACCGTTTGACATACCAAGGTTTAACTTATCAAAAAATAAAATAGGCAATTCAATTCGTGAATTCGTATACTGAAACGTTCAGAGTTGGAAATAAATTCTATACGAAGACTCCCTCATCTTATTAAGGGAACCGTGGACGTTAAAAATATTTTTTTATAATTATCATAGAGATATGAAATTTTGTGGAGATGTACGTTTCATCATAAGTATATAGAACATATTAAAACAAACTTCAATTCTTCTTTTAATTTTAAGAATTTTTGAAAATTTTTAAAGCGGAAACTTTAAATGCTCCATGTGACTTAATTTTTGTATTTTAAACACTTAAAACTATTACAAACAAATATGTGTATCAATTTTTTAATCCCTTAAATAGCTAAATGTTTAGAGATTTTTTTCCGAATTCCATATCGATTTTCATTAAAATTTTGCCTTTTAACAAATAAAAAATCAAATTTAATTGTCTTAATGAAATCTAATCTTAAAATGCATACACAGTTTCTTTGTAAGCAATATCAGGATTCATCCTTACCAATTTCACGGATTTTGTTCAAAAATTAAGACGCATGGATACACACTATATGGGCCAAAGGTGACCGGTCACTTGCGATTTTTGACGTTTTGTTAAATATGTAGAAAAATACATGATGAATCAACCTGAAACTGCAGGTGTGTAAACAGTATAGAATAGGTCATCTATTTCAGCGAAGACTTTTTCCCGAAACCCAATAGGGGACAGTCAACAAATTGAAAAAGAACGAATATCTTTTGGATAACCCTGTCAAAACTAATGTAGCCAAAGCGTTCAAATACGAGATTATTAATAAGTGGCTTATTGTAATATACTGTGTTCATTTTTATGAGGATAGCATGTATACTCGTAGAGAAATTAAGGTTTTTATAAAAACAGCCCCAAATTTCGCCAAGTTTTTTGCTTATAATTTGCAGAGTTCTTAATATAAAAAAAAAGTTCCTTTCAGAAAGTATGACAAACAATATTGTACATAATACTTTGCAATCAGAATTAATAATAAAAATTGGATGAAAAATGAGCAGGTTTACTAAAATATGTTTCACTGCGCATGCGCGAATGCAATCAAAATAATGTGCATAATATATTAGCTAAGTATATCGAGCAACTTTTGTGAAAGTCTCAAAATCATAGCTTGAAATTCTGAAAATAATCGTCGATGGAAAAAGAATCCGTTGTTCCCAAAAACAAGCAAAAAGATCAGGGGTTGTATCAAAATATAAGTAGTGCGTGCAATATTGTGTACGCTATCTTGGCACCAATCAACAGATTACTTATTTATTGGGTTTTTTTGCAATTTGTTACCACGAAATTTTCTGTACCTTGTCTTTACAAATGTCTTGAGGGAATAGACTATACACTCATGATAACATATTAAATAGTTTTATATTTACACTGGTATAAATGACAAACTTGAGTCAAATTTTGCGAATTTTTCATTACATTAGTACTTTAACTGCTATATCATGAGGTAGCGATGCGATTATAATATGTGTAGTCTAACAAGGCGAGGGCCAACCTTGTTAATCACAGATTTTGATTAATTTAATATATGTTGTAGGGTAGAGACCCCTTAGTCTCAGGTTCAATGGATTTTATCCAACGCTCCTTAGTTCTTGAGAAACCGGTGTGTGGGGGGGGGGGTGTCTAATAGTAGTACACAACTTAAATACTTACTTTGTAACTAAAACGGATAGGTTGGTCGTAGCTGAGTTGGTATGGCATTTGCCGGCTGATCCGCGGCCCCCGGTTCGATACCGGGACGCGCTACACTTGTTTTTCTCATTTTTTGTTTTATAAATACATTTGTAAGTATAACTTAATAATCTCATTGTCAATTAAAATTTATGATATTGTATATCAATTATAATTTTAACCTATTTAGTTTTTTACTTTTAACTAAATAGTTGTATAAAATATCATTAAACTGTAAATTTTTTAAAAAACACTTTCAAAATGCATTTCATATATTCTTTATCGATGCAATGATATTGAGCAATTGTGTCAATTCGTGATTTTAAAGAAACATCATTACGCATTGCTTTAACATAGGAAGTCAATGCGATAATACTATTATTCTATTTTTAAAGTAACAAGCATAATTACATTAAAAATTAGCATCAGAATTAAATTACAGCCGATTTTTTGCATATTAAAGATTTTTAAATTTGTGATACGTATGCTTGCACTTTCAATTATTTTGCCTTCCCCTTTATCTTCTTTCTGCTTTTATTTTTATTTTATTTAAATATTCTTTTATGGTAACTAGACGGCGCTACAACAAGTTTTGTCACGATTTTGGAATTTTCATCATTCAATAATAGGCCCAATTTCTTTTTAAACCTCTTTAAAGATGAGAAATAATAGTTTAAAAATAAAAATTGATAAATTTAAGTTTGTTAACATTATAATTAATGTATGGTATTAAAATTTTTAATTAAAATTATTAAATTATAATTACAAGTATATTTATAAAACAAAAAGTGAGTGAGACTTAACCGGTTTTTTAATAACAGTTCACTAAAAATGCACCAAAACTGCCTCCCTCCCCCCTTTCCTTTTGGTCTAGATGCATAGCATTACAGGGACTTTTTACTTAGGTACGTTCAAATTGACTGTAAAGACAAATTGTGCGTATTATTGCTTAAATATAAAATTAAGCCATGTTCAAAATATTCTACAAATTGTATGGAACATTCTATATAAAAAATGTTATGATTTAATGTGTAAAATAAATTTTGGCTGTCGAAACAATTTTAAATTACAAATGAATTCGAATAAAAAAATAATTTTTAAACATTTTCGTAAGAGGTGTGAAAAAACATTACAACATGAGAATTAAAAGTAAGAAAAAAATCATTTTAAGGAGTAAAAATTATTAAATATGATACTCGACTAAAAGTTTATGCATCAGGGGTCATGTTTATATAATTTTTTCTGGATTTTAAATTTTATTTCAAAATATTTTCAAATCAGGCCTAGAAAGAATTATGGAAATTTACAAGCTATTTATAATGTATCTTTTTTTTCTAATTTTTTCAATGTGTGCTATTATATTAAAAGAAATGCTACCTTTCTTTCATCGTATTTCAGCAGTTTTTAAATATAAAATAACATTTTTCATCAAGTCACCTAATAATCGACCTCAATATGACCCCAGGGAATTTATTTTGGGATAAGGGAAGTCGTGAAATAAGCTCAATACTATTTGATGTACAATTAAATTAATTCAGTTACATTAGATATTCCGCAGAATTTAAAAGACAAAGAAAAAATGTATTTCCCTGGTTCGAGTAAAAAGGTGTAGGGGAAAGCAGGGTAATGACGCTCAGCGAGCAATCCCGCTCACAGATTAGAATTGAAAACGTAATCGGTACAGGCACCTAGCGAACTTCATCGTAAGCATAAGTTTCCAGTAAGTGTATAGTGACCGTCGGGAAGAAAGTATTTTTGTGTCCTCACGTTATTAGTTTGAAGTTGTTTTATAATAAAATTCTACAACATCTAACTTGGCGGCAAGTGTATAATCTTATTTTCAAATGTTCATTTACTCATTATTTCTAAATATATATATACATTTAGTTGTACGTTCATGCTTTTACTTATTTTTGTAGTGCTTTGTTACGCCAACTATAAATAACGCCAACTTAATTGTTGTATTCAACTTTTGAGCGCCATTACCCCACCACGTCGGGCAGGACCCCTCAATCCATTGTTAATTAAATAAAACAATAAAAAAATTCCTAAAACTTTTATGCAGATTAGTTGATTGCAAACTGTTCCTTATGCTTTGGAGTTATACTTCGTTCATAAAAAAGGTCCTGGTGGCAATCGCCCAGCAGGTGGAGCTGCATTTCCGTGGATTGACACGAGTTTAGCGATAGTCTTCTCAAGAACTAATGCACAGAATTTTATCCGACTTCCTCTTCTGTTAGACCTTGACATAAATGGGTGGCTGATGAGGTGTTCGTGTAAATCATAATAGGTGCCGCTGCTAGGCTGCACTTTTCACGATATCTCAAAAACTAATGCACGGAATTGAATCAAACTTCCTTTTCTGTTACACTTTCACATAAATAGATCGTGACTAGGCTTGAATGTATAATATCGCCAACAGGTGTCGCATGAATGCCTTTTTGACTGGAAATTTTAGAACTAAAAATTGACTAAGTTATATGGCAGGTAGTTCATATGCGCTATTAGTTGGGAAACAGCCCCCAAACATGACTAATTAGGGCCAAGGGCAAAGATAAATAAGGGGGACCCATTCGAATCGTTGCAACATTATTAAAATACGACTGATGGACTTTCAAATGTGTAATGCTTAAACAATATTTTCGCACCTTGGATTTTAAATAGAAGAAAATTCTTAGCTCCGTCTCAATTCTAAATTAAGTACCTTAATAAAATTACTCTTTTTTTCGTAGTACAGAACAAAACCCTTATATAAATTTAGCAACTTAGTAAATTCATCTTAAAATAATATAACAACTTCAACGTATGAAAGAGTATCAAATACTCTAACATGTAAATATGTGTTTATCAAGTTACTTTCTTTTACATCTTTTGAAGTTGTACTACGCACAGCATAATATCAAATCAAATGCATTCTACTTCACAAGTAGATAGTGTTTTTTTCAATTAATCTTAAAAGACGGCAATTTTGGGGTTTGATTTTCATATTTAACTCTAAATTAAAAGAAAAAACTTTGAATACGGAAGGACATTTATCTCACGACAACTAGAACTGATTATTTTCAACCGCTGTTTAGATTGTATTAGCAATGAAATCAAATCCTATCTATTAAAATTTCTTATTTAATAGTGGTTGAAGTTAGATTTGCGAAAACATTGAGTTCTTTGAGTTCAAAATGAAATTTGTTTTTCAGAAAGTTTAGTAGAATCTTTTAAAGATGAAATTTGTATTTTGTATTTGAAATTTCAAAGCTTGAATTGGGGGAAAGTGAATCCTTCTACATATAAAAAAAAGTAACGCTTTGGAAATGGACCAATGAGAATCTGCGTAGATACCGCGAAAAGCATCTGATTGGTCAGAGCTTTCTGACGCTATAAGGCGGGTTACCAAGGAGGTGGGGGACCGCCTCTGTCGCAAAACATCGCCAAGTTTGTCGCCAACTTGGCGACATATCGCCAGATTTGGCGACCAAAATTAGCCGTCAAAAGTGACGTCAACTTGGCGCTATTTCCAGTATTTCGCCAATTTTCCACAGACTCGCATTGAAATCCAATAGGTTTTATTTGCTTGCAGAAAATCAACAAATTGAGGTATTTCAATGCAACAAAAACTAATATTAGCTTATGAATAGAGCTTAACTGAACTATTTACATTATTTTTAAGCACAAACATTAACTATTTACAATATTCGTAACATTATATATAGTCCAGGCAATAGAGACCGTATAGGGACTACCTAGCAAAATTAATGGTAGTACTGGAAATCGGCTTTCTAGATCTTTTTGGGGTCGCTGAATCCGAATTTGTAACTTCCCACCAAAATTTCCCCCGGCAACACCCCCAAATTTCGGTAAAAAGCCCCCCCACCCCCCCCAAAAAAAGGTTTTTATTAAAAAATTCCAATTTTTTAATTGTTTTAGGGGAAAAGTAGCTAGAATTTCAGAAAGTAGACAAAATTTGCAACAAATTAGATATATGACATTATGACTTAGGATGAAGGGGAAGGGGGATCTGCCTCGGAACATGCGCCGCAATGTTGCGTAGACTAAGTTGCGCAATTCCACTTAACCACTCACACGTTTACATTAGCTCTCCCATCTTCCCTCCGAACTTTCTCCATAAGGTTTACTTTAAGCTTTTTGGTCGCTGAATCCGAATTTTTAACTTACCACCGAAATTCCCCCCCCCCCCCCAAATAGTTGTTAACTTAAATTTTTTATTGTTTTAGGGAAAAAGCATTACGAAATTCAGAAACTAGACAAAATTTGCAACAAATAGGATATATGACATTATGACGTAGAATAAACGGGGAGAGAGGGGGCTGCCTCGGAACATTCCCCGCGCGTTTTTCTCAAAAACCAAATTTTTTCAAAAAATCAATTTTTTGGTTGGTTGCCGGGTGAAATTTTGGTGGGAAGTTAAATTCGGATTCAGTGACCCAAAAAACAAAGTGAGTCGAAATCCAGAACTAGTATTAATTTTGCCAGATAAAATCCCCAATTGCCTGAACTTCTTAATTTAGTGCACGTAGAGCCGCAGTGCATGTTCAGAGGCAGCCCTCACCCTCCCCGTTCATCCTAATTCATAATATCATATATCCTATTTGTTGCAAATTTTGTCTAGTTTCTGAATTTCGTGATTTTTTTCCCTAAAACAATAAGAAATTTAGGTTAAAAACAACTATTTGGGGGGGGGGGTCGGGGGGGGGGGAATTTTTGGGGGCAAGTTGAAAATTCGGATTCAGCGACCCAAAAATCTTAAAGTAAATTTTCTCTATAAAGTTCGGAGGGGAGATGGGAGGGCGAATATAAACGTGTGAGTGGTTAAGTGGAATTGCGCAACTTAGTTTACGCAGCACCGCGCGCATGTTCCGAGGCAGATCCCCCCCTTCCCCTTCATCCTAAGTCATAATGCCATATATATAATTTGTTGGAAATTTTGCCTACTTTCTGAATTTCTAGATATTTTTTATCTAAAACAATAAAAAATTGATTTTTTTTTTAATAAAAACCTTTTTTGGGGGGCTTTTTACCAAAATTTGGGGAGGTTGGCGGGGGAAATTTTGGTGGGAAGTTACAAATTCGGATTCAGCGACCCAAAAAACATCTAAAAAGCCGATTTTCAGTACTGTCATTAATTTTGCTAGGTAAAATTCCCTATTGCCTGGACTAATATACAATTTTACACATACATGTTGGCGGAGAAAAGGCGGCGAAGTGAAAATTTCAGAGGAGAGGAGATTTATATGATTATTTTACTGTTACAACAAACTATTGAATGCATAGAAAATAAGGCATCGCGAACCGATCTGGAATCGAAAAGCGAAACAATTACGTCTGGGGTTGGCTAGAAAATAGGGATTGCTTCGCGATTACGCGGCGTGGTTGGTGAGCGTAGCGAGCAGGGGGGCGGAGCCCCCCTAGTATTTTATAAATTAATGTATGGAAATGGGGACCCTGTGCAAAGTCTCGATTTACCCATGCGATAATAAGGATCTGTTGGAAAATTAACTAAAGGTTTAGAGGCTAATAGTAATTTGTGAATTAAAATGCGAGTTATTAAGCGAGCTAAACTTGGCTCTGTAAGGAACTCAGAAATGTTTACAGTTAAACAGTCACGAGATATGACTAGTTTCTGAAATGAGATTTTTTTTTTTTTTTTTTTTTTAATGGGATTGTTTCATTTTTATTGCAATATTTTTATTTCTCTCAAAAGTGTTACTGGCAACCCGAGTTCAGTCATAAATGGCTTGCAACTCCATGTTCCATAACAATTTTTGTTCGTCGAACTCCCCTCATTAATGTTAAGTATATGGGCTTGTTATGCATTCGTCTGTTTAAAATATGTCCTCGGGAAATTTATATTTTTAACTCTTTTTCTGTGTACTCTTCTTAAAGGATGTCTCTCTTTTTTTTTCTTAATTCTCAAACTATTTCTTTAATTTTAATAAAGAGTTAAAATCTTACTCGCAGTTCGTCCGCTTTTAATACGTAAAATGTAAAATTAAGGATACATTTTAGAAATATTATGAAAAAAAGATCCTTTAAGAAGAGTTACACAGAAGAAAAAAAAAAAAAAAAGCCAAAAATATTCATTTCCCGAGGAGATATTTTAAATATACGAAATGCGAAAGCGAAAAATTAAATATTTTCGTGTTGTCCATTTTCAAAACTGTAGATAGTATGTAGGGGAGAGTGGGGAGGAATGGGACACATTTTACAAAAATAAGAGAATCAACTTTGACACAAAAAATTTTCAATTTATAGAATACAAAATGAAATACTTTCTAATGTCCTTGAACACTATAGAAACATAATTTTCAGAAGCAATTTTATAATTAAAGAAATTGTAAGTTTCAAAATGTGTCCCATACCTTCCCGCTAACAGGAAGATATAGGACAGCTATAAAACAAAGTATGATAAAGCATAAAGTCTAGTGTTGGCTACATATAGTCTAACAAAGATTGCAGGTTGATAATGTCTGCGTCACACTATCAAATTCCAGTATCTTCATCACTGGAAGGAAAATTCAGAATTGTCAGTCACATATGACATTAAAAAATCATCAGTTCAATTTATTTACATTTTGAAGTAAAGACTATATTATGTTATAATTAATATATTACGCTCTAAAAACATTTGCATATTAGCAATTTACATTGATCTTAATAAAAAGAAGGGCTTGGAATTGACCCATTTCTCCCTTTGCTGGCATGTCCCAATCCTCCTCATTACCTTCTTTTATGTTAAAACTTCTTATATAAACAAAAATGCTGCTCTTAGGCTTAGTTAAAATTAGGGATAATACGCAGTATATTGTTCCATAAATAGGGAAATTATTACATCTACACATAAATAAGTCAATATACAGGAATCATACAAAGTAAATTTACTTTTGATTCTTGAAATAATCTTTTTCTTTATACCATTGCAAGCTTATGCAGATCAGCAACTTTTTTCAACTGAAGATAGGGCTACCATGGCTTCATCTAGTGTGCGATTGAGGAAATGTTTAGAATGATTTACATAAAGAGAAAAACCTACTGTCCCATTCCACCCCATTCTCCCCTAAGTAGTATTCATCAGAGAATATACCGTGGTTTGTATTAACTTTCAACTACTGAAACAGATACCGTGAGCGATTGTGTATTTATGCGATAGTGTATCAATATTTTGTTTACTAATATCAACAGACAAATTATAATAATCATTAATAACCTATTGGGAAGTCAAAAGACGTCAAAATTTAAAACAAATCCACTAATATCTATAGTTAAATGGAAAATTAAGAAATTATGTAAGAAAACCACTCATTAAAACCAAGGTTATAACATGCTAAAAGTATTTTTAAAAAGTACATTTAAAGAAGAAAAATACCTTTTATACTGATTTGCATGTTTCGTACGCATAACAGTGACTTTATTTAAAAAATTATATATTGAAATATATTGAAAAAAAAAATTACATTTCAACAAAATGAAATTAAAAGAGGTGGAAATAATTTTTATCAATAACGAGCTTGGTGAAGGTCACCATTTGTGCTTACGAAATATGTAGATCAGAATAAAAAGTATTTATTTAACTTTAAAATGTACTTTTTTTTTTCACTTTTAACATGTTATAACTTTAGTTTAATAAAAATTAACAGTTAAATGAACATTGAAAAACGCAGCAGTCTCTGGAAAAAATTTAAGGATTAGGGGAAAGTAGGGTAATGACGCTCACTTAGGGAATACATGAATAGCTAGTCAAATTTATACAAAAAATCAATATTTTATTGACGCAGAATAAGTCCAAAGCATAAGGAACAATTTGCAATCAACTTATTTGCATTAAAGTTTTAGGAATTATTTTTATCGTTTTATATAATTAATCATGCATTGAGCGGCATGCCTGACAGGGTAGGGTAATGGCGCTCAAAATTTGAATACAACATTTAAGTACGAGAAAAGTCATATGTAGCTGTGTCCGCTATTCACACCTCAGCAGACTATACGCAACCATTTTCCGCGTATTGTGCAGCGAAATAACGTTTCGTTCTCTCTCCCGAATTTTCTGTAAAAACAGCAGATTTCTGTCTCCATACTTTTTCTAAATTCAGGTTTTTTGACTGTCACCACTTTTTTGAAATCGTAAAATTGACCTTGTTTAATGACATAATAAAAGCGAAAATAAGGGTAATTTTACCATTTCAAAAAAGTGATGTCAATCAAGAAATTTGAATTTTAAAGTAGCCCACTGGCAAAATGGCTTCGAATTCCACGTGAGCGCCATTGCCCTTCATACGCTCTCAGAAATGAATACTCAGATTTCACGAAATTCTTTGTTTTTGACGAAATAGTTTCCTGGAAAATGCTCCGAGCGAACATTTCGTCAAATTGATGAAATTAGTTTCTTCACTTGCTTGGCGATATAAATTTCGTCAATAGTTTCGTCAAAAGAGGGCTGGTGGCGCTATCTCTCAATCAGTTTGGAAGCTGCAGTATTTCACACGGGGAAAGAAAAAAATTCACCTCTCTCTTTCCCCAGCGTGATTCGAACTCACGACCTTTCGTAGGGGAGGTCGCTGTTCTTCCAACCTGGCTGCTGGGGACTTGAAAGTGTGCTTTTAGACTGATATAATGAATTCTGCTTGGTGTTTTATTTTTATAACGTAGATTTCAATTTTATCGGGCTGCTACATTTTCTGAAAGTTTTAAAGAAAGCTAATTTATTTTTATGGTTTTCTGATATCAATGAATAATTATAATATGGCTTGATTAAATAATTTACAACTAAAATTTTCTTTGATCAATGGATGATTAGAATATGGTCTGGTTAATTTGTTGCTCACAAATAATGAATTGTGAAGTGCATATTGCGTGAGATTTTATCACTTTGAGTAGAAGGATAAGATTTTAACACTTTACTGTTTATAAAGAGGAGAGGGATCAATTATGTTTATTTTTAATTTTATTGAAAACATAATATACTTCTAAAAAAAAAAAAGATATCCTAGAAGTTTGAAATTTTATGGACCTAATTTTCTTATTGAATGGTTTTGAAAAACGCAGGAAATTTATTCTTTTTGAATTAAAACATAACGAACGACAACATATAAATAAAATAATAATATTAATAAGCGTTCCTAAAAATTCTAACAGCTAAAAAAATAACTAATGAAGAAACAATAACTACCTATATTACAGTATTTTCTGAAAAGCACTCAGTGCTGTTTTAAAATAAATTATTACAGGACTAACATAAACAAGCAAATATCTGTTTGCTAAAATCGTAGGATTTGAGGAAATGTTTCCTTAAAATGCATTGAGTCTGACCGTGATTGAGGCAAAACTTTCGTCAAATATTTGAGGGTTTACGTTTCGTTAAAAGTCACGTGATGTTAATAGGAAATGATCGTCAAAAACGACGAAATACAGCTCGAGGATTTCTGAATCGTCAAAAGGGAGAGTTTTATTTCTGAGAGTGTAGCCATGTTGGACTTGAATGCATTACAGTTGGCGTAACAACGCAGTACACAAATAAGTAAAAGCATGAACGTACAGCTAAATGTATATACTTTGTAGACTTCTTTAACATTTGAAAATAAGAATGTACACTTACCTTCAAGTTAGGTGTTGTAAAATTTTATAATAAAACAACTGGAAACTAATAAAGCGAGGACACAAAAATAGTTTCCTTCCGACGGTTACTATATCCTTACTGGGAACTTACGATGAAGTTCGCTAGGTGCCGGTACCGATCGTACTTTTTCAATTTTATTCTGTTCAGAGTGGACTATTGGAGTGAGCGGCATTACCCTACTTTCCCCTAACACATAAAGCGCTAGCAACGTATAATGCTGACGCATGCTATTTGAAAAAAATTATGCTTGTTATCGGAAGCATATTTTGCGAAAAATTTCTGAATCATTGAGCTCCGTCTACGACATTTTATTTAGAGAACGAAATGAGAAGTTTCTAAATATATGTACTTCTGCAGTCGAATCCACCTGACAATCATCGTAAGAAAATTTTACTGGCAGCCATCGATTAGTAAACCTCTTCAATTATACTTCCATTTTGCTTAATGGGTCGTTATTATGCAAAAATTTATACTTACATTTTTCAATAACATTTTCACATCCTATTTGTAATTTTCGACACATTTTAGATTCCGATACCAAAAAAGCAGTCATTCAAAATAAAAGTTTTGAACTCCTAATGATGCATTCATTGTTAATTGTGGGAAAAACAGATTTCAATGAGGGTGATTTTTAACACTTTCCAACAAAGTTGAAAAATGTTTATGCGTTCGGTTTGTCTGGTCACGCTACTTCCATAAATAGACTGATTTTCATGCGATGGATAAAGGTTATGGGGGGTCACCCAAGCATGTTTGGTATTGTATAGGAAGTATGTAGGATTCATAGTTCATGGACAGGGGCACTCAAAAGTGTTCCATTACATTATAGTATATGGAGGAAAAATCTTTTGCAGAGTATAATGACATGACGCTATTTGAAATGGATTAAAACTGATACAAATCACTGAATTTCACTAGGATCCCGTTAGAACATTTATAGTATTTTTTATTCATTTACATGGGCACGCAAAAAAATCGGTTACAGTATCGTCTTTGAATAATAATGGCTGGAGTATACGGTTTAAAATTCCGAATGCACTTTTAAATTGAATTCATTTTTCGCAAGTTACTCGTTATAAATGAATTCTATACCTCCTCTACAGGGCTGCACAAAAGTATTCACGTACCACTCTACTTATGAGAGGAAATGGCTGAAAGTGAATTTTCAACTGAAGTCTATGTATTTCTTAAGTGAACTCCATTTTGGCATGCATGTATTTAATTGATTTTTAAATCTATATAACCTGTACAGGGCTGCTCAAAAAATTCGAATCCTTTTCGAATTGTAAAAGGGAACAGCTGAAATTGGGTTTTGAAATGTGTTATGCGTTTCCGTATAATTGAATTAGACGTCACATTTTAATTTTTTGAACGATACAGTTTTGTTACATTATTCTGAAGTGTTGGAAAGTGTTTTATAATCATCGTTTAATGCATGATTTTTTCTTTCTTATTTTAAAACACAACTCAAAATATACTTGAAAGTTTGGATTCGATTTTGCAATAAATTTATGGGTTAGTTTATTTTTTTTTACAAAACTTAATTTCAGAAAAACATTTTAAAATTAACTTTTAAAAAATATATCCATTGTAATCTATAAATTTAACACAAACAACTTTTGTAAAAGTTTTAATCTTTAACTGCTGTGATAAAAATTATCGCATAACTACTGTCAGCGATCTGCCACCACCGCTTAATCTGAAGATTAATAAAAAATACTATTTCTGTACTAAATCTTGTGTACAGGACTATATTATACTTAAAATTGATCTATTCAGAGGTCTCTATAGTGATAGTACTCAATATCTAAAAGAAACAAAATTTAACCAGTATCTATATAGTGAAACTAAAAATTACATGTTAAAATGTGAAAATTGAAAAAAGCAGCGCTCCGAGACCGCTAACAGCAGTTAAGGGTTAAATATACTAATCCAAATTTACAACTCTTTTCTTGAAGTTGTTCTTGAATTGTGCATATAAAAATTACCGTACTTGCAGTCTTTTGAAACTATTAAAAATGAATTCAACATAAGGATTTCGGAATTTTAAATCTATACAGTACTTAAAACTACTGTAATGAATGACTTGCTGTTTGTTACAAGGTAAGAATTTCCGAATTATCCAAAATGTGTCAAAAAAAGATTATTTTTTTTTTTTTAATCGTGAACTTTAATTCATTTTCTATATGTAAATGACCCTCCTAAGCTGAACTCTTTCAAAAGTATGTACTTTTGGGGGATGAAAACTTGTGTAATCACATTTAAAACAGTTCACAAGACCATTACTTTTTCTCGAGCACTACATAAGTGATTCTTAATAGTTTTATCAGCTATAAATTGATAGTTCTAAAAAGAAATAAATATCAGTTTCGCGATTTCGCAAGCAAAAAAAGAAATCCCGTATAATAAAGCTGTCATTTATGCACCTTTTTCCAGTGAACTATTGTAGAGATTTGAATACTTCCAATAGTTAAGATATAAATTAATCATTCTGCCAAAAAGAAAACAAATGTGCAATAGTAGTGTACTTAAAAGAATTTTTCCCGAAATCGCGTAACTACTTTATTTTTGTTTCTTAACGAAAGATAAGTTTAACCCTTTATGTACTGAATTGTGAATTCATGAAAATTTTATCTTCTAAAGCATTTTTTGTGAATTGTTTTAACTACATTAGAAGATTTACAGAATCATTTAATAAATTTTAGCAGAATTTTAGAAGGATTGAAGGATTTAGAAGGATTCAATAAATTTGAATTTATAGGGATTTTGTGCAATATTAAAAACCTCACTCGAATCTTATTTTGAATATTTTTCTTAGCCTTTTGTAGAATTAGGAAATGTACAAATATAATGTTCTTACACCAGAAATATAAAAATATTTTCGAATTGAAAAATCTCCCTCGCCCCCTTCTCCCCAACGTCAAGAAAGCTGAAAAGATGCAAATGCAAAAGAAATCCTCCTTTTAAAAATATATTTTTAAAATTATATATATTTTTAAAAAAATTTTTTGTGTAACCCATAATGCTTTTGTTACAATATTAAGCAATGTTTCTATAAATCATTCTAAACTGTATTACAACTAATCGATCTATTAAATGAATTTTATAACAATTTATTTTAATGGTGCTTATAAGTACCGTCAGTAAATAAAGGGTTAAAGTTAGTTATGGCCAAAACGTTTGTAATAAAAGTATTGAATTAATAACTAGTTCTCGTCTAGAAGGTGCATTTACGTCAGCTTTTCTCATGATAATTTGCAACTGTTCCTTAAATCCATACTATTATAAAGAAGAAATGTTTATTCGTTTATAGGTGATTCTCTCTAGAGCAACAACAGATTTTTAAAATTATAGTAACAAAATAAGTGTGATCGTTTCTGCAACAGCATGGACCAGGGTTGGCGAACCTTTTTATAGTCGTGTGCCATTTTTTTTTTCAAAAAATATTCTATTTGACCTTGACGTGCCAACTAAAGAACAAATTTAGCGGATTGAAATATAATGAATCAAAACTACTTGAAAATTACTTATTAGGATATTTTCTAAAATGAGTAACATATATGTAAGTATTACACTGCAATAATTATAGAAACATTTATATTTTAGAAATTAATTAAAAACATAATTGTTGTATCTTGGATGAAAAATAATATCACGTTCAGTTAATTTCAGCAGAATGCAAACTAAATGAATTTATATGGCAACCACTCTGTTGTATTTTTTATGTTCTAAATTTGCGAAAATAATTTACGAAAATGACAGATAAATAGTAGAAAAAATTATTAAAATTGAAAAAAGGCAGTATTTTTAAATAGTTCTGAAATTAATTTCCAAGCTGCCATAATTTACCATCGGTAATAATCTTTCCTTTTTGATAGTTTTCAAACATTTTCTTTGATAAATTTTCGAATCCATATTGAATAAAATTAAAATTCTTTAATTTGCAATTAATCGAATTTAAAATCGAATCAGATCATCTGAGTTCGTGTATTTCGTGTAAAATCGCTGTATGCTCATTTAGAGACATGATCAACGCCGCACCGTGCCAAACTTATTCTTTGGAGTGTCGAAAGTGGCACGCGTGCCATAGGTTCGCCGACCCTGGCATAGACTATATTTTATGTCGGTACCACAACGCACAAAAGAGCGCAGGAGCCAAAAAGTCTAAATTTGAGATATCTGCTGTACGGTTTGGAGTAGAAACTTGAAATTGATGACGTAACTAAGAACGATTCCTAAGAAGAGTCACTAAGTCACAAAGAACGACTCCTAACAAATTTAAAAAGGGTGGAGTAAACAGAAAACTTCCTAATAACATTCTAAATTATAATTTATTTGAAATGGTTAGGGCTTGAAACTTGACGTAAATGCACGCAAGGAACTTCCAAAATGAATATGTTCTAAAATCTCTATTATTTTAGAATTACTTAATCAGTTGAAAAATACTTTCAGAATACTACAATTGACATTCTCTACTTAACACTCCACTAGTCGCGCGTTTTTTTTTTTTTTTTTTTTTTTTTTCCCAAACAAGTGTGGTTGTGCTGTATCCGTCAGATATACCAGTATATATTGTTAATATTTATAAATGAAACAGATAAAAAACAATTTAAAATAGACACAAATAACATTAAATCAAATTCTTTAATTCTTTTGCAAATCATAAAATATATTTATAATAATGTAATACAATGCACATGAAAGTTCTGTAAGATTCTGCCGTGTATCTATCAGGTAACGGAATATTAAATCTGCCTACTTTTTAATTCTATGCAACTGCACTCAAATTTACTTTAAAAGGGTGCAAGAGTGGACCATGTTCCTATGCTTTCTGTGAATGCTTTGATGTTAGAAATATGAAATTTGACATGGTGTTAACCTTTAAGAAGTGTTCGTCGAGAGAAATGCTGAATTTACAAAGAGAAGAAAACGAAATTATTCTAAAAACTTTTAGAAATTACTATTCCTGTGAAATTAGACGTGACATGACATACAGTTTAGACATACATGGTTGCTCAGAACAGTTTCTAAAATGTAAAATATCTATTACTTTGGAACTCCCAAAGTGGTATCCTAAGTGATCCCCCTGGATAATAATGACGGTCTCTACTTTAAAAAAGACTATTTTTTTTGCCTCCTTAAACTATTCTCAAGCGGGTGCAAATGCAAAAAGCGTTCTAAAATTCGAAAAACTTCGATTCTGTTGAGACTAAGAATAGGAAATTTGATAGTGGGGTTCCTTCTAAGACGTAAATGCTTGCTAAGAAACTTTACTAGAGATTTGAGCCGTTTAGTGCACAAATCTATTAACTCCATCAAATGAAAATGCTCAGTATAAACAGTTAAAGTTATTGTATCTATAAAAATAGTGCATGTAATATTTTTTCTCGGGATATTTTGATTGAACTCATTCATTTTCTTTTAATCAAGAGTAACTTTTTATCACTGTGTGAGAATTCGACGATATCTCACATTGAAACTCTCAATTTACAAGGCAAAAGCTAGCATAGGGAAACTAATGCATTTTCACCTAGCCTCCAAATTTCTTCAGAGTCCTAGAAAATGTCGCTAGAGATGAAACAAATACTTCAATTTCAATCAATCTTCGCAGAGGACACTAGGGTGAAAGGAACTCTTATCTAGCGAGAGAAATATTCTTTTGATGTTCACGAGGGTCTCGTTCCCGTGGGAAAGTAGAAAGTGAAACCAGATATTAAACCGGACGCTAAGGTTCCTGACTGCAGCCTATAGAGAGGGGGCTGGTCTATGGGATCATGGGCCGCGGATGGTGAGTGGCTAATGGGAGTGGCTTTGGTCCTAGACGGAAAAACGAAACTTATAACAGAGGATGCAGGAGCATTCTCGAGAGCTTAATTTTTCCCTTCTGTTGAAGCTGAGACTTCAAGGTGTTTCTGGCCGTGCAGAGTGGAAACCTCTCACGGGTCGACGGCTTCGGGACATATTCCGAAGCACAGAAAAGCGAAAGCCAGGTGTGGCTGTTAAGATATCTCCATCACGGAGTTGAAGATCGGAGGTTCCTAAACCTCGGTTAAACACCTACAAAAAGTGCGACATTCCTGTCGAGCATCGCGAACTCTATCTTCGAAAATAGTGGACATTGAATAAATAAGAGACTGACTACACTGAAAGCGATCTATTATTCGAGGACTGGACTTGATTCTATAAATATATTATTGACAGCTGTACTCGAACCCTTATATGAAAAACGTTGTAATTATGAATTATTTAATCAAGAAATTCTTATTTAATTGTTTGTGATACAATAAAATATTTTTTCGATATTGATAAGACCAGGCCGTTGAAGTTGCCCGCTACCACACCACCTTACGACATCGGCTCCGTTACAACTGTTTAAATAGGTAGAAATTTTTCAATGTTCTTTTGTTTAAAAAAAAAAAAAAACGCCACTTAAAAGGGAGTTAGCCTGATTGTCTCCGAACATTTAACAATATGAAATTATTAAAAACACTATGCCTAATTCTTCTTAAATGATCACAGCTAGAAAGTTTTAATTTGACATGCAGGTGAATTTTGACTAAACTGACTACTAGTAAAGACTGACGAAACAAAACTAAATTTCACCCAGAACTCATCTCCTCACTATTATATAACAGAAAATTTGAGTGAGTAATTGCTTAATATACTTAAAGTAAAACACGCTATTTACACAAATACATTTCAGTCTAGAAATAGTCTTCCGTAATAGTATATACACAACCTTTAATATTTTGTTAATATCTTAATGAGTCAAATAAGTATATAAAACTACAGAAAATACATCCTAGTTATTTAATATTTAAAAATCTGCTGAATTTTGTTTTTCCGTTGGTGATACACCTTATTACGGGACTTTTAACATTGATTTTCAAAAAGTATGAAGGGTTCCAGAGGTCAACATTCTCAAAAAATGATATTTTAATTTTTTTGCTCATAAAATACAACAAAATTAAAAACAAACCAAACCGCGTATTTCTACAATAATTACATAAACAGATGTAATAATTTTTGTGATGTACTAACAGTTTTGCCCTGCCCGTAACAAACAGAGTTCGTATATCTCAGAATAGATTTAGACATTTGCGACGTTTAACCCTCCGTCTACCAGACGTGTCCATTGGACCCGACAGGTACATACAAAATATTAATTCAAACCAGAAATTTCTTTAAAATAAACTAAGTATATAAACCAGACAAAAATAAGGTAAATAAATAAGTTAAATAGTTTTAAATAAAAATTCTGGTGTAGAACGTTTTATTAAAACTTGAATAAAATTCCCGGTAGATCTAGGGTTAAAAGGATAATATCTAAAGTTTCTTGGAAGATGTGTGCATGAAATTTTATACAGTGTTTGTTATATTTTTAATAAATTGTCTTCGATTTCGTGAGAAATTTTTAAAAATATATTCCTCGCATTAAAAATCGCTTTCAAGTTCTTCTTTAACTTTTAAATTTATTAATTTTGCAAATAATTTTTTTATAAATCTTGAAGACAAAATAACAAGAAACCCTTTTTACACACAATAGTGCAAAAGTAATCAAATCGGGAGATTGATACATGAGTTACATCCAAAATTAAATGACTAAAATTTAATTTTTAATAAATAAATTTCAAAGTTTTCAAAAACTATCTATAAAGTAATCATTATAAACTGGTACGTTGCGGGGGGGGGGGGGGTCATTAAAATAGGCCCAAAAATAAAGAAAATATTTTGACCCCTCCCCCGCTTCTTAAGAGTTTGAAACTAAAACAAATATTAGTGAAACAAAAATAGTTTAAGTAACTTCTTTCTCAAAACATTTCACGTTTATTATAAAACACTTTTTATACATGCTAAAAATGTACTGGCTGTTTTAGCCATTAATTTTATTATAGCAGTAGTTGATTGTGTGAAATGGCGGAATTTATTTTGTGCAGTAGTCCGAATTTGCTTAGACGAGGTGCAGTTCGAATATGCAGAATTTCATTTAACGGATCAAAATCCAAATGCAAGTAAATTGGCAGAAAAAAGCATTCCCATCACAGCTGTGAAATATTTAAGAACGCCGAACGTTTAAAAATATTTCTTTTAATTTTCATAATAGAGATTTGGAATTTTATGCAAATATACATTTCACCTTCAGTAAAGAAAACACCTTAAAAGAAATTTCCAATTTTATTATAATTTTAAGATCTTTTGAAAAATGTAAACTTTTAAAACGAAATTTTAAAATGGCCCTTGTGTCTTACTTTTATTTCCTCCATTTTGATTTTTAATCACGTAAAACTATTACAAACAAATCTGTGTATCGATTTTTAATCCATTAAATAGTCATTTTTTAGAGATATTTTTCTGAATTCCATATCGTTTTCCATCCAAATTCTGCCTTATAATAAGTTAAAAATCAAATTTGTCTTAATGAAGTCGAATTTTAAAATGCATACACGGTTTCTTTTTAAACAATATCAGGATTCTTCCTTATCAGTTTCACGAGTTTCGATCAAGAATTAAATAGCAGGGAGCTTTTTAAGAGCTGAAATAACAGTATTTAGAAAAAAAAGATTTAAAGGTTCTTCTTTCGGCTTTTGTGGAGGATTTTCGCTATAGTGTCCTCTCGGGGTAATGCCGCCACCATGGCAAAGGGAGCCTTTTCCAATTTGAGTTAAATTGTAAGCTTAGCACATTAATAAATCTAGATTAAGAAACATTGTAATTATTCATTATTTTGTCAAATTATTGCTTTCTAAATATTTTCAGTAGGTTATATGTTTCCTAGTATATATTTTTTGTATTTACTAGGTCATTAAAGAGCGGCGTCATGACCCCGATACAGTGACGGAATTAACCCCAGTAGCCTGGGTCATCCCGCCACTGTACAGAGGTTGAAAGAAATTCTTTTTTGCATGCTTACTTTACAGTTATGATTACGGTTAAATTTATACAGATACTAAAGATCATGATTCAGCTTTATTTTTTAATAGTAAAAATTCTAAACTTTTTTTTAGGTGAAAAAAATGAAATTCCCTTAAGGTGTCGCCATTCCCCCGGTCTCCCCTAAACCAACGCATTTTAGCAGGGGATTTTTTCAAAAATGTACAACGGTTTATACTGCTACAAAAATATCTATAATTTGATAACTATCTTCAACGACCTCAACTCTTAATAAACTAAATTTTCTTTTCTTTAAAAAATACTTGTTTTTCTACTATCACTATTTTGGAATTTTTCGCTCACAAAATACGATAAATAGAGAAACAAAATGTAGATTTAATTTAAGAAAATAAGAAATTGCATTCTGAACAAAAAATTTCAACTTCTTTCAGTGGGATTTGTGGTGAAATGCTAAACCAGAGTCAATTTCGAAAGAAACGATTCTGACTTCAAAAACATACCACCTGATCTTTTTCATTATGAAGGGAATCTTAGTGTACGCTTCAAAACTAACACCACTTGTTAAAACAAATAACGAAATTTGCTGAACATTAGGCATCGACGAAATCTTCATGGAGGCAAAATAAGCAATAAAGTATATAAGCACTAAAGTATAAAGCACTATTTTGTTTTGTTCTAGTTAAACCTTTATCTACTGACTGTACTTATAAGTACCATTAAAATAACTTGTTATAAAATTCATTTACTACATCGATTAGTAGTAATACAGTTTAGAATGAGTTATAGATGCATTACTTTATCTTGTTCCAAAAGCGTTTTGGGTTACACAAAACAAAAATATTTTTAAAAGGATGATTTATTTTGCCTTTGCATCTTTTCGGTTTTCTTGACGTTGGGGGGGGGGGGGGGGGATTTCTCAATTCAGAAATATTTCTATTGTAAATACATTTCCTAATTCTACAAAATACTAAGAAAAATATTTAAAATAAAAGATTTTAGTGGGGTTATAAATAGTTCACGAAATCCCTATCAATTCAAATTTAAACCTAAATCCTAACATTCATTAAACGATTATGTAAATCTTTTAATGTAGTTACAAAAATTCACGCAAAAATGCTTCAGAAGATAAGGTTTTCATGAATTCATAATTCAGTACATAAAGGATTAATCACAACGATAAAAAAAAAAATCATTTTAAAATTGGTGGTGGAAATTTGCTAAGTTTCTCGTAGCTCTCGTTAAGTCGGCGCTTATGGTACTGAAAGCTTTCTACCTGATAATTTAACTAGTAGCTTGAGTTGAAGTTCATATAATTGCATAGACACTTAATAAACCTTATGAACTTTATATTGTCCAAAATTTTTCTTTAAAAAGATGTTAGAATATAGTGTCCAACATTACCTTGTATTTTTTTTCCCCTTGAAAAATCAACATCATGACTGGTGACGTAAAAGAAACACTTCAAATGTACCATATTTGCATTACAAATGGATATAGCTACTGATGCCACTGGATTAGCAGTTTTATTAGTATTTTTTACGTTCAGACTAGGACTATTGAGAGCCTTAAGGATACACAGTACCCTTTAAAAAAATGGAGACAGTTACATTAAAAATAATTAATGACTGAGATTATAAAATTAAACCGATTCTGAAAAAAAAAATCATTCTAGCAAACACTATTTTTTTTTTTTAATTAAGTTTAAAACTTTTAACATTTTTAAATTTTAATATTTTTTAGTTATTTTAAGTGATTTATATTCATTGGATTATTGGAAACAAAAGTTAGTTCGGAATTACAGATGTAACTTATTTAAATTTTAAAAACAAATTTTGTAGCGCGAAACCTGAAAAAAAAAAAAAAAAAAAAAAAAAAAAAAAAGTTAATATTTACAAATTTTTCGTTTTTTTTTTAATAAAATAACTATAACCCTCAGACCTAAATCCATACTAATTATTGTAGTATATAAGTGTCTACAAAAAATTTCAAATCTATCTGCAACAGAAAAAAAAAGCCTTAGGGAATAGCAAACACTAACATCAACAAAAATAAAAGTGAGAAAAATGCATTTAAAGTTTGTAAAGGAGACATTTTGAGATTGAGAACACTCAGAAAAGTTCAAATATCTTTAAAACTATTTAGATTTCAGATCTACAATTTGGAATCATGATTCACAGCCGTATAGACCACTGAAAAAATCAATAAAAAATTATTCGGTATTTTTGTCATGTTTAGGGTACTGTGTAGCCAGTGTCTTTGAAACGGGTGACCCGGAACTAAGACTTGATTTCTCTGTGCTTTCTACGGTGTTTGAGAACGTTAACTTGACTTCAATTTAATTAACAACGCTAATCTTAAAGAAGTTTCAAAAAGCTATCAAGATTATTCTATTTAAAGATTATATACTAAGACACAGAGACTAAATATTTTTGAATGGAAACATTGAAATTTGGATGGATTACATGGAAAAACACAAAAAAGCATGCGCTGATTATCGGAAAGCAATGATGGGTCACAATGCTCGAGCCATTGCAAAAATCTAACAAATGGCAAAGCTCTCTTTTAGAGGGAGGTGCTTTATTTTAAAAAAAAATTTCTTCTGAACTGGCTAAATAGCACCATTAAAACAAACTAAAACCACGAAATCTTAAAAGCAATTTTTTTTTTATTTATCTGTTTAGTTATAATAAAGCCTGTATCCAACCCTCCTCTTGCATATGGGAGGTGGTTATGTGCCTTGGGAGGTGGTTATGTCGAGGGAAAGTGTTTACCCGTTTGTTAAAAATGCCTGCAAAAGCGATATTAGAAATATAATTCTCAACAGGTAAACTTTTATAAATAACGCTTTCAAGGTAAATTGCGTATTGGGCTGATATGTTTAGCAAAATGAGATAAATCAATCTATCATTGAAATGAAAAACTGTCAATATTTTCAAAGTATTTTCCAAGTTGTCTTCATTTAACCTTTAACTGATGTGACAGAAATTGTCACATAACTACAATGAAGCGGTCTGTGCGAGTGCTCTATCGAAATATGAATAAGAGCGCGATTAAATCATAGGATGGTGTTTTTGTACAGGACAGTTGTCTTCATTTAACCTTTAACTGATGTGACAGAAATTGTCACATAACTACAATGAAGCGGTCTGTGCGAGTGCTCTATCGAAATATGAATAAGAGCGCGATTAAATCATAGGATGGTGTTTTTGTACAGGACTGTTATAATTAAAATTCAGCTATTCAAAAATCTCTGGTGATAGTACTAAAGTTCAAACGAAAAATTTCGGTAGTGTTTGTAGTTGAACTGAGAATTGCAAGTTAGACTATAAAAATTGAAAAAAGCGGTCTGCGAGACCGGTAATGTCAGTTAAAGGTTAAGATAAAACGTACATTGGTTTCATTCTGAGGTAAAATATGATATCGATTACTTCTCTGTTAAAAAGGAATACAAAAAACATCCAACTTCAAAAGAAAATAGAGAAATATTCTGGGATATCCGAAAACTAACTCGCTTAAGGGGTTCTCGTGACTCTTAAAATTGATAAAAATGGAAAACAAATAATTTTCAAAATTTAATAACTTAAAACGTATATAATTGAAAAAAAAAATATTGGGATTAAAAGATATAAGTATGTTCTTTCGTTTCATGTATACTTAAAAAAATTGCTAGATGCAGAATTAGTATTTATAAGGGGGCTCCAAACTGTCAGACATTTATACAGAAAAAAATTGGTATAACAGCTTACGGGCACGATTACAAAAGAAATTTTGCAACTAGAATGATTTTTTTTGTGCCTAATGATTCTTCAGATTGTAATAATTACCCTGAATCTAAATTTGTATTAAAAATATAAAACTGCTTTAAATACAAAGTTGTATTTAGCTGCTATAAAATTTTGAAAATTTCAACATTATAATTCCCTAAAAAAATAATTTTTTGAACAATAAAAATGAAATTTTAGGTTCCATTTATACAGACTAACATGAAACATTTTGAAAATTTCGTGATAAAATAACAAGAATTTTGAGACATCTTGCTCGTTATGCTCAAAAACGTCATTTGGAGAAAAATGACTTCAAATTTTCGGAAACGCCGCTTCAGCTATTGAGCGGGTCTCATTCTAAAAACCATAACTTCTGTACTAATGGGAATTTCAAGGAAATAATCCTATCAAAATGTTTCGAAACGATAGAAGTTGAACATCTAAACAATTAAGAAGCATTTGGACGACTTATGCGTTACTGAATATGTTCAGCGTTCAGCTTAAACTCGGTAAAACTCAATGTCTTCGTTCATTTGACATATCATAGCAAGTTAACATTGCATTTACCAACCACCAGTCATTTGACAGGTACAACATGGAAAATTTCAATTCGAGCCAGAAATTTCTTCATAAAATATAAATCCCAGAAATAAATTATTTAACTTTTCCATTCAACTTAAATAAAAATTCTGTATTTCAAATGAAAACAAATTTCAAAGTAATTGCTTAAGCGGCGCAAAGGCCACCCTAGTGAAAAAGATTCCATGCCGGGACTCAAACCCGGGCCATCAGTATAGCGTACTGACGTTCTACCGACTCAACCCCATGGAACGATACCCAGGCTGGAAAATTTCTCACTATTATAGGTTGGCTAGGCTACAAACGCAGCACAAGATGGAATATTTATCGTGAGCCACCGACCTGGGGCAAACACGAAATTTAAATAAATCCAGCATCGATAGAAACTATATTAATACATGGAAATTATTCCAGAGAGAAACATTCGCCTTGCATACAATATTTCAAATGATTTTCCAGGCTGGGTATCGCTCCATGTACTTTAGTATATAGAACGTCATTGCGCTGTACTGATGGCCCGGGTTCGAGTCCCGGCATGGAATCTTTTTCACTAGGGTGGCCTTTGCGCCTCTTAAGCAATTATTGAATTTTTTTTTTTTTTCATTTGAATTTTCATTTTTGTTTTCTTAAAAATTCTGATGTGGAATATTTTTACTTTCTTTTATCTTCAATAGAAGAAAGTATTGTATTTTATTTTAGTATAGTATCGTGATAGTATAGTATCTAATTTTTTTTCGACTTCCGACTATTGACACGTTTTAGGGGTCAGAGATCCCAAAAAACATGCTTATAGAAAATGTCTGTCTGTCGCAAACGTACCATCGAAAAGTGTATGAAGTTATTCATAGAAATAAACCAAATTTGTGTATGTTTTTGGTCATGGCAAGAATGTCCTCCCTGAATTTGGAAATATTCTGCCGAAAGGGAGCACTATAATAACGATTGTGTCATTTTCTTGATTTTTCGTAGTTTTACTGTACACCAGCGGCTCATAAATCGACGGGAACTACCCATCCTGATAAGTCAACTATTCGCAAACAGCTGATATAATAAAGAATAACGGAAAAATTATTGATTTTAATCTGTATCATGATCGAGATGATACTCGTTTTGACTCCGATTCATTGAGCGAAATTTAAGATGGAAGGTCAAAGTGGGTATAGAGTATTGAACTAGAAAAAAATGAAATAGTGACATGTGTAACAACATTTTGAAATATTAAAATATAGGAGATGGAAGAAAGTTTTGGGATTGACACATCCAACTAGTTTTATATAACTTGAGTAAAATTTTCGGTATGTGCCAGTATTAAAAATTTGATTTCAAAATCAAATTTTTCCTTATGTCTGAATACCTGGTCTGAAAAAGCCAAATTAGTTTTACTGCTTTTCTCAAAGAAATATATCTGTTGAGCACGATTGTGTCTCACGCCGCCCACCCAAACCCAATACAGAAGCATTTTAAACTCAGAAATCAGACATTCGCCAGCAATGATTGGCAATTGGGCCCAAACATTTGTACAAAACAATCCAATCCGCAGATCTCACGTTAAACGCTTATGCGTTAGGGTTCGTCACGCTAACAATGTAAAATGTATTGTAAGGTAACTTACGATTTCTTGAATTGGAGAATTTTAACAGTATTTCTACTAGTGTCAAATGGCAACTTTTAAAAAGATTTCGATTTATAATTTTCATCTGTAATATTTAGATTGAAACCATTAAAAAATCATTTTTAATACCCTGGAAACTGTTTTTCACGCTTATTACATCCAAAATAAACTTAAATTAAAAGGTGTCTTGACCCCCGGTAGTAAACTTTGACATCCGTATTAAGGGGACGGTGGACGTAAAAAAAAAAAAAAAATGTTTTTTGAAATTTTGTGCAAATATACATTTCATCATAAGTTTATAGAACAACTTAAAAGAAATTTCCAATCTTATTAGAATTTTAAGATTTTTAAAATGCTCCATGCGTCTTAATTTGAGATATTTCTTCGATTTTACATTTTAATCACTTAAAGCTCTAGTAAAAACAACTCTGTATCGATTTTTTAATCCCTTGAATAGTTAATTTTCTAGAGGGTTTTTTTTTTTTTTTCTGAATTCCATATCGATTTCCATCAAAATTTTACCTTTTAATAAGTTAAAAATCAAATTTTATCTTAATGAAGTTGAATTTTAAAAATTGCATACACACTTTCTTTGTAAGCAATATCAGGATTCCTCCTTATCAATTTCATGAATTTTGATCAAAAAGTAAGACGCATGGAACATTTCAAAAATCTAAAAACGTTGGAAAATCAGTTTCGAGAAAAACAGATTTAAAGTGTATTAAAGGTCCCACAAATACTTTGTGTAAAAAATTAGAACTCTTGTAACTTTGTGAAAAATCATCGCATCTGCATGCGGTTTTTCACAAATGCCCCAATAAAAGTTGGAGAATAATTATACACACAAATAAAAATTTCGATTTTTGGGTCGATTTTAGCTCAAATAAAGGTCCAGAGTCCCCTTAATGGTAACTGAAAATAAATTTAGTATTAAGGTAAAACTTTCGAAATATAATTTTATTCTTGATACAATGTACATTTGTTAGATTATTATCCATTCCCTTTTCCTGTGCTCGGTAGCAATGCATCTAAAAACCATCACCTTGTAACAGAGCAGGGGCTGTGTCATAGAAATTCGTTCTAAAAAGGGCTCCACGAGTCCAAAAGCTTGGGGACCACTGGATTAAAACATTACTTTTTGATTTTCCCTACAACAATCCTAGGAAGAAAGTCGTATTAAAAATTTTTTGAGGATTGAAGGGAGGGGGGTGTTGAATTTCTAAAAAAGAACCGAACCCATTTTGATAAAATTTAATTACCTATTAGAGACCTAGTCGAGAATATCATCTTTCACAAAAATGACATGACTCAGTACTGTCGTTCAGAGTCATCGGTAAGCAATTATTAAAAAAAAAAATAATAAAGACGAGTTTTCGTAATTCTGTTGTACATCGACGGCTCGAGCAGCGACGGGTACTCCGCATACAGCTAACCCAGCGATTCGGAAGCAGCTAACGCACGTATCAGAACGAGGAAAATATTGATCTTATTGAATTTCTAAAAAATGTACTGAACTCATTTTGATGAAATTTAAAAAGGGGACCCATTCGAGAATATCCTCTTTCAATTAAAAAAAAAAAAATCGCATGAATCGGTCACGTCGTTTCCAAGTATTAGGTTGTCAAGGATGAAATTAGTCAATATTAACAGCTTATTTGGCATTCGCTTAATATTTTATACAGCCCTGGGAATTTAAGTTACACGTCTCGACTGTTTAAAGAAATAATTGTAAGATCTAAAAAAATATTAAAAACTTTTACAGATTACTTTCGTTGAAATTGGAACGGTCGGAAATTCGTACTACTATTATGAAGTACGAGTTCTTACCTGGAACTACGACATCGCAGAGCGCGCGTAACATTAATAGTGTATTTGGCTCTCGTGCTACTACGCAGCAGACAGTATCCAATGGGTTCGCCCTGTTTCGTACAGGTCACTTGGACTTCACAAGTGAGCCACGCAATCGCCTGGTATCAACGGTCCATGAGGACGAACTAAAAGGTCAACGTTGAGTCTGACCTATCTTAAGAGTGCCTATGAATGATCGTTGAAGTTGGGATAAATTAATTCCTTAAGTTGGGATAAATTAATTCCTTAAGTTGGGATAAATTAATTCCTTAAGTTGGGATAAATTAATTCCTTAAGTTGGGATAAATTAATTCCTTAAGTTGGGATAAATCCCTTATATTTGTAAGTTATCAACTAATTTCGTCTTTTCCCCCCTACAAATTTCACCCTTGACCTGATAATGTGTGAACATACATAAAGGATACTCGAGCCTTGAACTAAGAGAACCTTTTTAAGACTTAAAAGTAAAATTTCATTGGAAAATAAAAATCAGCGTTTAGACGGGAAAAAAAAAGACAACAATCCCCGATTACTTTTAGAAGTGATCGTTGTATAAAGAAGTATCGAAAGATTATTTCAAACAGGAAATCACAGAATCCGTTTCTAAATCAGAAGATAGAGTGCATTACAGACGGAACACACAAGATATCGTGCAACTGCATATCGTTCTTTATACCTCTGCCCATGATTTGAATGCGATTTGCAGCCTTTCTTGAGGCACCGTGCAACGATATTTACCGTTTGGAAAAGAAAATACCTAGTCATAAAATAAAAATTTAGAGGGCTTCTAATGCATAACTCAATTTCTCATCAAAGCAAACAATGCCATTAAGGCAACAAAGGTAACTCAAATACAAAAGGTGCAACTTTCTAACACATTTAATTCATTTTTATTCGGAAGGTCATGAAATGGGTAGGTATTCTTATTCAGAAACTATAGGGGATCAAAAGATGTTTTCCGTTTTTTTTTTTTTTGGGGGGGGGGTCAAGGTAAAAGATCTTTCAGAAAATACTGTCAAAGTCGGAATTTTCAACCGAATTTCCTTGCGAGACACCGACAGAAAAGAGAAAAACTGATCGTCACGTGATACAAATCGCTCCTAACTCAAAAAAACACTCATTTCCCTTCCAAATCTCTTCCATTGTCAGCCATGCCAATTTTAGGGTATACATCAGTTGCACTTACGATAGGAGAAGATCATAAACTGCACTTACAGCTTCGATCCCACCTGTAAGAATTGCACTCAAAAAGGGCGATTACATAATGGAAAATGTTTTCTCAGTTTAGAAGAAATTTCGTGTCGAGTATTAAGGTATTCGAACACGTTTAAAACGGAATTTTCGATCAAAATATCGAATTTTCATTTTTGCAATAATATTAAAATTGAAACTTATCTAATTTTGCTTAAATTTTGTCTGTATCTAAAATAGAACCCAAGTTACAGCCGTTTAAAGTTACAGCTATTAGAGCTTTAGAATTGTGTTTCAAAGTTATTTTTAGCTTTTTCTCAAAATAAAGTTTTTCAGATTTTAACTATACGCAAAACATCCTAGAACAAAATTATGCATGAAATACCACGAAATTTTCTGTACCTTGTCTTTACAAATGTCTTGAGGGAATAGACTATACACTCATGATAACAGATTAAATAGTTTTATATTTACACTGGTATAAATGACAAACTTGAGTCAAATTTTGCGAATTTTTCATTACATTAGTACTTTAACTGCTATATCATGAGGTAGCGATGCGATTATAATATGTGTAGTCTAAAAAGGAGAGGGCCAACCTTGTTAATCACAGATTTTGATTAATTTAATATATGTTGTAGGGTAGAGACCCTTTAGTCTCAGGTTCAATGGATTTTATCCAACGCTCCTTAGTTCTTGAGAAACCGGGGGGGGGGGGGGGTGGGTGGGTGTCTAATAGTAGTACACAACTTAAATACTTACAAAGTAACTAAACGGATAGGTTGGTCGTAGCTGAGTTGGTATGGCATTTGCCGACTGATCCGCGGGCCCTGGTTCGATACCGGGACGCGCTACACTTGTTTTTCTCATTTTTTGTTTTATAAATATATTTGTAAGTATAACTTAATAATCTCATTGTCAATTAAAATTTGTGATATTGTATATCAATTATAATTTTAACCTATTTAGTTTTTTACTTTTAACTAAATAGTTGTATAAAATATCATTAAACTGTAAATTTTTTAAAAATCACTTTAAAAATATATTTCATACATTCTTTATCGATGCAATGATATTGAGCAATTGTGTCAATTCGTGATTTTAAAGAAACATCATTACGCATTGCTTTAACAAAGGAAGTCAATGCGATAATACTATTATTCTATTTTTAAAGTAACAAGCATAATTACATTAAAAATTAGCATCAGAATTAAATTACAGCCGATTTTTTGCATATTAAAGATTTTTAAATTTGTGATACGTATGCTTGCACTTTCAATTATTTTGCTTTCCCCTTTATCTTCTTTCTGCTTTTATTTTTATTTATTTAAATATTCTTTTACTTTATGATAACTAGACGGCGTAAAAACAAGTTTTGTCACGATTTTGGAATTTTCATCATTCAATAATAGGCCCAATTTCTTTTTAAACCTCTTTAAAGGATGAGAAATAATAGTTTAAAAATAACTGATAAATTTAAGTTTGTTAACATTGTAATTAATGTATGGTATTAAAATTTTTAATTAAAATTATTAAATTATAATTACAAGTATATTTATAAAACAAAAATTGAGAAAAACAAATGTAGCGCGTTCGGGTACCGAAACCGGGCCCGCAGAACAGCCAGCAAACGCCTTACCAACTGAGCTACGACCAACCTATCCTTTTAGTTACAAAGTAAGTATTTAAGTTGTGTACTACTATTAGACCCCCCGGTTTCTCAAGAAGTAAAGAGCGTTGGATAAAATCCGTTGAACCTGAGACTAAGGGGTCTCTACCGTAAAACATATATTAAAATAGTCAAAATCTGCGATTAACAAGGTTGACCCTCTCCTTGTAAGTCCTAGAGAAAGTTATTCTTTTTATTGTGCAATTTACGAAATGTCAATACATTGTTTCCTTTTTGTGTTATCACGTTTTGCGGTTGTCAAGTTTTAAAGTTAATGTCATTATAAAAAATGGATAACCAGAGAAAATTTCAAAAATTTCAAAAAATCACTTCCGAAGGTGTGCGGATACCTTAATGTGCAGTGTTTTTTTTTGGGGGGGGGGGAGGGAGGGGGGGGGATTTAACCATTCGACAAAACATAATGTTACAAAACGACCAAACGACAACACAAATTAAACTATCTGCATTTTAGGTACTTATAGAATTTTCATTAAATCTAAGGATCTTGGTCAAAAACGTTTAAAAACTGGAGAAATAAAAGGTCAAATACCACATTTCGCTACCATTATTTTTTATGAAGGAGATCAGACTCACTTTAATATATTTTACAGATCTCTTACAGGACTCTCTTTTTATTACAAATTTCAATATCGAAAACCTTTTCCTTTTTTTTTTTTATGTTCAGCTCATCAGAAACTTAAGTTTGTTTTTGTCAGTCTCAAAAGAGACCGACTGAAAAATTCTGAAAATAAACATATGTAAAATTACATTACAAATTTTATGAGTGAGACTTAACTGGCTTTTTAATAACAGTTCACTAAAAATGCACCAAAACTGCCTCTCTCCCCTTTCCTTTTGGTCTAGATGCATAGCATTACAGGGACTTTTTGCTTAGGTACGTTCAAATTGACTGTAAAGACAAATTGTGCGTATTATTGCTTAAATATGAAATTAAGCCATGTTCAAAATATTCTACAAATTGTATGGAACATTCTATATAAAAAATGTTATGATTTAATGTGTAAAATAAATTTTGGCTGACGAAAAAATTTTAAATTACAAATGAATTCGAATAAAAAAATAATTTTTAAACATTTTCGTAAGGTGTGAAAAAACATTACAACATGAGAATTAAAAGTAAGAAAAAAATCATTTTAAGGAGCAAAAATTATTAAATATGATACTCGACTAAATGTTTATGCCTCAGGGGTCATGTTTATATAATTTTTTCTGGATTTTAAATTTTATTTCAAATATTTTCAAGTCGGGCCTAGAAAGAATTATGGAAATTTACAAGCTATTTATAATGTATCTTTTTTTTCTAATTTTTCAATGTGCGCTATTATATTAAAAGAAATGCTACATTTCTTTCATCGTATTTCGGCAGTTTTTAAATATAAAATAACATTTTTCATCAAGTCACCTAATAATCGACCTCAATAGGAACCCAGGGAATTTATTTTGGGATGGGGGAAGTCGTGAAATAAGCTCAATACTATTTGATGTACAATTAAATTAATTCAGTTACATTGTCTTTTAAATTCTGCGGAATATTTAAAAAAAAAAAAATGTATTTCCCTAGTTTGAGTAAAAGGTGTAGGGGAAAGTGGGGTAATGACGCTCAGCGAGCAATCCCGCTCACTGATTAGAATTGAAAACGTAATCGGTACAGGCACCTAGCGAACTTCATCGTAAGCATAAGTTTCCAGTAAGTGTATAGTGACCGTCGGGAAGAAAGTATTTTTGTGTCCTCACGTTATTAGTTTGAAGTTGTTTTATAATAAAATTCTACAACATCTAACTTGGCGGCAAGTGTATTATCCTTTTTTCAAATGTTCATTTACTCATGATTTCTACAACTTATATACATTTAGCTGTACGTTCATGCTTTTATTTATTTTTGCAGTGCTTTGTTACGCCAACTATAAATAACGCCAACTTAATTGTTGTATTCAACTTTTGAGCGCCATTACCCCACCACGTCGGGCAGGACCGCTCAATCCATTGTTAATTAAATAAAACGATAAAAAAAATTCTTAAAACTTTTATGCAGTTAGTTGATTGCAAACTGTTCCTTATGCTTTGGAGTTATACTTCATTAATAAAATATTGATTTTTTTGTGTAAATTAGACTAGCTATTCATGTTTTCCCTTAAGTGAGCCTCATTACCCTATTTCCCCTCTATTCAAAAATCAAAACGAGGCAAACATGATACTAGGCAAGGTATAAGGTAAGAGGCAGAGGCCTATGCAAACGATACATTTATAAATTTCATTAGCGAGCAGGTGTTTTTGTGCTAGTGAGTAGCCTCTGGACGAATAATTAGGCTAATTTCAAAAATATATGTCAAAATAAAACTATCAGATGCTCCTCAGCTGTGCACAATAAAATCAAAAGAACCTCCCTTCTAAAAAGTTTTGAAAAGGTGCCCCTGCCCCTTACATTACCCTCTGCATATGATATCGTATTTGCCTCATTTTGATTTTTTTTTTAACTGTACCTTTCATTCGTATTAGCAAAATTTATAGATTTTTCTATGTCTTTTTTTAACATTTGCTTGAATATTTAAGGGGTCTCAGGACTCTTCAAATTGGAAAAAATGGGGGAAAAAAGGACCGTTTTCAACGTTTGATTTCTTAAAATGTGTCTGATTTTAAAACACAATTTTGACGCGGATGAAAGATATGTTTTTTCATTTCATATACATAACAAATTGCAAGATGCAGGATTAGTATTTATAGGGCGTTCCAAACTGTCAGACGTTGGGCGATCAGAAAATGGGTATAACAGTTTACGCGCAGGATCACAAAATAAATTTTGCAACTAGAATGAAACTTTTGATGCTTAATTACACTTCATATTTTAATAATGACCCTGAACCTAAATAAATTTGTATTTAAAGCATTTTTATAGTTTTAATACAAAGTTGTATTTAGCTAATGCAAAGTGTTTAAAATTTCAACAGCATAATCACTTTAAAAAATATTTTTTTGAACAATAAAAAGGAAATTTTAGGTTCAGTTTATATAGATTAACCTGAAACATATGTTGTGAAAATTTCATGAGAAAATATTCAGAAATTTTTCAGATAGCCTGCGCGTTGTGTCCAAAAACGTCATTTGGAGAAAAAGGACTTCAAAGTTTCGGAAACGTTGCTTCAGCCTATTGCGAATTGGTATCATTCTAAAAGCCATCACTTCTGTTCTAATAGGAATTTCAAGGAATCAATTATATCAAAATGTTAAAAAAATATAGGAGTTTAACATCTAAAAAAATTTAAATTTCGAAAATTTTTAAACTTTAAGAGTCCTGAGGCCCCTTATAATGTAACAAAATTAATTTAATTGTATATCAAATATAGTTTTGAGAGCTTATTTTACGACTTGCCCCTACCCTACTACACCTATCTCAAAATAAAAACCCTGATTTTTTGGAGTCATATCGAGATTGGTGACTATCAATTGACTTCATGAAAAATATTACTTTATATTTAAAAACTGCTGAAATACGATGAAAGATAGTAAAAAAAAAATGTTATATTAAAAATAGCTTGTAAATTTCTTTAATACAAGTTCTTTCTAGCCCAACTTTAAAACTATTTGAAATAAAATTTAAAACTGAGAAAAATTATATAAACATGACCCTTGTTGAATAAAGTTTTAGTCAAGTCTCATATTTAATCATTTTTACCCCTTCAAATGGTTTTTTCGTATGTTTAACTTACGTTGTAAAGTTTTTCACATCTCTTACGAAAATGTTGAAAAATTATGTTTTATTCGAATTCATTTAAAATTAAAATTATTTCGACTGCCAAAATTTATTTTACACATTGAATCATAACACTTTTTATTTAGAATGTTCCGGACAACTTGTAGAATATATGAACTTTAATTTTTTGTTTAACTAAGCAATAATGCGTAAAATTTGTCTTTATTGTCTATTTGAACGGAACGAAGCAAAAAGTTCCAGTAATGCTATTTAAAAATGCATCTGGACTAAAAGAGAAAAAGGGGAATTTTGGGGCATTTTTAGTGAAATGACATTCAGAAATAAAAATTACAATGTACAGTCGTGGGGAAAAAATGTAAACACCCCCTACTAACTCCGCAACAAATTAGCGTAGAAGAAAATTGCTGGTACCAAACGATTGGAAATATAGTTTACTTTTAAATGATGTATATAAAATTTGCTTAGGGGGCCACCTATCTATTAAAACGAATCCAAACTTTGTTTATTTCAATAGCAATACCCAATTTTAATGAGATATTTCAAATCTTCGGTTCAAACTATGCCTAGACACCCAATTTTAAGTCATTTGAATGAAAAGTTTTTGAATTATAAACATTCAAAATGCAGTGCTTCTAATGTTAAATTACATTTTCATATTTTCATTAATATCTCCTGAAATTATACTCCTAATGTGCTCATTTTTTTGTATAGCAATATTACTACAATACCCAAACATAAATACGTTGAATTTGCGACTTTTATAATTTTATGATATGAATTACGAATTATGAAATTAATATTCGAAAAAAATTATGAATTGCAACCTACAATTTTTTGGGTGGATTTAGATTTATTAAGTCCTGCCTTATGGAAATCCAAAATTTCACATTATTCTTCCAAGTAATTTTCAAATGATGCTTAAAAAACGGCAAAATGATGGTTTAAGGGGCTGTCTATGAGAGAAGTGACTCGATATTTTGAAATTTCTTCTGCTATCAAGTAATCTAGCAATCTTCGATGATTGAGTGGCGCTTAAGTACCTTGATCAAGAAGTGGGTTCTCTCGGTCAACCATCGAGTACAGAACTGCCATTTGGATACAGACCCTAAAAATACGCTCGTTTTAAAATAATTTCTCGGAAATTCATCGTGCGAATTGCATAAAAAGTTGTTTTTAGGCTAATGGAAGGGTGTAGAGTTCATTTATGCGGTCAGAATTGTGTACTGCTATTGAAAGAAACAAAGTTACGGTTCATTTTAATCGGTATGTGGCCTCCTAAGCAAATTTTAAATACATCGTTTAAAAATAGACCTTATTACCAATCGTGTGGTACCAGTCACTTTCTTCTACGATAAATTTTTGCAGAGTTAGTAAGCGGTGTTTCCTTTTTTTATCCACGACTGTACCTTTATATCTACTAAAAAACAACTTTTTAAAAGAAAAAGAAAATCAAAGCTAAAAAAAAAAAAGAAAAAGATGAAAGTTGTGGCTAAAACATGGTGTGATATCAAATTTCCAAGCTTATATTATGGTACTTTAACATTTTCCACAGAAAAAATGACTATTTTTAAGTCGAGTGACTTCGTATATGCTGATAGAAATCATTTTCTCCTGTACTAAATACATCATAACGTGTTTCTGAAAATTCAAATTTTTTAAAATTATGCATCATGGGCTTGGCGGTCATCTTTCCATATTTTACACAAATTTCTATGTACCCTAATCCATAGTTAAAATCCAAAATTCAAAATTGTTACTTAAGCAGACATTTTAAGCTTTTCCGTTACGGACTTATATTCGAAGAACTTTGTGTCTTAAAATAATAGTGACTTATCTAAAGGATTCATCTAGTGATTTATTTCATAAAGTAATTAATCATTTAAAGGCAATAAAAATATATTTCCTTTCTCAAAATATTAGTCTTTTTCAATTTATCAGCTGTTTGCAGTTGAAAACCAAAGTTCGACAGTGTTACCAAAAAGCACACATTTTATGCCGTTCCTTTACGGTATTGTGTGCTTAGAAATTTGTGTGTTAAGGCAATGGTGACATATCTTCGCTATTCCTCTTATGATTACTTTTTTAGAGTAATTAATCATTTAAAAGCAGTAACAATGAACTTTTTTCCTCGAAATAAAATCTTATTTGTCCGTAGTTAAAATCAGAAGTTCTAAATTGTTATTAATGCAAAGTTATTACACTTTACAGACTTGGGTGCTTAGAAATTTGTGTAAAATATGGAAAGATGGCCGCCAAGCCCATGATGCATAATTTTAAAACATTTGAATTTTCAGAAACACGTTATGATGTATTTAGTACAGGAGAAAAGGATTTCTATCAGCATATACGAAGTCACTCGACTTAAAAATAGTCATTTTTTCTATGGAAAATGTTAAAAAAGTACCATAATATAAGCTTGGAAATTTGATATCACACCATGTTTTAGCCACAACTTTCATCTTTTCCTTTTTTTAGCTTTTTTTTTTTTTTTTTTTTTTTTACTTTTGAAAAGTTGTTTTTTGTAGATATCATTTCCTTTTATTTTAAAGAAATTATATATAATTTAAATAATCTACTCACTTAAATTAAAATGAGTTTTATTAGAACCGCTGTCAGTAGAAAGGAAACCCGATATGTGTACATTTTGTTTACATATCATTCATTTCTTAGAGTAATTAAGGATTTAAAAGCAATGAAAGCCAACTTCTTTTCTCAAGTAACAGTCTTCTTCAATTTGTATGGTATTTTAAATTTATGAAGAATGAAAATTTTGTAAAAAAAAATGAGAGTCGAAATAACATAAAGACCTATAGTTGGTCTTTTAGTTAGATATTTGTTTATTGCTAGATATTTAGTCAGATATTTGTTTAAAGATAACTTTTTATTTTATTTTTTGCAAAATTGTTTTATCTTTGCAAATATCTACTGCTAATCCGAGAATGAAACGCGACATACAAAACAGTGCAGATATTTTTAGAAACGGTTCTTAATGAAACTTTACACATTTTAGATAGTACGCCAAATGCAGGCTTTTCTACCCCGAACGGTATCACAAAAATTGGAATTTTAGATTTTTTTTTTTTTTTAAACCCTTTTAAACTTCGAACATATTAGGAAATGATTTCTGAGAGCATTTACGTTTCAAAAGTTACAACCATGTTAACTTTCAAAATGCTTTGACAATTCTATTTAAACCGTAATTTAGAACGAATTCAGAACGTTTTCTGCTCGTTTAATCTCTTTAAAGAGAGACTTCTTTTTCAACAGTTCTTAACGAGCGCTTAGATCTTAAAAGTAACAGCTTGCCAAAATTCAGGTTTCAATCTTTAACGATATCACGATAAACCCATTTTAAGAGCTTTTTTTTTGCTCCTGTGCCGTTAAAAATTTCGATGTTTTTTTAAAGAATTGTTCACGGTGAATATTTACGTCTTAAATGTTACGACTATGTCAAATTTCGATTTCCTTAGGACTAAGAATTTAAAAAACATAATTTAGAACATTTTCATAAAGCTTTTTTACTCGTTTTACCTTTTTAAATTTCGATTGTTTTAGAAATAGGTTTTTGCAGCACTTACATCTTAAAAGTAACCAGCACCATATCAAATTTTATGTTTCTCTCCCCAACAGTTTCACAGAAATCTTAATTTATGAATGATGCAACCTTTTAAATTTCGAATTTTTTAGAAATTGCTCAGGACGAGCATTTTCGTTTTAAAAGCATTAATCATGCTAAATTTCAAGTTCACGATCTAACCATTCCATTCAAACCGGAATTTAGAACGTTTTTAAAAAGTTTTCCACTCATTTCAACCTTTTAAAATTCGATTTATTTAGAAACAGTTTTTAATGAGCATTTACATGTGACCACTATGCCGGATTTAAGGATTCTATCCCGAACAGTATCACAGATTCGAAAATACAAGAATTTTTTTGCTCTTGTACACTTATAAATTCCTAATTTATTAGAAAACGCAAAGCATTTACGCCTTAGAAAACAACATGCGTGTCGAATTTCATGTTCCTAGCCCATACAGTTTCTTTAAAATCATAATGCAAACCGTTCTTAAAACGTTTTCCGCTCGGTTCACCTTTTAACATTTCGATTTTTTAATAACAGTTCTTAGCGTGCATTTAATTTTTAAACAAACCGGCCTGCCGAAATTCAGACCTCTACCCAGAACGGTATTGCAGAAATCGCAATTTTAGAATGTTTTGTACGCCTACATCTATTCAAATTTCGATTTTATTAGGAATTTTTCAGTGAGATCATTTACGCCTGTTAAGTAAAAAGCACGTCAAATTTCATATTTCTAGTATTAACACTTGAAAATAAATTATAATTTAGAACGTTCATAGAACGCTTTTCTGTCGTTTCAAACTTTTACTTCCTACTTTTCTAGAAATCATCCTTATAGAGTATTTAAAATAATCACCATGTGCCAAATTGTCGGTTACTATTCCGAACAGTATCACAGAAATTTGAATTTTAGAAAATTCTTTCCTTTTGTACTCTTTTCAATTTCGAATTTATTAGATTATTTTCACCTCTGGCTAGCAGTTTGATCAACTCAAAATGTATGCTAAGCATTGCATCATGTTAACTTTTATTCACAATTTAATTAACTATCTCAATCCTTCGGCAAATAGCAAGATTCTGTTAGAGAAAACACGAACTCGTTATTTTTATGTTAGCGGACGCAGGTGATAAATCGCCAATTATTGTTCTCTTTTCACTTATTCGTATTGCCTTAATTTTACTTAAACTATAATCTTTTCACTTATTTTATATAAAATGTGTAACTTTAATTTAAAATACAAACATTTAAGATACATGCCTTTCACTTATTTAATTAAAAAAAAAAAAAAAAGGAAAAAGAAAATGCCAATTTCATTATCAAAGCATTGTTTTTAATTTACCACGCAAAAAATAAAAACTGCTACTGGCGAGGTAAAAAATACCATTGGCGAGTTTCGAGGCTGGCTAACATAAAAGTACCAAGAACTTCTTCCGATCATGTCAGCATTGTATAGCTTTTTCGTTGTTATGTATTTAATCTTTCTTGAGAAAACCACTTAACTCACGTAGGCATTTATGCTTCATGTTCGTTTGAGCACAGCTGTCTCAAACGCAACGTGGTTGGCGCTATAGTTTTTTTTTTTTTTGTTTGTTTAGCCAGTTTGATGAGAAAACCACGTTTCCAGGTACCTGTTAGATCTAGATGGCGAAAGTAGTAAGTTAGTTTTAATTATTATAAAACTGTTTATTTGGTATGAAAACACAATTTTATTTTAAAATACACAAAACTTTGGCACAGATGACATATACGCCAAGCCCCATATTGGCGCGATATTTTACTACGCCAATTTGGCAAAAACATCTACAGCATAAACAACAACATCCGGTTTACGTTATCAAGCAAAGTAACGACACTTTGCCACCAATTGAATTCTCATTGCGTACATGACATTGGTGTCAGAAAAAGATCGCGCCAATAACTTTTATTGGAAACACACACAAATTATTTTATTATAAAATGCACAAAGTTTAATTTAATGTAAAACACACGCAATCTCTTCTACAGGATTGTCATATGAAGGATAATTTCGTCAAAATTTCTGGCTTGCTATTGAATAAAATTGCCATTTTGCCACTAAAAGGATACCCCAGTGCGTCTGAGGTATCTTTGTCTCCGTTTGCTTATCTGTTGAAATACGTTCGATAATACGGATATTTTTAAACCTAATTAATAATCTTCCGTATTTGGGTCCATAGCCAATAAGCCTATTTAGCTAATACAATTTGGTACAATGGAGCGTTTCTATGAAAGCCTTTAACGATATTCACAGTTACATTCATTTATATAGTTGAAATATCATTTTTTTTCACCCGAACCTTTGCAATAGACTCGACTAAGGAAGATTAGAAAATTAATATCTTAGCTAAAGTTCGTCAATCTGATGTTATGCACATAATATGCACGTAATAAAAGCATATCAAATTACTGTTTTGAACGCCACTGGCAATTGAGAATGGTAGGTATGATTACGATCAACAATAATTTTCGGTGATCAAATTAGTGAAATCACACTTCCAGAAATTATCATCCGTTGACGACCCTATATCTAATTCCTTGTCTTACCCTGTAAATCATTTTCTGTATTCTACAACATCTTTTACTATGCAAAATTTAATTCAGCGTAAAAATACATAACTCATTTAAAAACCACCTTTAAGCAATTTACGCTCATAATCAGTAGCGCTTACGAATTCTTTTTTTGTAGCCCTGTATGTGATCTATAGCATTTATAAACATCACAAAGTACGCAAAAATTTAGTTAAAGTTAAAAAAGCCTATCATAACTAAAAATGCTCATCCAGCAATATACATTACTTCGGATACGGTATATTACCCGAAACCTTTTGTTTGTCCCTGTTAAAGATATGCATTTCATATTATACAGGAAGTAAGTTGTAATAAACCTCAGCAATGTATATCAATGTTACGATATATGAAATAGTTTAACATAATTAAAATACGCCGGGAACAATTTTTCGACCTATACCATTATTTAACGGAATTCTTTCACAGGTATTACCTGTATGTAGCCCTGTAAATGAATAATAAATATTCTTTGCATCAGATATTCTACAGAAAGCTGATTTTAGTGCACTTCATAAATGTATGTTAATTTCATTTTGTGTGAAAGTATGTAACATCATTAAAATGCACTTGAAACGATTTTTTCTCATTGGTCGTAATATAACGGAATACTTTTGTCTATCCCTGTAAATAAATTGTAATTGCTACAAACATCTTTTCTTTAGTAACGTGCAAAAATTTCAGGACTTTCCGAGTATATTTATGAGAGTAAGAGCGCGGAAAACGGACTGACGGCCAGACAAACTGAAGTCAAACACTGTTGAACTATGTTGGAAACTGTTAGCGTATTTGAATTATGTTAAATTCATATATACCGAAATTTATATACGTCACTGAGCTTTAGTATAAGTTATTTCATGTATAATACGAAGTGCAAACCATTTACAGGGACACACAAAAGATTTCAGATACTATATTGTATCCGATTTACTGTATATTAGCAATGATTGGTCGAGATACATTTTTAATTATGATATGCGCTTTTAAGTTTCACTATATTTATGCATAGTATATGGTGTGTGTAAATGCTACAGTTCATATACAGGGCTACAAAAAAGAATTCGTGAGTGTTACTGAGTATGAGGGTAAACTGCTTAAAGGTGGGTTTTAAGTAAGTTATGCATTTTTACGCTGAACTGAATTTAGTTTACAAAGACATTTTTAAAGAATATAGATAAAATGATATACAAGGCCACGCGAAGAATTGGATACATAGCCGTCTATGGATAATTTCTGGAAATCTGATTTCAGTAGTTATAAGAATGTTTTAGTTTGAATTAAATTTTAGCAAAATAGTGGCGTGTCATAAAGGTAATAGGTAAACTACAGGGCTATACAAAAGTATTCAAGTATGTTTCATCTATTAGCATAAATTGCTGAAAGAGAAATTTCAACCTGTTATACGATTTCTTGATAAACTAAATTTTCCCATTATATAGTATATATGTCAACCTACAGACCCAATACAAGGCTGTTCAAAAGAATTGGAATGCATATTTGGCTATGGACGGTAACTGCTGAAATCAGTTTTTCAAATGTTTTATGCATTTTATAAAATGTTTACTTAGTTACTTTATTTCCCTAAATAACGAAGTTTTGTTAAAGCAGCCAGGAAATGTTGGAAAGTGTTTCATAATCTATGCCTAATGCATGATTTTTTTTCTTGTTATTCAATTTTACTATGCTTTGTATGTGGAAACCTGCTAGAAAAGAAATAAATTCATTACGAAACATTTTCTATCTTAAATTTTATTTTAATGAAAGAGGGTCAGACAATGCGATTTTTCACGTTTTTACAAAATTCATAATGTTATAATGGGTTGCATATGTTTTTTCAGTTTATAGGACTTGATTTTAAAAACTCTCCAACACAGCTGGAAAGTGTTTACGAATTCAGATTTTCTGTCCGTACTCTCATCCATAGGCTCCAATTTACAGGTTTACTATAGAATGAAAAAAATACTTCAAAATGGAGTGTTGCATTTATAGTCCGTCTACAGGATGCACAAAACTGTTTCAATACATTGATTTATGGGAAAAATGGGTGTGCATTTTAATGTTGTATTTCAAACATAATGAAATCGCTGAAGGGTCATTCCACGGTAACTTACGTTACATTTACAACAATTTACTTCAGTAATTTTAGTAATACAGCACCACAAAATATATATTTAAAATGTAAAGTTGGCATGAGTGGTTAATTTACCTATTCAAAGATCAATTTAGATGTAAATTACCGAATTAAGTGTCATTTTTTGAACTCTAGCTGTTATATTTATTATAGCAACTGACATTACTGAGAAAGGAAGGTAAGTTACCATAAAAAATAAAATTTTCATTCGCATTTTTTAGGTAATTTTCATCTAAATTGAGCTTTGGGTCGATTTCATAAACAAATTCTCTCAAGTTTAGATCTGAATATTTTTGGGTGTTATATTAATAAAATTACTGCAGTAAATTCTTTCAAATGTAACGTAAGTTATCATGAAATGACCCTGAATTGCACTGCATGCTTTCGATAGATTATAGAGTGCATTTACAGCGTTCATTTACATAAAAGAATTCCAATGAATGACTAAGATCAGTCATGGATGGAAGTGTGTATTCTAAATTCAGGTGTTCTAAAACTTTTAGGACGGACGTACCACTCAATCGAAGTTTATACCTTCGCGTACCACCAGGTAATAAACATAAAGCTAGCATATAAAAACCTGCTAAATCGGAACATTTCCCCATTTTTTTCTACTTCTGTCTAAGCAGATTTTACTGTATTTAAAAATATATTATTACATTAGTAGATTTGTACTTATATTGACCGTTTTATATTCAAATAAAAAGTAGTATAATCAGTAAGGAATACATAGTACATTGTTTAAAAAAAAAAAAAAAAAATCTAATGACATACTGGCGTACAGTGATTCACATCTAGTAAGTTCATTCCATTCATAGTTTTATCAATAATAAGAAGGATCCATCACAGCTTCGTCATGTCTGGTTCAATATTAATTACTTTATCCTTATAAGGGACAATCCTCAAATACAAAAGGGCAACTTTCTGACATAAGTTTTAATTTATTTTTGTTCGAAAATGCATGAAGCTAGCTGGTATTGTTGTTCAGAAACTATGTCCTTGAGCTGTTTTTTACATTTTTTGGAAAACGCAACGGATCTTTCAGAAAATAGTGTCAAAGTGGGCGTTTTGAGCCGAATTTACGCGCGAAGGAAGAAAAAGCACTCAAGAGCGGGCGAAAAACGTGTTTGTCACGTGATCAAAATCACTTAACTCAATAGGTTAAAAAAAAAAACAGAAAAGAAACAGTTCTATTCCAAATCGCTTCAACGGCTAGGCTTTCCAATTTTACATCTTTCTGTTAAGAAATGCACTTGTAAATGTGTCAAAACGTTTTGCGCTTGTTGAGCAGAGCAGTTGAGAACAGCCTTGAGTCAAATTCGGCATTTAGTTTATTCCTGTATTTGTTTTTATCGTCTTCTATCAAAGATACACACACACAAATCATGATTACTATTATTTCCTGAATCGAAAATTAAAAACAGGTTCAAAATAACACTTGGAATTTTTTTTACTTTAACTCCTTCAATCTGCTCGATTTTCCTCCAACTTCCACTCATCCGCATTTTATCTTCAGATATATCAATTTAAAACATGTTTAAAGACAGTTTTTCTAACATTTTAAAAAGCTGTCATTGATTACCTTTAAAAGTAGGTCTTAGTTTACAAGTTTTTTTTTTAATTTTTTTATATAAATCTATTTATTATATACTTTTAATTCTGGAAAACCGATTGTATTTTAAGCATAATGGGCAGATGCTATAGAGTTTTGCTGTAACAAAAAAGGAAAACTGAAAAAAGAACGAGAGTTTACAATCCCTAAATCACATTACAAAAATTTACGGAAGGATAAATTCAAGCAGTTTTGATTTCATAATAACAATACATTTAATTTAACGTAGTAGTACAGAATTTTCGGGTACTGGTATGCGTACCATAGTTTGAGAATCCCTGCGTATAGATCGTATACAGGGTTACACGAAATACTTACTTTTCGAAAACATTATTGGATATCTACAGCAATGGCTAATTGTCTGAGCGAAGCGAAGGCTAATACTCAGCGAAATGTTACTGTCCGGACACATTACAGCTACGATGGATATTAACGCCATGTCCTACTAAAAAAAAGCCTAATAAAAACCTTTCGTCAAGCATAACTCAAAAAATATTTGTCGGATTTCGTTTTTGATTGCACCTGAAGGTACCTACGAGGGCCACCTACTGAATGCACCTACTATGAAAAATAAGTTCCAAACGGTTTGAAAATTATATTAAGAAAACTGATAAAAAAGCACAATTTATCTGCATACGTCACAGGAATTTGGTGTGCGTCACTTTCACCGGTGGATGTTTTCGTAGACAACTGGTTTGAACACATGGAGCAAAAAAAAAAAAAAAAAAAAAAAAAATACGCACGCAGTAATATTGAATAGATCAGTTTCAACCACGTGATCACAAATCTTGCAACAACCCGTTGCATCCAGTTTTGGTGGGCAAACAAACAATAATACAGTACTCCGTACTACGGTGACCGTTTTTAACCTGTTGTGTAAAATCTGGCCTGTTGTATGACATACAACAGGCTAAAACTCAGGCTAAAAGATAGTTGTCAGTCTATCAACTGGAAACTAATAGATTTTTTTAATACTCGTATAACGAAATTTAGAAACGATTGTGGATGATTAAAACAAGACATGAGTGTGTATTGCTCCGGGAGGTTATCTTTCTCTAGATGTCTGTCTGTCTATCATACAGCATGCAATTTTCTTGTAAAGGATATTATGCAGTAAAACCTCCATAACGGACACACCCGATTAGTGGACACCTCTATTTAGCCGGCATTTTTTCGATTACCAACCCTTAAATAACTGTCCATTTTTTACTCTCAGTAGCGGACACCTCTAAATAGAGGACAAATTCTGCCCTCCCGAGGTGTTCGCTATTCAGAGGTTTTACTGGTAAAACCTCCATAACGGCCATACACGATTAGCGAATACTTCTATTTAGCGGACATTTTTTCGATTACCAACACCTAAATAACTGTACATGTTTTACTCTCAGTAGCGGACACCTCCAAATAGAGGACAAATTCTGCATTCTCGAGGTGTCCACTATTCAGAGGTTTTACTGTATATATTATTGATAGTTATTTTACAGGGCCGCACAAAGGAATAAGAATATATGAAACGAATATAAACTAAATTCGGGATTGGCAGATCGCTGATGGTAATGTAATTTTAGGATGTTGTTGCAGTCATCCGTAGCATGTTTTCAGAGTTTTGTTCATCTAACGAAACTCTACCTGTCTCACTCCTTTGTCTGTCTGTCTGTCCGTTTGTCACAGAGCCCGTTCTCAGAAACTATATATATCGGAGACTTGAAAATTTGCATACTTATAGCTGAACACTCATCAAACGGCAAATAATAAAATTTTGAAAAAGTCTAATATTTAACCCTCTGGGTACTAACTTGTGTATTTTAAGCAATTTTTCTAACTCAGCCCCTAATTAAGTTGGAGACATGAAATTTTGCATACTTATAGCTGAACACCTCACATCAAACGACAAATAATAAAATTTTGAAAAAGGTCTAATATTTAACCCTCTGGGCTCTAACTTGTGTATTTTAAGCAATTTTTCTAACTTAGCCCCTAATTAAGTTGGAGACATGAAAGTTTGCATACTTATAGCTGAACACTTGCGATAACACGATAAATCATAAAATTTTGAAAACGTCTAATATTTAACCTCTAATATTTTGTCTCGCGCAATTTTTAAATTTAAAATGTTTTGCAACATTATTTTTTGTTCATTTTGCATAATAAGTGTAATGTGACGTAATTTCATCTATTTAAGACTTCTAACGCATGTTAATGAATTTATTTTACAATATCCTTTCTCTTTTGAAATTCACATGTAAATATATTTTTTATGACGTAATTTCCAATAAGTGCCTGCTTTTTATACATAATTATTTAATTCTAATTTGAAGGATTTTTTCTGTTTATAATAGTAACGTGTATATAATATATATATATATTTTTGAAGCAAACATTATTGTTTGCGCTGTTTATACAGTTGGCAACAGTTTAAATTAATATCATTTTCTAAAATATGTAAAAAATATCTGTCGAAATGCTGAATATTTGAATTTAAAATAGAAATAAAACCTCAAAAAATGAGTCAAATTAAAAAAATTAATGGAATCTGCACGCCGGGATCTTCTATTGAATAAAATGATATAAAAATGATTAAATTCCCATTTATAGTTTTTGCTCCTATAAAACCTTTTTAATGGAACGATTTTGTCCAACTTTAGCATTAAAAATCTCTTAAAATAATTCTTCGATTTGAAAACTGGATGCATCTGCGTGTTGATCAAAAATTTCTCTATAATACCACCGATTTTCATATTTTTGTATGCAATAGTTTTCTTAATATTAACGAAGAAAGACCTCCGGTCACAAAAAATTCAAAACAGGCGGCAGCGGTGAAAGCGTTAGTTACTTTTTTTAGAATAGAGAGATATATAAAAATGAAAACTTGTCTCTGTCTGTTTGTAATTCAATAAAAATCCACAATTTGGAAACCAAAATTGTGAAAAGATACGTAATATGGCCAAGGCAACTAAAGTAATCCGGAATCGAAATAATTTATTGTTAATTTTTAATTAATAAAAAACCACCAATTTAACAGCAATTTCTTATCAAATTTAAACATTTTTCGTTGTAGCAGTTGCCAACAATTAAAATACACAATAAAATCATTATTACAACAATTAATTTTCTACTGCAAGATTTCCACGTGAAAAATGAAAATGAAATAGTTTGCCGAATTTAAAAAAAGTGAATATTACATCATAACTTTTCTATTGAAAGATATTCACGTGAAAAATTAAAATGAAATAAATAGTTTGACGAATTTAAATGAAAGTGAATATAACTTCATAACTTTTCTATTTCAAGGTTGCCACGTGAAAGAGGAAAATATTACGTCATATTGGAAATATAAAGAACGTGGTGGATATAGTATAACGTCATATCAGTGTGAAAAATGTATTGAAGCATGATAAAAACCCGATTAGGGAAATATTTCAATTTATAATTGGAGCAATAATGTTAAAATACGCGAATAAGTTCATTTATAGCTGTATTCTTTTGCGTCTGTTATGTACATTTATACATTTTTATTAGCGTTTTCATATGATTCATTCATAGAACATTTCGACTGCTTTTTTTAATGCTTGTTTTATGTTGTATGTTAAATTTTGAAATTGATTTTCAGAACAAACATCTTTCAAGTTCTCAGCAACACCGGGCACTTGAGTTTGTAACAGATAAATGGCTTTTGTTTCTGTCCATCTAATGCTAATATTATAAAGCTTTATAATATTATAAAGTGTATAATATTGTTAATGTTTGTACATTTGTGAGATGTTATCTCTGAAACTACATAGCCAACTTAAAAAAATGTTGGTGGCTATCTCTGCTCCGAAAAAAAGACTATTTTATGTCAGTGCAAGAACCTACATCGCTGCAGGAGCAAAAAAGTTCTAAAATTGCGATTTCTGCGATATTGATTGGGTTAGAAACTTTAAATTCGGTGTGGTAGTTACTTTTAAGATGTAACTACTCGTAATGAACGCTCTCTAAAAGGTTCAATTTGACGGATAAACGTAAAAATTTCTAGAAAGGTTCTTAACTATGATTTATTTGGAATACTGAAATTTTTGGGATACTGTTGGGATTAGAAACTAGAACTTTGGTATGGTAGTAATTTATAAGATGTAAATTCTCGTTGTAGAACGAATTCTAAAAAATCGAAAGACTATACAAAGCGGAAAAAGATCTAAAGATGATCTAAGTAACGAAGTACATGAAATTGTTAGGAATATAAACATGAAAATTGACATGGCCGTACACTGTAAAAAAAAAATCCATGGACTTGCCTTTTCTGAAACGAATAGATTATTTTGAGAATGAAAGTTTTAATTTACAACACGATTAGTTTCACATCTGCAATGAAAGTAATCATTTTGGTAATGAAAGATGTCACTTTCATTGCAGATGTGAAACTAATCGTGTTGTAAATTAAAACTTTTCATTCTCAAAAGGAATCTCTTCCGTTTCGGAAAAGGAAACTAGTTGCCTTTTCCAAAACGGAAAGTCCATGGATTTTTTTTTTACAGTGTATTTATCATGACGCAAATTCTCGCAATAGAACAATTTCTAAAAATGTCGCTATATAAAACAGTGCAGAAACAAAAACTTTCGAAAATTTTCTATTTCTGTGTTACTGCTGAGCCCAAAATCTTGAAATTTTGCTTGGGGTTAGTTTTAAAATATACAATTGTCTCTATGAATGGTTTCTAAAAAATTTAAAATTTAAAAAGATGAAATGAACGGAAAGTGATCTCAATTATCATTAATTTGGAATTATTAGGTATAGCAACTTCAAATATTTCATAATGCTGTATTTCGTCCGCAAAACATGCAATTTAAATGCAACAAAACGGATAGATACCCACCTAGCATTAAATAAATTGTGTAAATATTGAATAAAGACCTGTATGAAACAGTGAGTAGGTTGCCTGAAAGTACTTGTTAAAGTGTTCCTTCTCTAGGCTTTTCTCTCTCTCGCCAAGGCCACTAACAGAGGGAAGTGCCGTTTTAAATGTGATATGTATTTTTTATCTCATTCATTTTCCTAGACATTTTATCATAAGGTCATATTCTCAGTTATCATTAGATTTTTTATATATTAACTTATTCTGTTGAAATTTCATAATCGGGTTCATATTGGCGTATGTTAGCTTGCATGATTTGCTGAATAAATATGTATGGATTTGTAAATTACTTCAAATGACACTTCAACAGCTCAAAAGTTATGCAGGCGATATATGCAGATCTTGTGTCATACTTTGTTGCTATCATTGCCGATTTCTTTTATTTAATACATGCTAAATACAGCTCAACTTGTGCAGAATATGTTTGAAAACAAAACAATAAAGCGTATGTAGTAGCCAGCATACTCATCATTTAAATCCGATCGAGCATATTTAAAACACACTCTAACAAAGCATTGCATGCCACTGTTGATGTATTCGGTACTTTGATACTATATCAGATTTTGAGGAGAGAATTCCTTAACTGTTATCGACAACCTCATTGCATCCGTGGAAAGTAGATATTGTACAATATTAACTATTCCGGGAGAGCACACAGCATATAAAGTATAGTCCATTCTTTTTAAACATCGTATATTTGTCATTTAAAGTTACCCAATTTGGTGCGGAGCATCTGATTATGCTCTTGACATCATTTTATACAGTTAAAATTCCGATATAAGATAATTTAGTGTTTCATTTTCTATTTTACTTTTACTGTATTACGTACTTTCAATTTTATATCCATGCATAGCTGTCTTGCATGGTTTGATTTCCCATTTTTTTAAACAGTGTATACGAATTTATACATAAGATTTTGTAATTCTACGATTCGTTTATTTTCATCATTTCAATTTATCGCAGTATATGGACAATTAAAGATAACATCTCATTTTCTTTGCTTCCACATGTTATTATTAAATCTATGTTCTCAGCAATATCGCTCAGACTAATCCCTCTGAGGGAAGTCCTAGTAATGTATTTTTATTGAGTTATGTGCCTTTTAGGTTGCTCACTTAAATATCTCATTTCATTCTAGGAAAAACAATGAAATTTCTTAATATTCTGTCGCCGTTGGATAATTTCACAAATCTGTACCTGATGCATGATTTTCCATTCTTGTTTAAATTTTCGAGGTTTAGTTTGAGATAAATTTCTGGAATAAAGATGAACTGTCGTAACAGTGATTCCTATATTAGAATAATGAATACATCAGGATACTACAATTCTACCCTGCATTTAAAAGGGGGGGAGGATTCATGTCTCTTTTTTGTGGTTGGAAAAGGAGGGGGAATTGCCTTTTTTTTGTGGTTTAGAGGGATGTCACATCTCTTTACAAGCAATTTTAAATTGAAGGCATATGCAAAATGGCTACTTTTATGGTACTTTTGCGACGCCTTTTTCATTCGTGAATCCGCCCCCCCCCCCCCCCCCCCAAAAAAAAAAAAAAAAAAATATCCTTCTATATATAAAAAAAGTTTTGATTTGGAAATGGACAAATGAAAATCTGCGTAGATATTCCGGGTAGATCGGCATCCAATTGGAAAATTCACCCTTTGCCAGGGTGGCGGCATGACCCCGAGAGGACACTATAGCGGAAATCCCCCAGCAAAGCCGAAAGAAGAACCGAACTTGTTCAACCCATTACATCAAAATGTCGGCGAATGCATATTGATTACGGGTAATATTATCTTAAGTACCTAATGTTACAATAAAAGGTGTTTACCTCTACTCATTTGAAGCTCCAAAATAAAAAACAACTAGATAAAAACTAAATTTTTCACTAGAACAAACGAGCGACGTACAACAAAATCACTCATTCTTGACAATGTGTCTATTGTTGGCGGCTATAATGCAGGCGCATTCACTATCTCAAACTACTGTTAGTTTTAAAACTAGGCGGGGTGGCGGCATAACCGCGAGTGGTGCCATTGCCCCGGTCTCCCTTATATCAGGGGTGGCCAACTATGGCAAGCTAGACACCACTAAAATTTTATAGTAATCATTGCCTTATCTAATCATAGAATCTCTGCGATTCAAGAAGTTGGGTATTTCCTTAAAAATTTATCGGTATCAGGTGTGCCACAGTTGGCCACTCCAGATGTATATAGATATGGATAGTACAAAACATATTTCAGTTTTAAGACTTGAAACACACGCTTTTAGTTTATCACGTCATTCGCATCCGCAGAAGAATTGCACAATTACGACCCAGTCTTAAAAATCTACAGAAAAGTATGCAGAGGACGTCACTATCGCGAAATAATACACAATACCAGGAAAAAAAGCGATATCATTCAATAAACTCGACCAAAAAAAAAAAATCTGCTATTTAATGATTCACATGACTTCATTTGTTTGTAACATTAATATAGATACTTAAAATTAAATATAGTGTACACTAGCTCCCTGTTTTATCAGAAATCATTCATTTATAGGTTTTCAAAATAGCACGTATTTTAATGACATGTTTTTTCAGTAGTTATTGGAAAATGGCAATAAAAAGATATAATTACTATTTTTCCTTTACTTTAGCTTTCTACAGAAATGGAGTACTTGAGTTGCCAACATTAAACAAATGTCGCTAAAAACTACAAAAAAAAAAAAAAAAAAAAAAAAAAAAAAAAAATCTCAAATAAATGGAGATAGTTTTCAAACAAATTGCATTTAAAAGAATCCCCCCCCCCCCTAAAAATTGAAAATGTGCGATGCTTAGAAGTTTAAAAACTAGAGTTTATACAACGGAACGTTATTTTTTGGAGACAACACTTTATTTGCTGGGAGAAAGAAATAGCGTACCGGGGGCTGATAATTTTACAAACTTTTAAATTTGTTAAAAGCCAAAATCGCAGTATTCGGGCAATCAAATTAAGAAATATTTTTAAGATAGAAATTTTTATCAAATGCATTTTTATTCTTTTTTTTTAAGTACGTTTCCACATACAAAGTATGAGAAAAATCAAAGAGGTGATAAAAAAAAAAAAAACTCTATGAAATGTACCAAAAATATTTTTATTATATTGAAAATATAATATTTATGTAGACGCACTTTATTTAAAACTTATGTTGGTTTTAAAATTTAGTTTAATTTTTCTTAAAGGCAGTTATGGAAATCTTTTTTTTTCTACATTGAGCGTTAATTTAATATTTTTAAAAGATAAACATAAAAATTAGATGTAATTGAATAACCATTTTTTATCGAATTCGGTTAAATAAAAATGCTGAATTTTAAAAATAAGATTGTGTAGTTAAAGTTAATTCGATATTTATTCGACAGATGGTGTTAAACATTGATTAGAAATTACACCAATAAGAGAACGTTTTGGAGGAAATGCCACCTACCGAGCTTATTTATTACGAACTTTCAAGTACTTATGCCTCCTTTGGATTGTTATTATTGTGCTCTAACTTTGATTGTGAAAATTCAATTAGTGAAATTTCTATTACTTGACGGAATTTTGAATTAAATTCTGGTGTTGATTTTTCTTGAAAAGTAAGCAAATTTTCATTTTTTTTTTTTTTTTTTTTTTTTTTTTTTACACATTAATTTATGTAATGTTTATGATCAAGTAAATTTGTTTGCAGATATTGGAGTCAGATACCTGTCAGGGAATCTTTTCAACATTTAAGCCACAGAATTGACTTGTTCGATAAAGGGTTAAATAAGGCAAAATTTACAATAAAAAAAATAACTGATAGGAACAATTTAGAATTCTGAAAAAATGATTAAAAATATTTTTAGTTAAATTACAAGTAAAGGTACCCAAAGTCCTTCGCGGCGAATTAAAATTTTTATATCTCGTTCGAATCTTCTCATTGACGTCAGTATATACCTTGCCTATCTGCTATTGAGTTTTAATGACAAGAGGCCGGCTCAAAATTCAAAATTTCGTTTATTGAAAAAAAAAAAAAAATTCAGTAAAAAAATATAGTAATTTAAGTTTTTTTTCTTGCACTACCATACATTGTTGCTAATACATTTTTGACGCGTTGTTCTTTCCAAAAAATCGAGTAAAGCCCCCCCCCCCCCCCCCAAAAAAAAAAAAAATTGATTGCAACGAACAATTTTTTAGAAATGTTTATGTAACATATTGTAGGGCCTTGCTTAAAAGATAGCTTTTAGAAAGTGCCCCCCCCCCTTTTTTTTCAAATGGCTGACTTCTGTACTGTACTGTATTAACTTTTTTCACTCCATACCAAAATTTCAGTCACCTGCCAACAACTCCATGCCATTCTTACATATTTGAAATATGTGGGGAACTCTCTAAAAATGTTTATTTGTTGTTTACCGTATATGGGTGTCAGTAGATTTTTAGTATGTGATCGTCAGTGGATTTGTTGTTAAACTTAGTGTGTCAGTGAAATGCAAAAGGTTAAAATGGAATTCTTTAGAAATATTTTTAAAGAAACCCCATAGGAAAAATTCGCTATAGAGGACTGTTTGAGTTGAAAGATCTAATTGTCATCCATTGGTACATTTTACTTATGAAACAGTAAAAAAAGCAAAAAATATTTAAAATTTCATAGTTCATATTTACGTTTGTGATATAAATATGTGTATTAAATGAGAAATTAAGTGAGTATTTGCATAGTGATTCAATTATTTTGTTTTTTGGTTTAAAATTTTAAAATCAATGCAGGAAGAAGTACCATCCCGCGAAATATCCTTTTTCTAATAGAAAACTTTGTTCTATTACTTGAGATATTGGTTTTTATAGAAAAATAAGTACCTAAGTGTGGTTTGATGATAATGCTCTTATAGTTTTAAAATCAAACATTTCGGGTCAATCAAACAATTGTCTTTTTTTAGTACATTTATGAAACATTTTGTTTTGTAAATTAAGTGATTTAATTCTATTAAAGTTTGATTCTGCATAAAACTTCAGAAAGAAGTTTTAAGAGCTTTAAACGTGAAGTTAAAGAAAGCGCGAAGCCACTAAATTACTCTAAGCATACACAGGGTTACATACCCATTTCGAATCCCTTAGTTGTTTTCCTAATTTTTAAACCAAATTTTCTTCATAGTTTTTATGGGTCTTAATCATAATTTTTTTTTCATCATAGTCTTTTGAGGGTGGCCATTTTTAACAAGCTACACAACCATTTTTGAGTGAAAACGTGTTTTACATAAAATACTGTAACTCTTATTTTTATACCTATCAAGATGAATCAAATAACCAAACTGTTCAGCAAAAAGATGTCTAGGTAATTATAGAATTTTCATTAGACTTAAGGATCTAGTTCAAAAGCGTGTTTAAGAACTGGAGAAATAAAAGGACCAAACACCCCATTTCGCTACCATTATTTTTTATAATAAGGAGATGATCACTCGCCTTAATTTTTTTTTTCTCATACAGTTCCCTTATAAGGATATCTCCTTTTACAAATTTCAATCCTAAAAACCTTTTCCGTTTTTTTAACACGACCAGAGTTGGGCAAATTTATAATGCCAATTATCGGCAATGTAATTACAGTTTAATTGTATGCAATCAATTATCGTTAAAATTACATGCTGTTAAATTTCTTGCAGCACTGTAACCGGAACCACACCCATCCTATTGAGAAAATTTCTGTGTTTGAATGTGTAACTATAATCAATTAAATGCAATTAACCTGTAATTAAACTGCGGATAACTGAGATTACAAATTTGCCCAACTCTGAATACAGCTCATCAAAAACTGAAAGTCTGTTTTTGGCAGTTTTCCCTAATTAACCCTCTCGGCACTGATTTTTTTAACCCCCAATTTTGGGAAAAATTACTTTTACGCTAACAAAATTAAAAGTAACTATCTAAATCACAGAAGTTAGTTTGTTGAAATTTAACGAATGTGTTCTTTACAGAAACCTAACGAATATAGTTATGTTGCGTGTTTTTCATATAAAAATAGTCTAAGGAACAATTTTTTTAAGACGTTTGGAAAATGTTATATTACAACCAGATTAAACAAACAAAAAATTTAGTAGTATTTTTTATCTTTTATCACAAATTACTAATTTGGAAAAGGAGTCCCTAATTTAAATTTAAAGAGTGAAACATATGTTTGAATTAAAAGAAACGCCAACGGTTTACTAATAATTAGTAAACCTTTTATTAATATTATTAAATGCTGAAACACAAGTAAATTCATAATAGTAAATGAATCGATATATGCTATCACTATTAGGTACTGGAATTAATAAATATTAATTTTTTTCTTTCAAATACTGCAATTCGAAGTAGGAGCCTCATATGAGGCTCAGGGTGACGAGAGGGTTAATATCTCAAAAGGGATTGACAAAATCAGGATAATAAACATCTTTGTAATCAAGCAGGACGGTCGTTCTGCCAAGCCAAACTATAAAAAAAATGCTAACCCCGCCAATTAAACAAACGCCAAGAACCAAAAGCCAGAACCACGTAACTGCTTATTATACTGAAGACAACTTCTCCATGTTAAATCGGCCAAACCTGGCATTTTAAAATTTCAGATATTTAAGAAAGTAAGCATTGCAGAGAAATAAAACGAAGACCAGAAGAATCTAAAGAATAAAAGCTTCAATTTGAAACCTAACTCATCTTTTTAAAATAATTATAAACAGAGATAAAAGATTTTTAAAAAAACGTCGAGATACTGAAAATGATCACAAAAATCTTCGTCAAACATATATCAATTCAATTAAGCTAGAGACTTAAATAATGGACAGAAAAAAGTATGGAATGCATTTTCGGACTGGTAATTACTCAATCTACGTGCTTTTATAAAATTTAGTTTAAAAAAAAATGAAATTTCTATCCTTAATAAGCAAAAAACTGTTAATTATAAAATTATCAAATTATGCCAAACAGCAATAAACTCGCCAATGAGCGCGTACTATCCAAATTATAAAAGCACAAATCCACTTCAACTTCAATCTGGTGTTTTCCATTAAGATTATTTTTTCGAATAAAACTGCATGAAAGTTACATTTTTAGAAATATTTTTAAAATAAAAATATTTTTTTAGAGTGATGGTACCTTTTAAGAAGTATGCATTGAAAGTTATCGGCATTTGAGGTTTCGTTCCTAATGTAAACAGAACTTTTGAAAATGAATTGAGCTGAATGTGAAAAGGTTTTCAGGTAAAAAAACAAAAAAAAAAAAGCATGGTAAACGATAGGTACTTCGTTCGTGTACAGAGACTCAACTTACAATTAGAAAACATCTTTGACGTCATTTTTGTGCGAGTTAATGAAATAAGGTTTTACCTTGGAATGTTTCTAACAGCAGGGTCGTACTGGCATGACAAAAAGGGCGGTGGCAACTTGGATAAAAAGGCGCCAACTTCTAATCAAAAGGGCGCCGACTACTATTTAAAAGTATTTTAAACAATTTTTTTGAAAAGTTAAGATAACAGCTACAAGTTTATTTTATATATTTTGAATGAGATAATTCCTTTTCTTCAAATGGAGTGTCTTTTACTTGGAGGCTAAATGAAATGTATTAGAAATCTAACTTAAACGGATTCGGACGTATGAAATTGTCAGTTTCGTCCTGAAACACCTTTTACACCCCCCCCCCCCTCTTATGTGTAATTTGCTCCCAAGAAGGTTGGCCTGTTGACCATAAACTTGTCTTGCTATAAACTTGTGATATGCTCGAAAATAACTTTTTAACAAAAGAAAATAAATAAAACAGTTTTGAAAAGATTTTTTCTTACCTTCGGGTTTTATGGCAATCCTATATTGTTATCCTCATTAGAGTCCTGCGCGGTTCGCGTTATACTAACCGAAACTGGAAAATTCTATTTGAAGCCAACCACTTCACACCCATATTTTAATGCATTTGTCTATATTTTAAATCAATTACAATAGATTACTCTGCAATTATATTTTTAATATCTCACACGCACACACACATATATATTCATTTATATGGAGATAAAAAGTTTAATATTAGTGGCATTCGTTTGAAAAAATAAAATAAAATAAATAAACTGCTTACCAAAATCCATCCGCAAGAGTCAAAACCCAATTGGGTTGACAATTAGAGTCAACTCAACGCGCAACCAAAAAAATATTGCCTATCCGAACCCATCCGATCTAATCGGATAAACTGACCTAATGCAGGACTGTAATCCGCATTAATTGTAAATCTCATGGTTTAGTATCAATATCGCTTATTATGATATGAAGTAGACAATGACACAAATGAAATTTCTGAGGTGTACCTGTAAAAATATATATATATACATATATAATCAAACTTTTTGTAATTGTATATACACGAAACGACGAGTATTTTATAAACATAAAATGGTACTGTGTGCCTTAATTTTGTTTTTAAATCCAAACTGAATATTTTTTGTATTATTCATTTTTGTTTTCAAACGCATGAAATTAACAGGTGGTCTTATTTAGAACCGTGTAAGTAAGCATTTTTTTCGTTTCTTGATAAAAGTAGGAAATTTTTCAGAAAATGTGTCAAACTGGGGAACCGAATTTCCGGATGCGACAGCGCGGGAAAAGGAAAAAAATCTGCCGCCACGCGAGAACAATCGCTTATTAAACAAAAACATAATTTGAAGAACAAATTAAAAAAACAAAATTTATTTCCTACATTGTTTAAGCCCGAGAAGGGTCAGATATTAAGTCATTTCATTCAATTAGTTCTACATTTAATGTTAAATTTTTGTAACAAATTAGTTAAACCAATTGAAGATTAAAAAATAAAAATAAAATTCATACAATATGATACTTAAAACACCCTAAAAAATTAAATTCCGTTCAAATAAAATCGAAATAAATCTTAGACTTCTTCCATTTTTAATTGAAAATATTTGTATTGCAGATTTTGTATTATGTTTATGACAATTATGCATCAAATGATAAGATGCATGCAAAATACAAAACTTAAAGAAAAGTCAATTGTCATAAACATAATACAAAATCTACAATACAAATATTTCCAATTAAGAATGGAAGACGTCTAAGATTTATTTCGATTTCATTTGAACGGAATCTAATTTTTTAGGGTGTTTTAAGTATCATATTGTATGAATTTTATTTTTATTTTTTAATCTTCAATTGGTTTAACCAATTTGTTACAAAACTTTAACATTAAATGCAGAACTAATTAAATGAAATGACTTAATATCTGTCCCTTCTCAGGCTTAAACAATGTAGGAAATAAATTTTGTTTTTTTTTGTTCTTCAAATTATGTTTTCGTTTAATTTGTCGAGTTTTTTAATGACTACTGCATACTCAGATGAACGCATTTCAAAATTAATAGAGAGTATCATCATCAGGCTTTGATGTATGCGGTATTGCATCACAATGTGGGATGCAGTTTACCAATGTGTAATTCAAAATGTTTCACCACTGTAGTAATGCAGGTTGCGGTATAGTTTGGACAAAAACTTCTAATCTGGACGTAAAAAATCTATAATCAAAACATAAAAAATTAACTTCACTTAAATTTAGATACCTTATTTCCCACTCATGAACGCTATGAATGTAAATGTAAATTGTGTTGAATCCTTACTGCTAATATTTAACAATATTATAGCTGTGATACAGTAAAAAATAAAAAAAAATAAAAGCTTTACTTAAATTTTTAAACCTTATTCTCTCCGAAGGGGTGATGTAAACACATCAGAAAATTATTACCTAAGTTTAACTTGGGGTATAAATAGTTCTCATCTCAGAAAAAAAAATACATTTTAAAATTTAAGTTATGTAATTCCCCACTAAGTTCGCTACCTGCGTAAAAATAGCTATTCATTAGAAACTTTTTACTAAAATATAAACTTGACCAAAGCAAAAACTTATTCTGAAAATATCCTTTTTATTTCCACTATGACGCCATATTCACCTTTTTAATTTTTGAAAAAAAAAAAACAGCTCAATTTAATATTTCACGTGAAAATCTTTCAACTAAAAAGAAATAAATTATTATTACGGCTTTTGAAATTTTTGCAACAATGAAATAAAAATGTTACATTTTCTATGAAAAATGTCCGTTGATTTTCAATGAAAAAAGCGAAAATTGGAATTAAGAAAAATATTTGAATAATGTAAAAAAAATTGGCCCATGTTTCTGTCTGCGTTATAACTCACCCATATGCAATGGCATTTTACCATTCGTTTTGACCCTGAAGTCAGGCAAACGTTTTTACACTTTAAATTTATAATATCATTAGAATTAGTAAAGAATAAAAAATGAGTGGCATCAGGGACAAAAAGGTGGGAAGAAAAAATGAAAAAGTTGATATCCATAGGCTTTTCCATGTTAAATTAACATTGAGAAGTGAGACTGGAAATAAATAAGTATTGCGCTGCCGCGCAATACTTAAATAACTCAGGATCACATTTATATATCAGAAAAATGAAATAAAAAAATCGATTACAAATCATTTTAATAATCATGGCTCCGGGAATGTGTCAAAAAGATTCGCATTGTTGAACGAGGAAAAATATTTTTTTGAGAATTGCCTTAACAGCATATTAATATTTCGTGAAAACTGGTCAATTTTTATATGAATTAAAGCCTAGAATGTAAAAGAGAGAGAGAGACGTCAAAACAAACAACTTAATGATATTGAAATATGTCCATTCATAGAGACAGGACGCCTCTCACCCCCAGAAAAAAAGTCTAAAAATCAAACCATCTGTTCAAGAGTTTCGTGTGGACAGTGTACTTGTTTTCGGTGTCCATTTTATAATATATGGGCATATACAATGTTATAGCCGCTAAAAAAACAATTTCGCAAAAGTCACTTGTATCAATTTAAAAAGCTATTTCAAACAATTACTTTATGCTGAGACTGAGAATAATAATACATTTAGATTATTTTATGTGTCCCTATAAATAAACGATAAAAATTATTCAATTCGTATTCCATGTAGTGTATCAAATTAATAAATTTCAATTTAACTATGTTTGAAGTACTGTAACATCATTAAAATACACTGCTAACAATTTTTCCCCATAGGACATAATGCAACGGAATATTTTTGTGCGCTTCTGTAAACGAAGTATAAGTGCTACACACTCCATTTTCATTAAGGAACCTCCTATAGTAAATCTTACACATAAGTGGCGTGGCAATGCGAGTTTATTTATGTTTACGGACAAACTAACCGAAGCCATACACACTTTTCAACTATTTTGGAAAGTGTTAAAATGTTGAATTTTAAATTTGTAATTTTTGTTTTTATGTTGGAGCAAATTTTATAAAAATTAAACACATATTTAAACAATATTGCCGTTATTCAGTAAAATAAGTATCTTAACTAGAGGGGAAAGAAAAATATCCCGAAAAGCTCGTGTAAATTTGATTTCATCCCATGGGCACCCACAGAACAAAATCCAAGGAGGAGAAGATTTTGGAACAGATATGTGCTTGTACTACACTGCCAAAACTTACCGTATTTTACGGAAGAAACGCCGCGGCGTTTACGAGTTTAAAAGTTAATTTTTTTCCAAGTGCGGCGTTTAAGCAATGTGCGGGGTTTACGATTTTTTTTAAATACCAACTGAGTTTCTTTAATTTAAAAATTCATAAAAATATTTAAAATCGGATTTAAATATTTTAAATAAAACTTCAGACATCTTAAGATATTAAAAACGAGGCATCCTACATTGCTCAGAAAACTTTGATTAAAGTTAAGTCAATGTGACGCTGTCGACAAAAGTAGCGTTCGGATGGATGCGGCGTTTAGAACGGGTGCGGCGATTACGATATTTTTAAGCTTATTCAGGCCCATTTGAGGAGTGCGGCGTGACGGGTGCGGCTTTTCTTCCACAAAAATTCGGTACTTTTTTTTCTTTGGCAAGAACCCTACTTAAGACAATTTCGAAACATACCACCATTAAAAAAATACCAAAATGTAACAAGATGTATATCAAAAATGAAACTTCTACCGGCTTCTTTATAAATGAAAAATTGAAATAGCTTATTATTCTTTTTTTCCCCAATTTGTTTATTTTTTCTTGGACAGCAATTTAAAATAATTTTTAATGCATAAACGTAGAAGAAAAACAGAACTAAAATTTTTCTTTTATGGGTGCTTCAAGGGGACAGACTATCAACCTCTGACGATTAATTTTTGGTTAATTTTTTTTCTTAACGTTCATTCATTATAAATCATTTGAGGGGAACAATCTATTACTTTTCAAAATCATGAGAGAAAAGATTTAGTTAAATTCGAAAATTCAGAGAGGGGCAATTGCCCTCTTCTTATTCCCTTCCCCTCGCCCATTGCTGGCGCCTATGTTTCATCCTTTTCTACAAAAGGCACAGTTTTATATCCGAAGCATATTGATATTTGGAAATATCAAACACTCATTATCAAAAATTCGTGACATAACATACCATATAATTAATTAACAGCATATTATCAGTTAAAACTTAATAATTTAAAATTACTTTGAATAGGACGTTTGATCTCCAAACCTTTGGCTGTATATGTTTTAATATTATTTTTTTTTAGTCTTCAAAAAATAAAAAAATCAGAATTCAAAAAAGAGATATTCCAATATATTTGTTCGAATTCAGTCTAAAACACTTGGTGTTTTTTTTTTTTTTTGTTTTTTTCTGTCCTCTGAACTAATCCGGAAATAATTGTCCATGTGAATGATAAACGATATTCTTGGGTAGTGGAAGCTGTGATAATAGGAAGATTCTTGCACGGCAAGCAGTTGTCGGTTTATGACCGAAAACTGTTTGGATTGATGGTCCAAGCAGTTGTCGGACCATCAATATTCGATTGATATTGATGAACCCTCTTGTTTACCCTAATTGTGTTTAAAAACGGACCCTTTTAAATCACTAATGACAAACTGCTGTTGTCATTTGAGAAAAAAAAATCCATGTGGTATACAAAGATCTAGGTCGGTCTTTCAGCTGGTCGTAAAAAGGTTAATAACAATTTTCGATAAGAGCATTCTAAGTAAAACTAATGGCATGCATCTGAAGAAACTAATGGTACAGGTGTATCTCATTAGTGGGAATTAAGATGAAACAGCAAGTAAACATCACTTTTTCTGCAGTTCTTTTCAGTTTGCTTTTAAATGCATTTAAAGCCTAAAATACTTTAAAAATCAATGCCTTACTTTATAAAATGGAACTTATTAATGTGCTTGTTCTTTTAAACATTTAATAAACTAGAAAGGTCGGCGTCCCTTCGCGTCTTTCTTGTAAATAAAATGCAAGAGAGGGAATTTCACGACCTCTTTCGTTGGAAGTCGGTAAAAAAATATAGACATTACATTTAAAAAATTGACAGCAGTACGAAAATTATTCAATTTTAGTAATGAATTCGTAAAACTAATATTTTTTAAAGATGTACATAACACTCAATAAATGACAAAAACGTCAAATAAGATTTAGGTGTACGAATAAATAATATATATATTTTTTTAATCAAAATTTATAAATTTTGACTACATGCAAAAAAGCCATAAAGAAATTTCGAATCTAAAAACATTGCACTTAACCCCTTGAGGGGCGGAGGGATATATTTTATCCCACCTACGTTTAATTAAAATTTGCTCCAGAAAATTTTAATTAAGTTTTACGTTTATAGCTTTGGTGAGAAAATGTTGAAAAAATGCTTTTCCTTATTTTGAAATAATTTTTTTCCAAATTTCCGGTGGGAATTCAGCATTACACAAACGCAATTGCTTGCCCCTTAAGGGATTAAAGCTCAAATACAAAAGGGCAACTTTATGACATAAGTTTTAATTCATTTTTGTTCGGAAATGCATAAAACTAGCAGGTATTGTTGCTCAGAAACAATGTAACAGAACTGTTTTTCCCTTTTTTTTTTTTTTTGCAAACGCAACAGATGTTTCAGAAAATATTGTCAAAGTGGGCGTTTTGAACCAAATTTCCGCGCGAAAGAAGAATAACCACACAAGGAAGGGTGAAAAACGTCTTTCTCACGTGATCAAAATCGCTTATAACTCAATAGGTAATTTATTTATCAAAAAATGGTTCGATTACAAATCGCTTCCATAGTTAGGCCTTCCAATTTTATATCTTTCCGTTAAAAAATGAATTTGTAAATATGGCAAAACGTTTTGCGCTTGTTGAGCAGTTGAGAACATCCTTAAAAGAAATCTGATGCTAGACCACCATTGACATTTTTTAATTAAAAAAATTACCACTATTTTCGTCTTATCTATATGACAAATTAAATAAAGCGGAATATTATTATTTGGAAATAAAGGTGGATTTTTTAATTAAAAAAAATTTGCCAAATTCGCAAAATAAATATGGCTAAATAATAATCAAATGCTAGCCACAATCTAGAGGCGCCCATTAACTGTTCTAATATTTTTTTTCTATTAATTTTATAGATAAAAGATGTGAGGAGATACCAATTACAAAAAAGTCTTTGGAGTAGGTCCACATACCCTTCTGTCAGTCTTATTCTAGGCTAAAGACTATATCTCAGGTCAAAAAGGCTTACGCATATATACGTATATTCTGACAAGAAGTTAGACGAAAAATCAAAGCCAAGGGACAGATATGCCTTCGGAAGGGATTGCAGGGGGGGGGGGGGGGGGAGGCTGGGAAGCTTCCCTTCACGCTAAAAACTAAGGAGTGAAAAATATACAAAAGTATTAATATTAATACTTTCACCAGAAACCACCACTAGTGGATTCAATGAAAAAGTCTTTCTTAGGGTGCCATGTACCAAAACCAGCACTGTACTTAAGAATAATTAAAATGAAAATCCGTTTTTTTTTTTTATTTTTTATTGAAATTCCATCTCCTTCTTACTTTGCACTTGCACAAAAATTATAAATGTCAAAATATTGTGTAACCAGCGAGGGGCCAAATTCTCAAAAATATTTGTTTAAAGTCATCATTTGTATTAGATGCTGTAAAAAATATGCCTATGGGCACCTTGATTACGAAAGTCACCTCTGCCAATGTGACCATTTAAAATTAAAATATTCTTTTCTTAAACTGACCTTCAATCTTTTTTTACCGTTTGTACTTACACAAAATGCAGAAATACCAAAATATCTGGAAGTTACACAGGACGCAAAATACGTAAAATGGGATTGATACTTGAGGCTCCTGCCCCTCCAGACGAATACATTCGCGAGCTATTGCTAAACATATAGGGGAGGGGGATGTTTTCTAATATCTCTTTTGCATTTTGTTATTAAAAAAAAATTTTTTTTTAATTGGATAGCCGAGGTCGATCTCTACATCGCTTCTTTCTCACTTTTTCGATTTTGGTTGCAGATATTTTTTAGAATGACACTTTCATTTTCGGAACCGGTTTTGAAAGTGAAAGTAACTTTTAAAAAAATATCTGCAGCCAAAATCGAAAAAGTAAAAAACTATCGATGTAGAGATGCACTTCGGCTATCCAATGCAAAAAAATCTCGAAAATTCTTTAAAAATCTCGAAATGCAAACGAGATATTAGAAAATAACCTTCCAAAAGGTTTAGCATTAGATGGGAAGTGTCTTCGCCTGCAAGAAAAGGAGTCTTAAGATTAGTTTCTTCGGAAATCGTCATTCGTAGCGGCGCTGAAAAAATTTGACACGAGGCGCCATGACTGTCAAAGCCACCTCTGTCAATAGGTCAAATTAAAATGATTTTTAAGGCATTCAATCGTGTTTCATCGTTTGCATTAGCTCAATAGGTAGAAATTCCAAAATACCGGGCATTCATACGAGGCGCCAAATGCTTAAAGGCAGAAAATTAGCTAAATGCGTGATTAATTCTTAATATGAGTTTCCTTACAAGATATCATTCGTAGAGGCGCTGAAAAAAAAAATGGCACGGGGCGCCATGACTATCAAAGCCACCACTGTCAATAAGTTGAATTAAAACGATTTTTAAGGCATTCAATCCTGTTTCATCGTTTTTATTAGCTCAACAGGTACAAATTCCAAAATACCGGGCAGTCAAACGAGGAGCCAAATACTTAAAGGCAGAAAATTAGCTAAATGCGTGATTAATTCTTAATATCAGTTTCCTTACAAGACATCGTTCTTAGAGACGCTGAAAAAAAATCGGTCCCAGGGCGCTATGACCTATGACTACCAAAAGACGCCTCGTGTCAAAATGGGTCCAATAAAAATGAAAATTTGTTTTTCTTGATCACATTCTACCTCTTTCGTCGTTGACTTACCCAATGTGTAGAAATACCTTAATAGAGGGCAACAGTTTGAGACGCAAATTCTTAAAAGGAAGCACATACTGTAAATATAACATATAAAACGTGATTTATACTTATTAGTTTCCTTAGAAAGTATCATTCGTAGATACGTTTTTAAAAACGTCAAATAAAATTTTTTTGCCGCTCAGAAACTTTAAACGTGGTTCTAAACAAAACAAAACAAAACAAAAAAAAAAAAAAAAAAAATCCGACGAGGGGCGCACCGGGCATTTGCCTCGTTGCCCGGTGGGCCAGTACGACCCTGCAAATACGCCGCAAATATACAATGCCGCTACACCATTATATTTTTATGTTTTCTATACCATTATGACTTTTGTGTGGCCCTGTAAATGAATAATAACTATTTCTGCACCACATATTCTATAGAATGCATATTTTAGTGAACTTCATAAATGCATATCAATTATACTATGTTTGAAAGAGTAATACCATTAAAAATCACTTGAAACGATTTTTTCCCCATTGGCCGTCATGTAACGGAATATTTTTGACTATCCCTGTAAATGAACTGAACATGTTACAAACTTCATTTGAAATAGGGATCGTGCTGTGGTAGAGGTCACTAACATCCAAAAATTTCAGAACGATCCAAGTATATTTACGGGAGTTAGAGCGCGGACAGACGGCCAGACAAACCGAAGTCAAACACTTTTCAATTTTGTTGGAAAGTGTTAAAAAGGGTGTGGCAAAAGAGTTAAAATTCTGTGAAATATAATACAAGTTGAATTTATCAAAAATATTTTTATTACAATTTTAAATAAAATATTTGTAAAATTTGAATATTTGAAATATATTTATGTAAACGATTATATTATATATTACATTACATACATACATAAAAATTATTTGAATATAGAAGTTGCACTTGCAATACATTCGGAAGGGGAATTTGTATAGAAAACGTTAAGCTCTCAGGCTTTGATAGCTTGTGGGCTAAAAAATTGTGGCATCAGGGACCAAACAGGAAGAAAAAAAATGAAAAGGTTATGAGCTCCATAGGCTTTACCGTGTTAAATTAATATTGAGAAGTGACACTGGAAATAAATAAGTAGCGCGTTGCTGCGGAATACTTAAATATGCATAATATGTAATATTTTATAAATGAGGACGCCAGTTTCAAAACTCGCCTTATCTATCAATCTATTCTATGGGTGAACCTGCATTGAAAAACACTACAATCTGTATAAAATAAACTAGTTTTAACGTGTATTTCTGGCATTGTAAAATCTTGGTTTACAATGAAAGTCTAGTTGTAATCAGAGCGTTTTCGCGATTTCCCAACATTTGATTTCCTGGATAAGCCGAGTTTTGAAACTCACGTCCTCATGTACTATTATACATATATTTGTTATACAGGGAATGAATGAGACAAATGAATGAGACAAAATACATTAGCAATCCCGTTCTTTTTGCATCACCTTTTATGTATATATTGTTTCTTTTTTGTTTTGTTTATTTTTTTGTATTGAGTCTTCCGAGATTTAGTACGTTTTTATAGGATTAAATATTTAAAACAAGAAAGAAAAGATCATGCGTCAAGCATAGATTATGAAATACTTTCCAACACATTCAGAATAATGTAACAAAACGGCACCGTTTTAAAAAATAAAATATCACGTCTCATTCAACCCTATGGAAACGCATAACACATTTCAAAACACCATTTCATCTGTTCCCACCCACAATCGGAATCTTTCAATCGGAATACGTAATTTTTTCAGTAGTCCTGTACAGGATATATAGATTTGAATCTATTCACTACATGCATGCCAAAATTGAGTTCACTTAAGGGGACGGTGAAGCTTAAAATCCTTAAAAATATTTTTTTTTTTTTTTTTTTTGTAAATTTCAACTTAAATATTATTCAAGGGTACATTATATACATTATGACATGCATTTATCACAAAAAAATTGAAAAAAAAATTTATTTTTGAGAAAAAAATGGAATTTTACGCGTCTTAGAAATCTTCGAAATGCCCCATGCGTCTTCCATATCAATGAAAATCCCCAATATTTTTTTTATAAAAGTTTGGTTTATGTATATAAATAATATAGAGCATCGAATTTTATATATTTGAATTTAAAGGTTAAAAAAAAAAAAAAAAAAAAAAAAAAATTCAAAATTTCAAAATTTTTTCGAAATTTTTTTTTAACCTTTAAATTCAAATATATAAAATTCGATGCTCTAGTTTATTTCTATATATAAATCAAACTTTTATAAAAAAAATATTGGGGATTTTCACTGATATGGAACGCGCAGGGGGCACTTCGAAGATTTCTAAGACGCGTAAAATTCCATTTTTTTCTCAAAAATTAAATTTTTTTTATCTTTTTTTGTGATAAATGCATGCCATAATGCATATAATGTACCCTTGAATAATATTTAAGATGAAATTTACAAAAAAAAAAAAAAAAATTGAAATTTTGAAAATTTTTCGAAAAAATTTCAAATTTTTTCAGTTTTTTTTTAACCTTTAAATTCAAATATGTAAAATTCGATGCTCTATTTTATTTCTATATATAAACTAAACTTTCATTAAAAAATATTGGGGATTTTCATTGATTTGGAAGACTCATGGGGCATTTCGAAGCTTTCTAACACGACGCGTAAAATTCCATTTTTTTCTCAAAAATAAATTTTTTTTTAAGTTTTTTTGGGATAAATGCATGTTATAATGTATATAATGTACCCTTGAATAATATTTAAGTTGAAATTTACAAAAATAAAAAAATATATTTTTAAGGATTTTAAACTCCACCGTCCCTTAAGAGATACATAGACCTCAGTTGAAAATTTCTCTTCTGCCATTTCCTCTCATAAGGAGAAGGGTACGTGAATACTTTTGGGCAGCCCTGTATAGGAGGTATGGAATTTATATAGAACGACTAAGATGCAAAAAATTAATTCAATTTAAAAGCGTATACCGAATATTAAACTGTACACTCCAGCCATGATGACTCAAAGACAGTACTGTACTGTAACAGATTTCTTTTGTGTCCCTGTTTGAATAAAAAATACTATGAATACCCTGTTTCTAACGCAATTCGTAGTGAAACTCAGTGATTTATATCCGTTTCAATACATTTTAAATAGCGTCATGTCATAAAAACACTCTGTAAACGATTTTTCCCTCTATACCATCCTGTAATGGAATACTTTTGAGTGCCCCTGTAAATAATCCTACATAGTTCACATACAATACCAAGATTGCTTTAGTGACCGTAAATAACGTTTATAAATATCATGAAAATCAGAGTCTATTTACGTGGACAGATGGACAGACAAACCGAATGCATAAACATTTCAACTTTGCTGGAAAGTGTTAAAAATAGAAGAGCGTATTAATATTTAAAAAATAAATATGGAACAGCATAAACCATTTAATGGTCGATATAAATAAAACTTAACTTACAGTTAAATAAAGCTGTGAGAGAATACTAAATTATAAAATTCAGATTAGACGGTGAAACGAAATGGATGGAAGCAGCATCGCAATTAAACATTGAAGGGGAAATGGCACTCATAAGGAAATGGTTTAGAGACATGCCATCTAACCGAGGTTATCTTATTTCATAGCTTCATACAGACATTCATGCAACTTTAAGGGTGGTCCGTACTGGGTTCAACTCTCGATCATTCTGTCGTTGAGAAATTAGATTGTTTGGAGAATATCCTTTTTACTTACCGAAGGGTAAATCTTGTAACTGTTTTAAGAATAGAAAAAAAATGACGGATTTACACGTTTCAGACACTGGTGATTCCGAAAGATCTCCTTTTCAATTATCTTCGCTAATGTCTGAAGATATAAAATGCAACTTGATTTTTAGATAGATTTCTAAATAAAACTTATTTAATAAATCGGCAGTTAGAGTCTTTTTGTAAGATATTTACAAGAATAATGAGATTCATTAACAAAAAATACTGTTATGGAAATCTCACCATTCCTATAAGAGCAATGTCAACAAATGTAGTGTGATCCTATCTATAACTAAGAAGTGTTTCGTAATTGCCAAGTTTTCGTAAAACATTTTTAAACTAGAAAGGTAGCCCGTCAAAAATGACGGAAATTTAGATATAAAGATATATATGTCGTAGGCTAATTGAGAAATCCGGCTCTTTGCAAATCCGCAGTGATAGATGAAAATAACACATTTTAAGAACGAAACACATTTATGAAAAACTGTGTACAGTAGAAGACCACTCATCTGCACAGTTTGGTTCCAAATGTTATGCAGATTTGAGGCTTTTTGCGGTTATGCCTATTCAATCTTTGTTTACATTTTTTTAAATTCATATATTGGACAATTTAGATTGTTGAGCCTTAAAAATAAATAACACACTTGAAGTAAGGTTAAAAACTATTAAATTATCGTATACGATTTCATGAAATGGTATTATATGGTATTATATGTGTGTGCTTCACGATCTTGGTTACGACGTTGGCGAAATTGGCTGCAACTTGTCATAATCCTAATAGTGTGGGCCGCTATAACAAAAAAGTAACCAGTTTTTACTAAAATTTCTGATATAGAGTAGCTTTCAAAAACTTGTGTAAAATTGCAGGCCGTACTCGTGTTATGTCAGTCCTAGGAATAATATTTCTAACACTGAAGATTTTTTATGTATATATGGAATTTAGAAAAGCTTCTCCAAAAGAAAGGTCCTGAAATGACATTGTAATTCCTCTAACTTCAAAGTTTAATCGGGCCCTGATGTTGAGTACTGAAATCTAATAAATACAGTTATTTTGAATATTACAACAGAATTAAACAGTTAAACTTATTTAACTTAAACCCGCTGTTACTTCCCCATGTTATTTTTTAGTATTAAGAAAGAAAATTATTTAAAATTTTTAAATCATGCATTTATGATTTTTTTCCGTCTTTAATAACTAAATAATGAAAAAATAGGCTTTTGTTCTGAGGTCATAAATATGACAATAAAATAATGTAACTAAGAGACATTGCAAAATTAAATCTTTGTGATTACAAACCATAAACAAACGATACCGCCACCATTTTACCTACTATGACGTCATTAGAATATTGCCCATTGATTGTTGGAGAACTTACTTTGTGAATGATTACCTCAATGATTTAATATTTTTGACGTTTCACGATGAATGAATCACTTGTGTTTGTTTAGGTTTATGGAATGAGGTATTAAGCTGTGAACCTAATTTCAATTGAAATTATCCAAGGATATATGTTTTTTTAATCGAAATTAAAAACAATGCTTTGATCTCGAAATAAAAAGTTTTAGTTTGTATAATTTGTTATTTCTGTTAATTATTTAAGTACTTTTCCATTATTATTTTCTTGAAAGGGACTTAAAAGTCCCGTCCGAGTATAAAGGGTTAAACTTATTTTTAGTAAGATAGTAACTCAAAACCGCTATGAAAAGCAGTTTTATGACGGCCGATTATCTACACGAGGGATATAGGCCCGAAGGGGAGTGCCCTCCGGGGGCGTCTTTCTAAAAGAACCTAAACCGTATTTACGCAAGGATATCCAAGGTTCGAAGAAAATCGAGGAAAACTCCGAACGATCAGGCCAACGTGCGCGATTGGTCTCCAACCCAGCACCTTCCGTCTACCAGCTTTGAGAGCAGAACCTCTGGGTGGGGTCCACGAGGAAAAGCAAGAAAATAGTCCATGCATTGGTTACTGTTTTGGTAAATTGGGGAATTTATAGTAAAATTGAGTGATATTTATCCCAATACGCAGAACGCTCTGCAGCAAATTATATCGCATATCGATGCACTATCTACCTACACGTAATTTTTATGACAATGGTGAAGGCAATAGACTAATACATAGACATTATAATTTTTCATGAGCAATGGCATATCGCATCTTTTTATTTCATGCTAATTTTGTGGAAATTCATAACTGTCATTCCATGAAAACTGCTAAACAAGTTGGAAATTGCTCGTCAAACGTGGCAAATGAAATGCGTTCGTACTATAATTAGTTTTATAAATACTTTTTGCACCGCATATTGTACTGAATGTATATTTTAATGCACTTCATAAGTGCCTATCAATTTCATTCTCTTCGAAAGGCTGTAACATCATTAAAATGCACTTTAAGTAATTTTTTTCCTTTGGCCGTCATGGAAAACTTTTGACTGCCCCTGCCATTAAACTATGCATCCGATTTTCATAAAATTTGAATTGACTCGACAAAATTATACAACAGTTATATAATTTAAATTTCAAACGATTCGGCTGGGTAGTTTTTGAGCTGTTATATGCGGACAGACAGACAGACGGACTGAACGACGAATATAGGTGCTACGTATTTATATAATTACGAACGCACCTAAAAAAGCCATTCTGAAATCAAATGTTTAGTTCAACGCTGGCAATAACTTTGCAATTCGAATTTCATAGTGATATTTCATTAATTTTGAGAAATCCTGTTTTGCGTGAGGAATTTTCACTGAAAACTGCATTCTCCATAAAACTCATTTAAATGTAAAATTTATGTTTTACTAAAATTATTTACAGTTATGTGCGTCTGACGTTCACTGCATTTAAAATCGGCCTTTTCGTTAGTTCTGAGCCTTCTTTTATTTCTAGAAGCTCATGTGTTTTTTTTTTTTTTTTTTTTTTTTTTGGCAGTTTTTGTATAAAGGAAAAAAAAATTTCGTACTGAACATGAATTCAATATTCAAAGAACATACTCTTGAGTCTTAAATGACCTCAATTTGTTTTTTTAATGACTTTATAACTTTTAATAACATACATAATCCAATTTTATGTAGTTTTACTACTAAATAAGACAAAAAATAGAATATTTAAGAAAAATTAGAAATTCAAAGAAACTTATGAAAACTATTTATAGAGGGTACTCTAATATTCACCAAACATAAAACAATTTACATTTTATAGTACAGAAAATTCTTGCAAACGAAAATTCTCTTCACTTCCGGTTTCATTCGCAGATGCCAAGTAGTTTTAAAGTCACTATAATTCAGGTTTTGTTTATAGTTCAATAAAATAAGCAAATATTTAATATTTGAAGTGTTAAAGAAATGGACTTTAATAAAATGAAAAAAAAAAAAAAAAGCAAATTTTTGTCTGAAGTCTTATTTTAAACACAGATACCTTAAATATGAAAAAACGGACCTCATTGTTTATGCGTAGCTTTAAGCAATTTTCCTATAATCACTTACTTTAAAATGACTAAAATTACTATGCAGAATGCATACATTGTGCTTACTTTTTAATTTTGCTTCAACCAGACACATTTCTTGCGTGTTCACTATTGGTACCGATATAATACCATAACTGGAATCTAACAATTTTGCCCAATACTTTTTATATGCATTTTTATCTAACAGTTCCATTTTTAAAACTTTTCAAAGTAGTTTACTGCTTCAATTATAGTTTGTTTAGAGGAACACACAAAATGATCCTGTTACGTTATAGTGTATGGGAAAAAAAAATTGCGGTGTATTTAAATGATTTTACACTACTTCAAATAAAGATTAAATGACTAAGAGGTCTCCTGTAAATTATCGGGAAATCTCAGAACAAATTAAAACAGAGTAAAAATTGATTATTCAATCTTCAAAAATGTATCGCCCCGAATATTTATTTATAGTTTGCTTTTATTGCATTGAATATTTCACTTTAAAAAAAGTAAAGATTATTGATAATGGGTGTGCTTATCCTTAAATGAGACGTTTTGAACCAGAGTGGACCAACTGAGATTTCGAGAAAAATGCTTTCAAAACTTTGGAAAAATTTTTTTTCAAACTCTTAACCCGTGAGCACATGCATCGGGTATTTTTGACCCGACGCACGTAAAAAAAAAAGGCCTTTAATTTTGTGATGGTTTTGTACCATCATTTTGTAACATCACGAAATTAAAGGCTTTTTTCTTTTTTAATTTGGCTTAAAACAATATATTCTGTTACCTAAAAACCTATTCAAATAATAATTTTGATTATTTTATTTATAATGCCCATATTTTATCGAGAAGTTAGCGAAAAAGTTAGGGTCATATTGACCCGACCAGAGGAGACAAAGCTCCTTCAGGGCGATTAAGAGGCTACTTCAGTCAAATGAAAAGACCCGTTCGCTAATGCTAAACCTATGGAAGAAATTAATAAAGATATCTCTGCTGCATTTCAATATTTTTAAATGATTTCCTTTGCATTAGACAACTGAGATCGATCTGTACAAATGTCGTTTTTTACTTTTTCGATTTTGTTTACAGATATTTTTTTTATGTGGCCACTTTCAGTTTCGGAACCGGTATCGAAAGTGAAAACATCCTCATAGAAAAAAATCTGCAATGAAAATTTAAAAAATAAAAAAATCCCTGCCGGCCCGGTCTACAGGCAGAGGTAGATTTCGAAGTCAAATATACTAATTTCACAAACAAAAACTAAATAATGATTAGAGATAAATCCACTTTAACAATTTTATCTGGCCGCTTTTGACGAGTTTTTATTTCATTTTTATATAATAGCTGGTTTTATCAGAATCATGTTAGGGCGGTATTAAAAAAATACTTTTCCATGCTCAACTCTAAATTTTCTGGCATAATTCCAGATTTTTAATTTAAAAAATATATATATATAAAACTTGCTGACGTGATTTTTGAAGAGATTTATAAGCAACCTGTGTTTTTATTTTTTGTTCAATTAAAATTTCATATATAAACAATTATTTTCTCAGAAGGACTATACTTTTCGTTTCTAACACAATCGCTTCGGGAAATTCCGTTCAAAATGCCCACTTTGACATCATTTTTTGAAATATATTCTACCTCTATCAAACAATCGATCATTACGGTACATTATATAGTTTCTGAATAAGCGAATCTACCAATTAAATGCGTTTGAAAGCAAAAATGAATTTAAAAATGAGTCAGAAAATAAGCAGTTTGGATTTGAGTGCATCCTTAATACAATGATTTTTCCAACACAATCCGCTGCGGTAAATTCGGTTCAAAATGCCCTTTTTAACAGCATTTTTTAAAATATATTCTGCCTCTATCAAAAATCGACCATTACGGTACATTATGTAGTTTGTGAGTAAGAAAACGTACCAATTGGAAGCCTTTGAAAGCAAAAATGAATTGTAAAATGAGTCAGAAAATAAGCATTTTAGATTTGAATACATTCTTAATAAGATGATTTTTTTCTTCAACCGCTATGTATTTTTAATTTGTTTTTGCTGTAAGAATTGGTCCTATACAAAACTTGTCTATATAGATATTGTAGACAATATTAAGAAGATATGATAAATTCATGGGGATTTTATATCTTTAGAATTGACGGAGTTATGGATTTTTTTCTTCTTCAAACCTCCTTTTTGTTATCTTTTAATTTTTGTTGCGGTACGAATTGGTCCTATCAAAAACTTGTGAATATAAAAGTTGTAGATAATGTTAAGGAGATTTATAATAAAATTAATTGTATTTGATATCTTGAGAATTGAAGTTATGAATTTTTTTCTCCCCAAAACCCTATTTTTTGCGCCCCTTGAGCCCATTTTTAACTTTATCAAAAATCTGTGATATATAAATTTTTGGCCCTATTTTCAGAAGTAATAAAAACTTTAAACTGATTTGATATGTACAAAAATTAAGATGTTATGGGGGGTTTTCTGTTTTCGCAAAACCCCTCCCTATTTCCATCCCCTTGGTCCGATTTTGCCCATTAACGAACTTGACCGAGATTTTATGCCCATTGATTTTATGTATCAGTTTGGAAGAGATTGGTGCAGAAATGCGAAAGTTATCGTGTCCAGAAGAAAGTGATATACATATATAGATTGATAGATAGATATAAAGTTTTTTACTGAGGGTGGTTTTGGGATCTAGGGGTCATGATCGGTGTAGATCTACAAAAATTTTTCAGAAATTCCAACATAGGAACGATCCCAATAGGTAGTATTTCATACGAAATCTACCTAAAAACGGCCTGCATACAGATCGATCTCAGCTATCCAATGCAAAAAAAAATCATTTAAAAATATTGAAATGACACCGAGATATCTTTATAAATTTCTTCCATAGGATTAGCACTAGCGAACGGGTCTTTTCGCTTGACTGAAGTAACCTCAAGTCGGTAGTGTCAGAGTGACCAAGCCACTTAATCCACTTTTTTACTGCCACACAGTGGGCTATTTGACGCAAAATCTTGGCTAAAATTATGTTTCGTGCGTTTTACAGTTAAATTCATTGCTGCTGACTTACTATCAGTAAATACACTTAATCTTATTCACAAAAGTATGCATACAGTTTTAAAAAATATAAATATACAATACAAAGTTTACGTAACGATTACCTGTTTAACCCGTAAGCACACACGTGAGGTAAATTTCGCCCCATTGTGTACCCATTATATTTTAAACTAAATTCGTTTTAAAAACAAAACTAATGACACACATTGTAAAATGTATCTTTCTACTTCCTTTTAGGAAAAAAAAAATCAACCTTTATATTTATTTACAAGAAACAGTTTTTTCGTAGAAGTAATGCATTTTTATTTAAAGAAAAAATGAGACACGGGTGAAACCTACCACGGTGCGTGTGCTTACGGGTTAAAAGAGGGAAGTAATATTTGAGAGATTCGTTTTACTTACATGTTTAATTAAATGTGGTTAATTTTACCATATGTAAATTTTGAATTATTTGTATCAACCAATGTATTAATATTATATATATATATATGTAATTTTCATTTAGTATTTAGCAAAGCTGGATCTCTAAAATTGAGTTCTTGTATAGAGATTCTGGTTTCTGAGTGTTAAGAGATTACCAAAATAACTTATATTTGAAAATGGCAACAATATGAGGAAGATTTTTCTTTTTTTAAATTGGCCTTCAAAACTACGTACTGAAGATGGTCCGGCAAATCGAGGTACACCTTTAAAAAGTTCTATATCTAAAATCAATATATAAGTTAGAGCTAAAAAGGCTTAAAAGATCATAATATTTTCTTGTTATATTAAAAATAAAGCTATTGAGTTCAAAAATTCATGTAGCCACAAAAAATGTGCATTTAAACATAACAAAGTTGAAACGTAACAATAAAGCAAGTCTTCTCGAAAGGAAATCTTTTCAACTGAGACTAGGAGCCGCCGGATGCGGCTCATGCTTCTGAAATTAGGGCTGCCACTGGCGACTATGTTTTAATTCTATCGCGCACCATTTTCTCAAAACAAAAACCTTGACATACTGTTTGACAACATTTACCAGAGAAATATACTACGAAATTTATATTTTTAAAATAGTGGTGTAAATAGAATAGAAAAATAGTCGCCTGTGGCAGCCCTGCTGAAATAGATCGATACACCACTTTGTCAGCTCTTAAAAAATAGGCTTTTTACAATGGTTGAGAAAATTTTATTTTTTGCATTTTTGGCCAGGTTTTTGGCACAAATACTTTGTGTGGCAGCTTGATATAACAAGGTACGTTAGATGATCTATTAAACTGGCTATATCCCTTTAAAAGTTTCGAAATTAAAAATTCCTGATGCAGCTAATAGAGGGCAGACATACAATGTGTTTGGCACTTTAAACTCATTTTTCACAAAAATGTGAGGTAGTCTGTCCACTTTGGTTATCAGCGGCCTCCAATGTGGCCGGTAGCGTGGATTCGTAGATATTCCGAGAGTACGTTATTTTTACCGTAATAACTACTCAAGGTGTTTGTTTCCCTTTACCTACTGACGGTATTTATAAGTACCATTAAAATAACTTTATAAAATTCATTTTATACAACGATTAGTAGTAATACATAGTTTAGAATGAGTTTATCTTGTTCCAAAAGCCTTATGGGTTACACAAAACAAAAATATTTTTAAAAGGAGGGTTTCTTTTGCCTTTGCATCTTTTCAGCTTTCTTGGCGTTGGGGGGGGGGGGGGGGGGATTTTTCAATTCCGAAATATTTCTATATTTCTATTGTAAGAATATTATACATTTCCTAATTCTACAAAATGCTAAGAAAAATATTTAAAAAAAGATTTGAGTGGAGTTATAAATGTTGCACAAAATCCCTATAAATTCAAATTTAATGAATCCTAAATCCTTCAATCCTTCTAAAATCCTTCTCAATTGTATTAAATGACTCTGTAAATCTTCTAATGTAGTTTAAACAATTCACGAAAAATGCTTTAGAAGATAAAATTTTCATGAATTCATAACTCAGTACATAAAGGGTTAAATCAGATGAATTTTCCTTCTTATCGTCAGAGAATTTTTGAATGAGCGTTCTGTCTGAATTTATGAATTCTACACTTCCCACAAAAAGGAATGGGAGAGTCCACGTAACCTTTAAGTTAAAAATTCTGGCTAGCGAAGTGAAACGGATGTTCTCAATTCTTCATCACACAATGGTTAATGGAACACAAAAATAGCAAAAAATTCAAGTAACTAGAAAAACAGTAGGGTAATTTTAACACCATTATTCTGATTGGTCAATAAGCCGTGAGAGTTAATTTTTACAACTGAAGGAAGAGTGTCCATTCGAATCGAGAACCTTTGGCTTCAGCTGCCAATGAGCTTTCTTGGACAACTTTTGCACTCACAAAAATTACAGTTCGTATTTGCTCTCAGATTTTTGAAAAAATTAATCTTTTAGACTAAAAATAGAAGTAATACATGCAAGATTAAAATAATAATAAAGAAAAAATTCTCGAATTTTAAAAGTTCCGAATCAAAAGCTTAAAATTAACAAATACTAGAATAATTATATGAAGTGTGAAATTATTTTAATACCCTTTTTAAATTTTAATTTTCCTGGTTAATTTTCTATTTTGCAATTTTTTCTTCAACTTTTTGATTATTGGAACTTTGTATTTCTATTTGCTTTGCAGTATGTAATATGAAAAAAACGTTTATTTAAACTACTTAAGGGCATATCTAAATTTTACTATCTTGAACATATTTAACCTAAAATTTATTTAGGATACCTAATGTAGTACTACCAAATTTATAAAATTTATAAATCTTAAATAACGTTAGAAAAAGAACTGTGTGAATAGTAAATATTTATGCCTGTAGTGCAGGCCCTTCTACACGGTAAATGAATATAAAACATTTACAATTTTAAAATTCGATTATGTGACATGGGGCAGTCGATTAACGATAATCAAAGAGGAAAAAAATAAATGTGTTTTGATGCGGAGTAACGACAACTTAAAATTGATAAAGGTCAGCATCTTCCAAAGGCTTCTTGTTACCCAATGCTCTTAGTTACCCATAGAAGGAAAAAAAAATCAACTTTTAATAAGTTACTAAGAATTATAAAATGTGTTCATTTTAATGATTAATGTAACAGTCTCTTCAAGCATTTTGCGAAAATAAAAATGCGAACCGTATAATAATTTTCTTAAACATTCATATAAGTTGGAAATGCACAACACAACTCTTTTTGACATAAAAGTGAAGATGTACCGCCTCATTTATAGAATTATGTTGAAAACATATTTGAAACAGATAATTCATCTGTTTGATAAGTTAAAAATTGGGATCCCTTTTTAAATAGTAGGAGAAAGTAGGGTAATGACGCTCAGCGGGCAATGCAGCTTACCCAAATATCTCCAAACAGAATAGAATTGAAAATATGCGATCGGTACCGGCACCTAGCAAACTTCATCCTAAGTTCCCAGTAAGGATGTAGTGCCCGTCGGGAGGAAAGTATTTGTCTGTCCTCACGTTATTAGTTTGAAGTTGTTTTAGAATAAAATTTTACATCTTACTTGAAGGTAGGGTCTTATTTTCAAATGTTAATTTATTCATTTCTACAAAATATATGCATTTAGCTGTACGTTCATTCTTTTATTTTTGTAGTGCTTTATTACGTTAACTATAAATAACTCCAACTTAAATGTTGTATTCAAACTCTTAGTGCCATTACCCTATCCTGTCGGGCATGACCGCTCAAATCGACTGTTAATTAAATAAAACGATAAAAAAAAATCTAAAACTTATGCAGATTAGTTGATTGCAAATTGTTCCTTTTGCTTTGGCGTTATACTTCATTAAAAAAATATTGATTTTTTGTGTAAAGTTGACTAACTATTCATCATTCCCCTACTTTCCCCCAAGAGATATGTTACAGAAAGTATGTGTGTGAGGAAGAAGGGGGTTGGGGCAATCGCGATATTACAGATGCTTTGGTGGGGCGTAACCAATAAAAGGTTGGGAACCACTGGGTTAGACTGAATCCTAAAAATGATATGTACTACTGACTACATAATTGCTATAGGATAGGGAGTTAGGTGGCCCCTACTGTCTTATAAAGCATAGACATGCTTAGCCCGTATTATGGCATTCATGAGTTCAATACACATGAATGGGCTTTAAGGGACGTGGTACCTTTAATCGAAACTATTTTTTGTCAGTTTTTAATATTACTCTAATATCTGTGGTAGTATATATAATATAAAGCAAAGAATTTTTTTTATCTTCTAGAACAGACTAACTAAATGTTTTTTTAATAATTTAACTTTTTAGAGCTCCCTCCTACTCTCCTAACCTTTAACGGATGTTAGCGGTCTCGCAGACCACTGCTTTTTTACCATTTTCATAGTTTAACTTGTCCTTTTCAGTTTAACCATAGATACAAGTGAAATTTTGTTTCGTTTGGAACATCTGAACTATCGCTAGAGACTTCTGAATAAATGAAATTCAATTGTAATAGTCTTGTACACAAAGTTAAGTACAGAAACAGTATCCAATGAATTATTCGAATTCTTTATTCATCTTTCGATCCAATGACCTCAGAGACCGCTTCACAGTAGTTATACGACAATTTCTGCCCCATCAGTTAAGGTATGTGCCTGCCCTCAAATCGCTGTTTTTGCGAAAATTTTCAATTTTTTAAAAAATTATTGTTTTAAATTAAAGTTCAAACATTTAGGATTCCAAAAATGCCTTACTTTTGGTTCAGCAATCATTTGAAGCAAAGTTAGAGCCTAAAATATAAATCGGAAATGAACTTTCTGACACTGGAAGGGACCGTTTAAAGAGCCACAGAAAGGTAACACAATACATTTTAATACACAAATATATAATACATGCAAAAATATAAACACCTATAAATATCGTGGATTTTAATGTCGTAAACTTTATACGTAATTTTGTGCTCTATCAAAATCTTAATTTGCGTTTTCTGGAAAACTGCGTTTTTCATTGTGTACGTTTACGAGAAACCGCATTTCTTAAAAAGTTAAGATACTGAAATAAAATTTTGTGACAAGGTTCTGCTCCTCTATTGGCATGTTATGAAGCAAAATAGAGCTTGTAAGTTTGTATACATTAATTTAAGAGCTTTTTTTTATTGAAAAATACACAATTATTTTTTTTAAATTATGTTTTGTATACAAAACTTAGCATAAGTTAATCAATTTAAGAGGTTTTGCAAATCTTTTGCTTCAAATACAAGTGATTTGCTAATATATTGCTGAAAAAAAGTGAAATATATTGAATAGATTTCGTTATAGAAGGTTTGGAGTAAACGCAATCCCTTATTGAAATTTGACTCAATATTGCCTAAATTAATAAAAAATTCCTTTAAAAATTTATATAAATTCATAGTTTTAGTCCCTGTTTTAACTAAAAACACATATGTTTGATAAAAATTTCATATTTTTTTAAAAAAAGTGCCCCGAATGTAGGCACATACCTTAAGGGTTAAATATGGATATTTCTATATCACAATATATATTCCAAACGGAAAATTAAAATATTTACTTGCTTAAAAGACGTTGCTAAAAACTTATTAAAAGTAAATTAAATTAATTTTAATTCACTTTTAATGTGTTTTTAGAAAACGTCTTTTAAGCAAATAAATATTTTACTTTTCCGTTTGGAATATAGTATATTGTGATATGGTTATTAGTGGACGTAACTAAGGCTTATTACTCGTACTTACATTTGTATGGATATGTCTGCTTCAATTTTTTATCCCACGTTAGATACTACATAACACTGTGCACGGATTTTTAGATGTTTGTGATGTTACATTTGATTTTCTTTTCTCTCGTGTATATAGTAAAAACGAAATTCGACAAACTCAATTTAAATATTAAAAAAAAAAAAACTATAAACTTTAATGTTAAATCCATACACAGAAATATTAAATATACCGTGGAAAACAAGTAAATTCCCAAACATCCGAACTAGCAAAGGGACTTTAGCATTTATCGAACAAGGTATCGTACAACGGCATTTCTCAAGGGGTCTCAATTTATTAGAGGGGAGGAGGGGCTTCATTTCTGATTGTAAAAAATAACAGTCAATATAATGACGCCTTAAAACTGTTCGTCAACTCCCCTTGCTCTTGTTAAACCTATGGACATTGGATGCATTCGTCTATTTAAAATATCTCTTCGGGATATTCATATTTTTAACTTTTTTCTGTCTACTCCACTTGAAGGATGTTTTCCCGAGTTGCCAAAATATTTCTAAAATGCATGCTTCGTTTTATCAATTGTAAAGTGTTCAAATCTTGCTCACAGTTCGCCCGCTTTTAACACCTAAAATATTACAGCCTCTATTTTAGAAATATTTTGAGAATCAAGAAAAAGACGTCCTTTATGAAGGGTAGACAGAAAAAGGAAGTTAAACATTTCCCGGGAAGACATTTTAAATAGAGGAATGCACACAGGTTTAACATGAGCAAGGGGGACTCGAAAGTTACTTGACTAGCAGACTTAAGGGGACCTTCAATTTTTTTTTTTCACTTTAAATACTGTTCATGAGCACACAATATGTATTATGGCATATACAGTAAAACCTCCCTAAAACGACCGTTTTCCGTTCCAATAAAAATGGGTCGCTCCGAGAGGGGTCTCTCTTAATGAAGGTCATGTTTAAATCTAGATGTTAATGGTTGAAAAATGGTAACAATGTTACTAAAATTTATTTTTCACATTAGGAAAAAATGGGAAAATTTAAGTATCAAAAGTTAATGACATAAGTGAATGACTGCAGAGTTTAAAAAATGAATACATGAACGTTTGCTTTGATTTTACGATTTTATCTTTTATAACTTATTTCCAAGTCATTTCAAAGTTCAGTCAATAAATGCTATTTTTTTTTATTATTATTGGACGGGAACAAATAATGACGATTTCATTTATTTATCTATTTCTTTGAGAGTTTCCTGACAGAATAGGGCAGGGGAGTTTATGGACAGCCATCCTTACTGTGTCATCACAATTAAATTCATTGCCTAAAAGGGCACAAAAGGGGTTTAAACACTTGAAAGTTACCGGAATAAATAAAAATTCAAAACTTAGTTTAGAAGTTGGAGGAATCATGCGCTCTCCGGAATTTTTATAATAAAACCTTCAACCGAGCAGGAAAAAAAACAATTTGTTTCATTTTCTTCCAATAAATGGGTCGCTCCTGGAGGGAGTTCAACTGGGATGGTCTCTGAATAGGAGTAAAATGAGTGTTGAGCCTATGGGAATCAATTTCTTTCCATGAAAAAAGGGTCGTTCAGGGAGGTGGTTGCTTAATGGAGGTGGTCGCATAGGGAGCTTTCACTTTAATTATCACACAAAAAAAATTGGAAAAAAATAAGGAATTTTCCCGAATATTTTAAACGTTACGAAGAATTTTTCAAAATATATTCCATGTCAGTTAAATCCCCAGTATTTTTTTTGTACCAGTTTGGTTTATAGGTACAAATAAAACTGTGCATCTAATTTTATAAATTTGAATATAAAGGTAAGAAAAAATATTTTATGAAATTTTCAGCATTTTTGTGTCCTATTTCTACAATTATCTACCTTTAACTCTTGCAATTATTTAGTTTAAAAAACCATGCACAATTTTACGACATATGATAAACAGCTGTTAGAAAATTCCAAAGCATTCTGAGGGAAAATTATAAGCATGGAGCATTTTGAAATAATGGTTATCGACGAAATTTTTAAACTGAGAAAAGGAATTTTAAGATTCAGTTCAAGCACAAACATTAAAATATATACCTTCTATTAGACTAAAATCAAATATAATCATTACTTCAACAAGTTTGAGTCATTTCATAAAATTAATGTTTTGTTTCTAAAAATATAAAGTTAAAAAGTACAAAGATCATTATGGTACATTAGGGTTGATCGTGGATGACAAAAAATTCGCAGCGATACGAAGAACCTTTCTAAATGTTCCATGCACATTCCATATCAAAAAAAGCCCCGAATATTTTTTATGCAACTTTAATTTATATTTACAAATAAAATTGTGCATCGAATTTTATATATTCGCATCCTATTGCTGTCATTAGTTACCTTTAATTTTGCAATTACATTCAGATTTAAAAAATCATGCACAGATTTATGACATACAATGACAAACAGCTGTAGAAAATTTCGAAACATTCAGTTAAAAAATTGTGAAGAAATGCATTTGCAAACATTTATCAACAAAGCTCAGCTGATCACACGAGGATCCTTTTATTAATTATAAAAATGTAATTAAAACGCTAGAAAAACGCCCTATTGCAAGAATTCGATTTGGAGATGAAAGCCTACATGGATTTTGATATTTTGGGGGACAAAAAATATTTTTCGAGAATTTGATTTTGAAAGTCCGTTTCCCCCGTCTTTACGGCTATTCTGAAATCCCCTTGCTCAGCAAACGCAAAAACTGACACATTTTTATCCCACTGCCAAAAAGGGTTATGTGTTTCACGCTTATCTGGGTATGTGGATTTCTTTATACCCTCGAAACATCCCAACGGCTGGATGGATTTTAATGAATGAAGTCTATCGATTTGTCTTAACCGTCTGATGGTTATAGGCTAGATTTTGTTTTCATAAATTCAAAATGTTGGCCGTAAAATACAAAATGGTAGCAGAGACGAAAAAAAAATTTCACGCTCCCTATTGAGTGGCCTATTATTGGATAGGTCTTTCAAAATGAAGACTTATTTCTAGACTATTTTATAGTCAGGAGCTCCGTTTAAATATTACACTACCTGATAGTTGTGTAGGTAGGATCTCTATCTTTACGAAATCTATAAAAACTAAAACGGTTAAATTTTTTTTAGTTTTGGTCACGGCCCCATCCCACTGTAACGATATGTGTATTAATTAAACACAACTAAAAATTCGTCAATAAAAATTTTAATTAAAAAATAAAAAAACAGACTGCGTAAAAAGCGAACTAAAAAGAGGAAAACAAGATGACGTAGGAAAATAGAGTGTGTAATGGAAATCCTTTTTACTTAATTGCAGTCGGAGGCAAACATGTAGGTAGTAGGAGCCGCAGTACATACTTAAACATGAATCTGATGCCTCTGACTGCAATTACTTAAGGGGACCGGGAAAGCAAAATTCAACTAAAAAATCTATTTTTACTTTTTTATATCATTAAATAGTTTAAACTTCTATTTTTCCAACTATGTGTCACACATGTTTATATAAAAAACAGTGATGAAATTAATCATTCTTTCTAAGAGTACTTCACAGCTTAATGGCCATTTAAATCGTTAATTGACTTTTTCTGAAAACTTGGATTTTTCCTTTTTTCAAATATCTATTAAACTTAAGAACTCAGATTTTTATTTAATACTTATATTATGGTATATTGTATACTTTAACACAGGGATTTAATGATTTGTTGAGAATTATTTTAGGCAGTGAAATCTTCCAAAAATGCTAATTTAAAAATAACTTTAAATAAATAATAATTAATTCTGAGTTTCACTTAGAAAGAAAATGGTCTGTTAAAATACGTAAATCATGTTATTTTAACTATAAAAAGTCTAGACCTCTCTCTCTTTTACCATTTCTGAGAAAAAGGTACATAAAGTGGGTGAATTTAACATGGTGGAGATAAGGTTTTGCCGGTCCCCTTAAGTAAAAAGGATTTCCATTACACACTACTATTTTTCTACGTCATCTTGTTTTCCCCTTTTTAGTTCGCTTTTTACTTAGTCGGGTTTTTCGATTTTTTAATTTAATTTATTAGATTCATTTTTAAGCATAAAATGGGCAAGGATGACTATGGATACGATTTGAAGTCAAAACATGTTTTCCATTTTTTGATGGATAAATAGATGATAGAGTTAGAAGCTATGCGATTAACCAGAAGACAAGTTTTTTTTCCCTGTCTCTCGCTGTCACGTCTGAAAATTCGGTTCAAAAAGCTCACTTTAACAGTATTTTCCGAAAAATCTTTTTCGTTTACCAAAAAACGGAAAATGGCTTATGAAGACAGCTTTTGAATAACACCTATGCATTTCCGAACAAAAAGGAATTTTAAAATGTGTCAAAAAGTAGCCCTTTTTTATTTGAGAACAGTCATTTCAACCTTTTGACCTTTTTCTGAAGACAGAAAAAGACTGGACTGACTCTTAGAAACTCACTCGCTGCCAGTTCCCCTAAAAATATAAAATTTTGTGTAGCTTAACTAGCAACTTTTGAAGCAATAGTCTTACGCATAAAGACTCGATATGCCAAACACTCTCATTAACTGTCCCTATTTTCTTGTGACCTGATCTTAAAATAGCAAAAGGGATAAACCCACACCAAAAAAACGATTTAGTTAATATAGCCCCAGCTAAAATGTTTGGTTGGACTGACCAAATGTTGGTTCGACTGATCAAATGATTTTGTTCGTTCAATAAAATTTTATTGAACTAACAAAAGAATTTTGTCAGTTCAACAAAAAATATTTGGTGGGGGCAAAATTTGGTTCGCCCAACTATTTTTTTGTTGTTTTAACAAAATCGTTCTTTCCGTGTGCAGGCTTTCCGGGTTACAAAATATAGGCGAAAACTTCTTTTTAATTGATATCTAGTAGATTTTTTACATTTAACATATTTTGGACTAACAATACCAAAAATCACTCATATGAAAAATAGTAATTATGCGTTGAAATAATTACTATATTACAGCATACTACTATTACACAGCTATTATAAGGATATATTATACAGCATATAGCAATGTTACAGCGTCTATCAAATCTGTTTTTGCGAAAATTTTCGATTTTTTTTATTATTTTAAAGTTGAAACATTTAGGATTCCAAAAATGCCCTTTTTTTGATTCAGCGATCCTAAGAAGTAAAGTGATAGCCCAAAATATAAACCGTAAATGGACTTTCTGAAACCGGATTTGACTGTTTAAAGAGCCACAGAAAGGTAAACAATACATTTCAATGCACAAATATATAATATATAATCCATGCAAAAATACATAAACACCTACAAATAGGGTGGATTTAAAGTTGTAAACTTTATACATCATTTTCTGTGCTCTATCAAAATCTTAAATTAAGTTTTCTGGAAAACTGCGTTTTTCATGGTGTACGTTTACGAGAAACCTCATTTCTTTAAAAAGTTTGAAATAAAAATTTTGTAACAAGGTTTATGAAGCAAAATAGAGCTTGCAAGCTCGTACACATTCGGAGTTATTTTTATTGAAAAATACACACATTTTGTTTAAAAAAGTCATGTTTTGTACAGAAAATTTGGTTAAATGTTAGTCATTTAAGAGTTATTGTAAATCTTTTGCTTCCTAACACAGATAAGATTTGCTAATAGTGTTGAAAAAAAAGCGAAATATATTGAATAAATTTCGTTGTAGAAGGTTTGACATCAACGCAATTCGTTACTAAAATTTGACTTAATGCCTAAATTTGAAAAGTAAAATTCCTTTAAAAATTTAGTTGTTTTATTCTCTGTTTTAGCTAAAAACACATGTGTTTGAAAAAAAATTGATACTTTTTTTAAAAAAAAAACTGCCCTAAAGGTAGGCACGTACCTTAAAACAATACTTTCGTATTGGCCTCGCTCCTCAAGATAGCCGAAGAAATCGCCAAAGATCACTCTTTACATTGTCTTATTTTAATTCTGATTATTTTAGTTGTTTAAGCGCGTCTTTGGATGACATTTCTTAGTTATTTTATTTTAAATATTTTATCGATTTAATTTCGTTATGAAATAAGACCGAAACAAACGTTGAGCTATTTATAGTAACTGCAAACAAATTTATCTTTCGTACTGATACCTTCGCGCGGTAGAGATAGATTTAAAAAAAAATCATTCTCTAAAATTTTAAAAGCAAATAGGGAGTCCATTTCGACACAGTTTTTAAACAAATTACGACACGATTTTCCAACAAATTGCACTTAATAGTATATATTTCCCCATATTCGACAAAAATTAAAAGTAGCTGACGTTCAGAAGTTTTAAAAATTGCAGTAAAAGTCAAATTGAATAGCCTGATGTTTCCATCGTCAAAATGACGTCAGAGTTTCGAACGGACACGTTTGTCCTTTTATAATATAGATACTATAAATACTCATTCATGGATTTTGCACAAACATCTCAAAGAGATCCAAATCTAGGATCTTTGTTGCAAAAAGCGGGACAAAGATAAAATAAGGAGAGGCAGCGACTTCTAAGTCGGGATTTAAAAAAAAACCACTAAACCCTATGAAAACTAAACCTGTCTACAGCGGAATCTTAAGCGTAAAAATTTCATTGATAATCAGACAATTGTGCCTGTTAAGATGAACTCCTATTTAAAACGGAATTTTTCTCTTGTTCCTAATGATTCTGTCTTAACAGGCTTTAATACTCAAACAGGGATTGAAACAAAATTCCAATTACTACGTTTTGTGCGACAAACTTTATTAACAGAAAAATCTTTCAGCAGGAACAGTTCGGGAAGTCAAAACAAAAGTAATATTAGGTCAAAATATAAGAAAATTAAATATTTCGCTTAGGGGCTGTACATATATAACAGTATCAACATTTTGGTAATTTTGGACATCCTCCCTCCCTTACGATATCATACGTTATCCCTCGAACCTCACCCTCTCCTCGAAATAATATCGTTACCAATGTCTAATTTTTTTGTTTGTTTGTTTTTGGAATTTTCTTTTGGTTGGAATGATACACAAATATAGTTATTCTTTTTTCGCATTTGATTCAAATGAAGAGAAGTCAATAAAATATAACTTTATATATGAAATAATTTTAAATCAAATAACACTTAAAAGAAATAGTTACTATTTAAGAGTTTTTAGCAACAGCTTTTTGTTACATCTTGCACTTGCCCCCGTACGGGGCGTATCAAAAAAGCAAGTGGACAACATTCTTTCTCTTTTCTTTACTAGTCCACACAAGTATAATTTCAAACGTACTTCGTACATGGTTTGTTGAACAGCGGATTATATATGCATACACGCATGACAGAAGAATGGGAATGACGAACGTTGGGGTATTCCATATTTTGGAATTTAATAGTTTTATAATCATAACTTTGTATTTTCATAAAAATAGGTAACACTAAAAAAAGATAACGTACTCTTCATGTAAAGACCAAGTTAAATAAAAAGAAAATTTTAAAGTTAAAAAAATGCTATAAAAAGTGATAGAAAATCTTTATTAAGATTGACGATCGTTTCGTTGCACAAACGGCACTATTTTCAAAATCATTCAACGATAGAAAATATTTTCACATAATTTAAAAACAATAAACATAGTAAACAATGTCACGCGACATGATGCATAAAGAAAAACATTGTAAACATAAAATTAATTTAAAAGATTAGATTATCTACTGGTGAGCGTGGATTAATTTTCAAAACAATAACATGGTAAACAATGTCACGAGACAACATGCATAATGAAAAGCATTGCAAAATATAAAATAAAAATAAAATTATCTTGGCTATTTACGAGCGTGGAGTAATTTCTACTATTGTTACTAAAATTACATAGCATCTCTTTCCAAATTTTAGGTAATTCTATGGACACTGAATCATTCCAAATATTCTTGTTGCGTACAAATATCTCTATTGATTCTCGGATTATGGATGGTAAATAAAATCTTGATGTATAAATTAAATTGCTATTTTTAAATCGATCTGTAAAGGTTCTTCGCTGTATAATCTGGCCAAAGCTGTGGTTCTTCTGTTGTATTTGATGTCTGCTATATGTTCTTTGATTCTAGTTTTAAGTTTTCTAGTTGTCATACCTATATAAAACTGCTTGGTTCCATCTTCTTTGGTGAAAGGTATTTCGTATACTCCCGATAAATGGTTTGACTCAATTGGATCTATTTTCTTGCATACTATATTTCTTAATTTCATAGAAGGTTTTGCGACTAGGGAGATATTGTATTTATTGAGTTTATATTTCCGACGTTCGAAGAAACCAGGAAAATGTTGTAAAGGTGATAACATGGAATTTTGTGGATTGAAATTTCTTTTCTTGTTATTCTTTAAGCTCTTAATTTTTCTATGGTACTTTCTTTGCATCCATTGTTTCTTGCAATATCATATATTTTATTTCGTTATTTAACTGCACGGGGGTACAAACTGTGAAAGATCTATGAATAGAATGTCTAAGTGCAGAAACTTTGTATGAAAAAGGTGCTTGAGCATTATGAGGGATAATGGATTGACTGGCTATGGGTTTTCTGTAAACAGTGCGTTCTATTCCTTGGTGCGTCTTGATTAGTAATACATATAAATAAGGTAGCGTACCATTTTGTTCTATTTCCAATGTAAATTTAATTGTAATTAACGATATTTTCATCATTTGGCAACATGCAGATACCTTGCTCAATAACTTTTTAAACCAGATTAATAGCCTTGATTCTAAAATTAAATTTACATTGAAAATAGAACAAAATGGTACGCTACCTTATTTAGATGTATTACTAATCAAGACGTACCAAGAAATAGAACGCACTGTTTACAGAAAGCCCATAGCCAGTCAATTCATTATCCCTCATAATGCTCAAGCACCTTTTTCATACAAAGTTTCTGCACTTAGACATTCTATTCATAGCTATCAGTTTGTACCCCCGTGCAGTTAAATAACGAAATAAATAAAATATATGATATTGCAAGAAACAATGGATACAAAGAAAGTACCATAGAAAAATTAATTAAGAGCTTAAAGAATAACAAGAAAAGAAATTTCAATACACAAAATTCCATGTTATCCACTTTACAATATTTTCCTGGTTTCTTCGAACGTCTGAAATATAAACTCAATAAATACAATATCTCCCTAGTCGCAAAACCTTCTATGAAATTAAGAAATATAGTATGCAAAAAAATAGATCCAATTGAGTCAAACCATTTATCGGGAGTATACGAAATACCTTTCACCAAAGAAGATGGAACCAAGCAGTTTCATATAGGTATGACAACTAGAAAACTTAAAACTAGAATCAAAGAACATATAGCAGATATCAAATACAACAGAAGAACCACAGCTTTGGCCAGATTATACAGCGAAGAACCTTTACAGATAGATTTAAAAATAGCAATTTAATTTATACATCAAGATTTTATTTACCATCCATAATCCGAGAATCAATAGAGATATTTTTATGCAACAAGAATATTTGCAATGATTCAGTGTCCATAGAATTACCTAAAATTTGGAAAGAGATGCTATGTAATTATAGTAACAATAGTAAAAATTAATCCACGCTCGCAAATAGCCAAGATAATTTTATTTTTATTTTATATTTTGCAATGCTTTTCATTATGCATGTTGTCTCGTGACATTGTTTACCATGTTATTGTTTTGAAAATTAATCCACGCTCACCAATAGCTAATCTAATCTTTTAAATTATTTTTATGTTTACAATGTTTTTCATTATGCATCATGTCGCGTAACATCATATATATTAAAGCGTAAACCTGATTCTGTAAGATAAGACTCAAAAATTCACGCATTTGCGCATGCGTGAATTTAAATTCACTAGATGTTCTATTTTGAGGAAAGGTAAAGAAGGTCTGGTTAGCCGGGTGGTCTAAAGCACCAGTTTAAAGCTCTGAACTTTGGCAGGCGACGCAGGTTCAAGCCCAACGCCCGGCAAAATAATTTCTGTACCTTTTTTGGCGGTAATTCATTTCGATAATGACATATTTTATTAAGAGAAGTTATGATTTTGATTTTATTATTATTTGAATGGTTTATCATTAAATTAAATTTAACACTCAAAAATATTTTGAAAAAATAATTTTATATTTAAAATATTTAACCTAAAATATTTTGCATATAATTATCAATTAAATAAATTGAACTGATCTACAACTTTTGTTTATATATTTTTTTTTTTTACCATTATCAGGAATATATAAGTGTGTGAGTCAGAAGGAAAAGTTTACCACTCTTTTCCGTTAAAAAAAAAAAAAAAAAAGGAAAATATTCATATAAGAAATTTAAAATAAATTACATTGATATCCATGGTTTAATATTTAAAAAATGAAGAAAAAAGTAAAATAAAATTCAAATAATAAAAAATATATATTATAAATCGTTAATTGCATCAAGTTTCAAATTTAGGCTTTTAGAGAATGAGACTGATATAAATAAAATTTATGGCTGCTTTTAAAGGTTGTGTAGTTAAAAAAAATAAAAATAAAAATAGATATTGTTATTTTTTCAACAAAAAAAATGATACTGTAGTAAGTAAAAATAAATGCTCTGCCCAGTATTTTGGGGGTAAATTTCTGATAAAAGGCAAGCATAATTGGTTGTAAATTATAAACTTAAAGTTCTTTCACTTCATTCAATAGGTTATACTGACAGCACCCTGTAGCTCGCCTTCAAGAAATAGGAATCACTTATGCAATATAAAAATTTGTTACGATTTCAATAATTAATTTAAAAGCAACTAATTCAAAATTCAAGAATTTTTCTAATGGAACATTCAAGTTATTTACCGTCAAATCTTGACGGGTACTATCTAGTTGTTTACTATGTTTATTGTTTTTAAATTATGTGAAAATATTTTCTATCGTTGAATGATTTTGAAAATATTGCCGTTTGTGCAACGAAATGATAGTCAATCTTAATAAAGATTTTCTATCACTTTTTATAGCATTTTTTTTAACTTTATCTGTTTATAAGTAATTATTATACATGTGTTTAAAAAATTTTTAGTTGGATCAAAAATGATAACGATATCAAAAGACAACCCTCCTAACTGCGCCTAGAGATATTTTAGGATATGTGCAGACACCCCCCCCTAAAATGATACTGTTATATAAGTCAATCCATGATAACTTACGTTAGGGGAGAGTGGGGTGGAATGGGACAGTAGGTTTTTCTCTTTATGTATCATTCTAATTATTTCACCCATCACACATAGATGAAGCAATGGTATCCCAAGCTTCAGCTGAAAGAAGTAGCTGATCTGCATTAAGCTTTCGATTGTTTAAAGAAAAAGATTATTTCAAGTATCAAAAGTAAATTTGCTTCACATACTTTTTATGTTCTTTTGTATATTAATGACTTGTTTATGCGTAAATGTAATAATTTCCCCATTTATGGAACATTATACTGTATATTATCCCTAATTTAAACTATGCTTAAAAGCAGCATTTTTGTTTATACAAGAAGTTTAACATACAAGAAGGCAGAGGGAGGAATGGGACATGCCAGCAAAGGGAGGAATGGGACATGCCAGCAAAGGGAGGAATGGGCAGGGCTGCGGAGTCGGAGTCGTGGAGTCGGAGTGATTTTTCGGTGAAAAGAGTCGGAGTCGGAGTCGCTAAAAATATGCCGACTCCGACTCCAAACTTTTTGTTGAACAATTTGAAGTAAAATAAAAAATAAAACCAATTCTGCTTAATTTTAAATTTATGAACTGAATTATTATTTTATTTTTTAACTCCATACATTAATAAATATATAGTTATTTTTCAGTTTATTGACATGTTAATGAGTGAATATAAGGCAAAAGGGCGGATGTGATATTTTCCTTACATCAGTCATTAAATTGATTGATTTACTTATTTCTTCAGGTCATAGACGACACTATTGTACAATAATTAAGTTAAAGTGAGTTTTGAAAGTTTCTTGTTTTGTTTTGTTTTTTAGCTCATAGGCTATCAAAGCCTGAGAGCTTATGTGCCCGCCGGTTCTGTATGTACGTGTGTACGTACGTACTATGTACGTAACGCGATAACTCTTGATAGAAACATCTCGTTTGCTTCAAATTTTTTTTCTAGTTTCATTCTGATAAGGCGCTTCCCTGATTAGTTTTGGGGGGTTCATTGGTTAAGGATAAAGGGGGAAAAGAGGGGTTAGTCCACCCCTCTTAATTCAGATAAATGGGTTTTTCATACAGAATTGTTCGATTTGCTTCGAATTTGGTATACCGGTTTATTATGTTAAGGAGCTTCCCTGATTAATTTTGGGGGTTAATTGGTTAAGGATAAAGGAGGAAAAGGGGGGGGGGGTTAGTACACGCCCCTTAATTCAGATAAATGGGTTTTTCATGCAGAATTTATTCGATTTGCTCCGAATTTCGTATACCGGTTTATTATGTTAAGGAACTTCTCTGATTAGTTTTTGGGGTTATTGGTTAAGGATAAAGGGGGAAAAGGGGTGTTAGTCCATCCCTCTTAATTCTGATAAATGGGTTTACATGCAGAATTATTCGATTTGCTCCGAATTTGGTATACCGGTTTATTATGTTAAGGAGCTTCCCTGGTTAATTTGGGGGTTTCATTGGTTAAGAATAAAGGGGAAAGGGGGGCTAGTCCACCCCCCTTAATTTAGATAAACGGGTTTTTCATGCAGAATTATTCGATTTGCTCCGAATTTGGTATACCGGTTTATTATGTTAAGGAGCTTCCCTGATTAGATTTGGAGGTTCATTGGTTAAGTATAAAGGGGGGAAACGGGGTCTAATCCCCCCTTCACTTAGTTTTTTGAGGGGCATTATTCTTTAAAATAAGAGTATAAGATACAATTAGTTTGTATAGCCTGTGAGCTCAATGCCATCAGTTTAGCTGGGCACTTTTTTTTTTATTATTTATTGTCTTTTGTAAATTAAGTCCAACTGAATCCGACCCCATGTCGGTTCCGACTACCCAACCCAATGAAGGAATCTATCTCAGACAAAAACAGATGTTTCAATTTTACCTCTGACCATCCGTGTTCGGGTTGGGTCCTGAAATTTATATTTTAAGTCAATCCGAAGCGAACCGGAAAGAAACCTGAACCCGATCCGAAATGAAATAAAATTAAAATTTTATTAGAATTATGAAAAATAGCCATTTCTAGTAGCACTTTTATCTTTTGTGTAGGAAAAGGAATAAATATTTACTTATTCGACTTACTTAAACAATATTGTGAGCTTCCTTTTGAAAAATCGGGTCAACCCGACCCGAACCCGCAATAATAATTATCAGACTGGCCCCCAACGAAAAACATTTAGCGCCAACTCAATAACTCAATTCGAACCACCGTTCGAATCGGACCCTAACGAATGAAACAATCTACTTCAAATAACAATGGATCCTTTGTCCAACTTATACTGCCTTATTTTTGAGTATTTCAGATAAAAGAGAATATGTGACAAATATGAAATTGATTAATGCCGCTATCACTACAATATCGGACAACTGAACTCATACAGAATTTTTCTCATTAAAACAAAAAACTGCTGTTTACTTCTTAAATATTTCTTACTCAAAACTTAGACGTTAAGCCCGTTAAGTTTATTTTTAAGCTCCAACTAGAGTCTTTCCAAGGGCCGGGTTGCACCTGACCCGAATCTGAAATTTCTACTGAAAGTCAACCCGAAACCCGACAAAAAGGAATACGTCTACCAAATCCGAAAATGGAAAAAAAAATCGTCAATATGACCCTAATTCGAAACGAAAGAAAATTAGTTCATATTTTATAGAATAAACAGTTATGAAAAAAGTCTGCAATTTTATCTTTTTTGTATAAAAATTAACTTAAATACACTTATTAATATTCAAATATATAGATTTTTCATTTGAAAAATATTCAGTTCATATTTTCTTTTGAAAAATCAGGTAAAATCAAAAGTGTCAAAACCTGATCCGAAGCATTTTAAGTCTATCTGGTTCCGGCTAAATTTGGTTATCCTATCCGACGGAGGACCGTAATTCTAACCTACTGTAGAAAAAACAATTATTTCATGAATTTTGAGAGGAAAGTGAAGAAACTCATTTCATGTCTCAAAATGGCTTTTTTTTTTATTTTGTAATGTATGTTTTTTAAGATTTTTCTATTTTCTCACTTATGTTCATAATTACTCCTTATTCGTCGATTTTTTACCTCCCCTCCAACCCACCGCAATCGGAATTAATTTATTTAAGATTTTATTAGTAGTATAATGTAGATGTAGATAATAGCATTTACGTCTATGAATGAAAGGCGACGACAACTTACCAATCTTTCACATAAAGTGCGATCGAAGCACTATTTTTTTTTACTCACACTGTTCAAAGTTCAAATTGAAAATATCTTTGTTTCTTAAGCAGGCATATGTGTTCTTTTCGCGTAATTTGGTTTTAATTTGCAGCTGATAAGATAGAAATTCTTTGTTCGTATCTGTAACTTCAAATTATATTTAGGATAGGAAATTGAATCTTTTTAATTGTAAAATAATTACTATTTTTGTTTTATGTATTGCATATTCCGAATCGAAATTTATAAACGTTTATACGGCGGTTATAAAAATAAAATATTAGAAACAGGGTTTTTAGGATTCAGGACTGTATAAAAAGATTATTTAAAAGGATAGCTTTTTAAAAATTAGTCGCCGAACTCAGTATAATCTTACTCTAACTCAATATAAACGTTTAATGAATATAATCTTAATTAGAGATCAACTGAAAATTCGGTTTCATTTTCGGCTCAACATCCGAGTTTAGCCAAAAATTCGTTTTCGGCGAAAATGCTGCTGAAAATTTGGTCGGACCGAAACTATCTGTATTCCAAAATTCTCGTATTTTCCTTAGGAAATTTTCAACATGACTCATTGATTCGAACTGTATTGACTCATATGGGACACTCTTAATTTATTGCTATGAACTTCACTGTTTATAATTATCAATCACGACTGACTCAAGATGTGAGTGCAAATTAAAAAACAAGAAATGCATATATGACTAAAATTTGAAGACGCTTTTCTCTTGCTCGTGAAAAGCTGCAGATTTAACTTTAATAGAATTTTTTTGTTTGAAACAGAAGTGTTTCAAATATTCTTTGAGAAAGTTCTAGTAGAACAGATGATCCTTTACGAAATTCATTATAAAAGATAAATCGAGGTATGTATACGTAAAAGATTTCTTAATTAGATGAAATTCATAATTAGAAAATCATTTCATGTCATTGATGAATGACTAATTGCATTTTATTTTATATGAAAATAAAAAGGTTTGGTCAGAGGCACAGAGGGCCAACTTGGACCACAGATATAATTACACCTACAATTAATTAATAACTATGTATATTTATTATGTGTTAATTACTTAAACATTTTTTTGAAATTTTTCGTTTTCGGCCGAAAATAGAAATATTACCGAAATTCGGTTTCTGTTTCGGTTTCGGTCGATCCTTAATCTTAATTACTATTTTATTTTGAACACTTTTTCAATTTGCATTATCTATATATATCCAACAAGTAAAAAATTAAAGCGCATTTCAATCATTTTGAGAAACCCTGTGTGTATCCCGGAGTCGGAGTCGAGGAGTCGGAGTCGATCGTTTCAAAAATCCAGGAGTCGGAGTCGGAGTCAATCATTTTTCCTTCCGACTCCGCAGCCCTGGGAATGGGACATGCCCAATTCCTTCTTTTTAATAAGATGAATGTGAATTTCTAATATGCAAATATTTTTCGAGGATAGTAAATGTAGCAGACACTGGACTATTTGTGCACAAATAGTCCATAGCACAAATAGCACAAAGGCATGCCTTATCATACATTGTTTTATAGCTGTCCCATACCTCCCTGTTAGTGCGGAGGTATGGCGATCATTTTGAAATTTACTATTTCTATATCTATGAAATTGTTTCTGCAAATTATGTTTCTATAGTCTTCAAGGACATTAGATAGTGTTTCATTTTGTATTCTATATATCGAAATTTTTGTTTCTGTCACAGTTGATTCTTATTTTTGTAAAAAGTGTCCCATTCCTCCCCACTCTCCCCTACATTTAGGACAATTTACAGCAGTAATTTTTGTAATACAACAACAAAAAATATTCAAATGTAAAGTTGACATGATTTGCTATTTAAACCTATCCAAAAGTCAATTTGGATGAAAATTACCTAAAAAATGAGAATGAAAATTTCATTTTTTATGGTAACTTACGTTTCTTTTTAGGTAATTTAAGTTACCTCAATAAATATAACTGCCAGATTTAAAGAAATTACGCTAAAATTAGATAATTTCCATCTAAATTCAGCTTTGCTTTTTTGTTTAATTGGCAAATAATGTCAACTTTACATTTTTAATATTTTTGTTGTTATATTACTAAAAAGACTGAAGTAAATTGTTCTAAATGTAACTTCAGTTACTATGGAAGGACCCAGATTTGCATAGCCCCTTAACCCCTCTGCATATTAAATAATCCCCCCTTGGAAAATTTAGAAAGATAACACTGTACAATCATAGTTTTGTCCCAGAACTGAAATGAGTTGACTCTAGGTCAGTTTTTTGAGCCGATTCCGAATATGCTGCGAGTTTTTCTCTAGGTGGTCCAGTTTGAGAAATTTGCATATTTAAGTTTGTGCAAATGTAAGCTTTTTTGTGCTATTTTATGCAAATTTTACATACAATATAGGTCACATTGAATTACCTTTTCTAGATGATTACTATTAGACTATTTGCTTCAGATAAATGTCACGATTTACATAGTCTTAACATTTATCTTTTAGTTATAGTCATTTAAAGTATAGTTAAGGGGTCTCAGGACTTAAAATTGGAAAAAAATCAATAAAAGATTCAACATCTTAAAATGTTCAATATTTTAAAAAGCAATTTTTAGAGGAATGAAAGATAAGTATGTTCTTTCAAATCACATATTTAAAAAATTATACGATGTAGAATTATTTAGAGGGCTTCAAACTGTCAGACATTTGCCGAGCAGAAAATCTGTATGACAATTTACGCGCAGGATTACAAAATAAATTTTGGAACTAGAATGAAAATTTTGGTGTTTAATTATACTTCATATTAAAATTAACCTGAACCTAAATAAATTTGTATTGATAGCATTTTTTATATTAATACAAATTTGTTTTGAGCTAAAATACAAAATTTTGAAAATTTCAACAGTATAATAACCTAAAAAAATATTTTTTTGAACAATAAAAAGGAATTTTTAGGTTCAGTTTATACAGACTAACATGAAAGATATATTTTGAACATTTCATGAAAATATATTGGTAAGTTTGTTATTTCCTGCGCATTATGCCCAAAAACGTCATTTTGAGAAAAATGACTTCAAAAAGCATTTTATATTTTTAATACAAAGTTGTATTTAGCTAATACAAAATTTTGAAAATTTCTACAGTATAATGACTTAAAAAAATATTTGATTTGAACAAGAAAATGGAATTTTTAGGTTCAGTTTATACAAACTGGCATGAAATATTTTGAACATTTCATGAAAATATATTGGTAAGTTTGTGATATCCTGCGCGTTATGCCGAAAAACATCATTTTGAGAAAAATGACTTCAAAGTTTCGGAAAAGCCGCTTCAGCTATTGAGCGGGTATCATTCTGAAAGCCATAACTTCTGTTCTAATAGAAATTTCAAGGAAACATCAAAATGTTCAGAAAAGATATGTTTAATATAAAAAAAAATTTAAATTTCGAAAATTTTGAAGTTTTAAGAGTCTTGAGACCCCTTGACACAGAATGGACGTCATGTTTTTCTAGACTAGATTTTTATGCTTATTTCAAATCTGAAATCTGTCTTTATATATAACGTCTAGTTTTTGAATAAAACGAATTTCTTCTTTTGCGCGCGTGGCATTAACATAAGTTTGATGTAATTGTTTGATTGCTTTTAAGGGGTGTGGTGTGTACCTCATTATCAAGAGGGTGAACAGTATCACATTCCTATCAGGGACAAATATATAGAATCGAAAAAAAAAATTGAAAAAAGTAGTAGAATCTGTCCACTGGTTGAAGTACAGCAAAAAGTAGTGTAAAAAACGATTTCTGACTTTTTCGACAGAAAAATAAAATTTCACTTTTTTCAAATACTAGTCGTGATCAGGGACTGATTTACAAATTTGTGGGTCCTGGACACAGATGCTTACGCCCCTCCCCCCCCCCCCCCCTTGCACCGAAATTTACAGGGGAATTGAGTAAAAAAAAATATCAAAAAAGGTACTTATTAAAATAACCATTATTGACTTTAATAATTACTTTAAAATATCCATTAACAAATTATATATGATAATCATAAAATAAATTTTTGTGGAAAACAGGGAAATGGTGGTTTTCACTTAAGGGAAAACGTGAATAGCTAGTACAAATTTAGACAAAATAAATCAATATTTTATTAACGAAGTATAACTCCAAAGCATAAGGAACAGTTTGCAATCAACTAATTTGCATTAAAGTTTAAGGAATTTTTTTATCGTTTTATTTAAATAACCATCGATTGAGCGGTCATGCCCGACAGTGTAGGGTAATGGCGCTCAGAGTTTGAATACAACATTTAAGTAAGAAAAGTCACATATGCAGTTGTGTGGGCTGTTCACACCACTGCAGACTTTTTGCGACCACTTTACACACTGTTACACATATAGGGAGCTACTTTTTTTTAATTTAGGTTTTTTGATTTTCACCACTTTTTTGAAATCGTAAAATTCTCCTTGTTTAATGACACATTAATTAAGGCAAAAACAGGGGAATTTTACCATTTCAAAAAAGTGGTGTTAATAAATTTGAATTTAAAAAAGTTGCTCATTGGCAACATTTCTTCTGGAATTCCACGCAAGTGCCATAACCCGTTAACGCCATGTTGGGTTTTATAATTGGCGTAACAACACACTACAAAAATAAAAGCATGAAAGTACAGCTAAATGTACATATTTTGTAGACATAATGAGTAAATTAATATTTGAAAATTAGAGTGTTCATTTACCTTCAAGTTAGATGCTGTAGAATTTTGTAATAAAATGTAACGTGAGGACACAAAAATACTTTCCTTCCGACGGTCCTTACTAGGAACTTACGATGAAGTTCGCTAGGTACCGGTACCGATAGCACGTTTTCGATTCTATTCTGTTTAGAGATATTGGGTGAGCGGGATTACCCTTCTGAGCGTCATTACTCTACTTTCCCCTAAATAATTATTTCACAATTAAATGTAAATGAGTAGACTTTTTGTAATAAATTGTGTGGTGATGATTATCTTTCCCAATACAACAAGTCTATATATCTGGATTGATAAAGTATGCAACAACTAATAATAGCTACAATTATTTAAAATATTAGGGGGCTCTAATGCCTGCAAGCTACGCTCACCAACCCCCAAATAATCTGACGAGAACAAGAAAAGGATTAAAAATAAGAATTAAAAATACAATATATTTTTAAAGTGATAAAAGAAAATATTCACTATAATAAAATAATTATAAATGGATGTTTCAGACAAAATATACAATGTTATAAAAATACAATAGGAACACAACAGAATGTAGAATGAAATGTAAATTCCATTAGATATTAAAACTACATCAGATTTTGGACAATAATTGAAAACCCCTTCAGCAGCATTTGGGGGCACTGGGTCCCTGCCCCAAATGCCCTGCCGTAAATGAAGCCCTGGACGTGATAGGAAAAAAACAGAAACCAGATTTGAAAGCAACGTAAAATACTGGGTTTAGAAACCTATTAGCGTACTCGTATGGCAGAAAGATTTGAAAATCAAGAAACATTATGAGAAAATTAGGCACACTATTTTACGGTCACATATCAGTATCATCTCAGAAATAACGTTTTTGTGAAGTAAATTAGACAGTCATCATAACATAAAACAAAAAAAGCCAGTCTGACATTACTCTATACTTAAATTTGCATATAATTGTATAAAATTTACAAAATTTGCATAAATCGAAACATGCAAATACCTCAAAAGACCTGCTTGCAGGCCCCGATCATGACTAATTGGAGTCCTGGGCAAAGATCAATTAGGGGGACCCATTCGAATCGTTGCAACATTATTCAAATAGAAGTGGTGGTCATTCCAATGTGTAATGCATAAAGAATATTTTCGCACCTTGGATTTAAATAGAAGAAAATTCTTAGCTCCGTCTCAATTCTAAATTAAGTACCTTAACCCATTTTCGGCCAAATTGCGTAAACGCACCATTTTAATAAATATTTTTGTATTAAAACTGTGATGAATAGTTTTCACTAATTTTATTTTTCTCCTATTTTTAAGGGTTCTGGAGCCATGTATAAAATATCAGTAATTCAATTGGAGTAAACACTTTCTGTTGAGAAATTTTCTAAATACGAAGGTTTTTTTTTTTTTTAATTGAAACGGTTATTGACAAATTCGACTTAAAATGGATAATTATTCCTCTTGAGATTAATCATATGTTTTTTATAATGGATTAAAGTTACAAGTTCTGTAAATAAAATAATAAACAAATGTCAAAAAATTAAAAAAATTAATTTGAAATTTATTGGTGCATCAGCGCACCATTGACCGAATGCATGAAAATGCCATAAGCATTTTATTTCTCAAAATATTTTTCATGCACGAAACTTTTTTTTTATCTTAATGAATGCAATTTAAGCATATTTCACTGGAAATAATACAACATTTTATAAAATTTCTATGCTTGAACTAAAATGAGTTAATAAAAATACTCTTTTTTTCGTAGTACAGAACAAAACTTTTATATGGATTTAGCAATTTGTTATGTTACTTTAAGATGAATTTACTACATTCAACTTATGAAAGAGTATCAAATACTCTAACATGTAAATATGTGTTAATCAAGTTACTTTCTTTTACATCTTTTTAAGTTGTACTACACACAACCCAATATCAAATCATACATTCTACTTCTCAAGTAGAAAGTGTTTTTTCAATAAATCTAAAAAGATGGCAATTTTGGGTTTGTTTTTCATATTTAACTGTAAGTTAAAAGAAAAAAACTTTGAATAAGTAAGGAAATTCACCTCATGACAACTAGAACTGATTATTTTCAACAACTGTTTAGACATGATTTGATTTCATTGCTAATACAATCTATTAAAATTTTTCTTATTTAATAGGGGTTGCGGTTAGATTTGCGAAAGCATTGAGCTCTACGAGCTCAAAATGAAATTTGTTTTTCAGAAAGTTTAGTAGAATCTTTTAAAGATGAAATTTGTATTTGAAATTTCAAAGTTGTAATTCGAGGGGGGGGGGGGGGGGTGAGTGAATATTTTATAAATATGGATTTGGGAGCCCCTTGAGGTCTAGGGCCCCTGGGCAAAGACACTCGATTTGCCCATGCGATAATAAGCGTGTGACCTGCTGGAGTAAATCTAAAACCAGATTCAGAATCAGCACAATAAAACGCATGAAAAACTATTAATTTCTGTTTCTGGAAAAAAGTTCAAATTTGTTGACCAGTGTGATATTTAATATAAATAATTATCTTTTGAGTAAGAAATGAGAACCAGGACACCAAGGCAAGGCAAGAAACAAAGCAAACATTCTTGAAAAATATTTTAACTTTGTATAGGGGAGAGTAGGGAGGAATGGGACACTTTACAAAAAAAAAAAAAAAAAAAAAAAAAAAAAAATTCAACTTTATAATAAAACGCTCATACTACAATATATATTAAAACACACATACACACATAAATAACACCTGCATTCAACAGTTAAAGGTATATATAAATATTATACAGACATATAAACAATAAATCTCCACGGAATGCATAAAATCACAATAACAATCAAAACTAATAATAAGCTAGAAGAAGGGTAGCTTCATCGCCCCGAACCCTACCTTCCTGGTTTTCGGTGTCCTTAATTTGTGTAATTTCCTTTTTAAATTTGTCCGGTTTCAATTTTTGAATTTTTTTTTTTTTTTTTTTTTTTTTTTCAATCTCGCTTTTGCTAGAGAGTCTTTTATTCGGGACGTGGCAGGGGACCTAAGAATCTAGCTTCCGCAAAAGAGTCGGACTAAGTGGAAGAATAAAGGGCTGCGGACGAAGAGGGGCTGCTCGCCGCGGCGGTTGACCCACCCGCCCTCCCGCAACCGCCGACCGAGACTAATAAGCTAGAAGAAGCAAGGGGTCGTCGGGTAGCTTCATCGCCCCGATCCCTACCTTCCCGGTTTACGGTGTCTATAATTTGTGTAATTTCCTTTTTAAATTTGTCCGGTTTCAATTTTTGAATTTTTTTTTTTTTCAATCTCGCTTTCGCTAGAGAGTCTTTTACTCGGGACGTGGCAGGGGACCTAAGAATCTAGCTTCCGCAAAAGAGTCGGTAAATTGTATAATTATCAAAATTCGCAGCGATACGAAGAACATTTCAAAATGTTCCATGCGCATTCCATATCAAATGAAGTCCCCAATATTTTTTACGCAAGTTTGGTTTATATTTACAAATAAAACTATGCATCAAATTTTATATATTCGCACCCTGTTGCTGCCATTAGCTACCTTTAACTTTTGCAATTATATTTAGCTTTAAAAAACCGTGCACAGTTTTATGACATATATAATGGCAAACAGCTGTAGAAAATTTCATAACATTCAGAGAAAAAATTATGAAGAAATGCATTTGCAAACAATTGTAAACAAAGCTAAGCTATAACAAAGAAAAATCATGCGTTAAGCATAGATTATGAAACACTTTCCAACACTTCCTGAAGGCTTATCAAAACTTCGTTATTTAGGGAAATAAGGTATATAAGATGACTAAGTAAACATTTTAGAAAACGTATAAATCTTTTGAAAAACTGATTTCAGCAGTCACCGTCCATAGCCAAATATGTATTCAAATTCTTTTGAACAGCCCTGTATTTGATCTGTAGGTTGATATATATATACTATATAATGGGGAAATTTAGTTTAGCAAGAAAACACATGACAGGTTGAAATTTCTTTCAGCAATTTATACTAATAGATGGAAACATACTTGAATACTTTTGTACAACCCTGTAGTTTACCTAGTACCTTTATTACATGCCACTATTTTGCTAAAATTTAATTCAAACTAAAACTCTTAAAACTACAGAAGTCATCGTTTATAAACTGTCATGTATCCAATTCTTTGCGTGACCCTGTATATCATTTTATCTATATTCTACAAACATTTCTCAAACTAAATGCAGTTCAGCGTAAAAATGCATAACTCATTTAAAAAACCACCTTTAAGCAATTTGCAGTCATATCCTTACGAATTATTTTGTGTAGTCCTGTATATGAATTATAGCATTTATTCACACCTTACAGTATACATAAATAGTGAAACATAAAAGCGCATATCATAATTAAAAATGCATTTCCAGCAATCATCGCTAATGTACAGTAAATCTTTTGTGTGTCCCTATGAATGTTATGCACTTAGTAATATACATGAAATAAGTTATAGTAAACCTCAGCGACGAACATTGATTTCATTTTATATGAAATAATTTAACATAATTAAAATTCGCCGCAAACAATTCCCTCCACACCTATATCATTATGTAAAGGAATTCTTTTGTTAGGTCGTGTAAATAATAACTATTCTTTACACCGCATATTTTGCAGAATACATATTTTAGTGCACTTCCTTAATAATGAATTTTTTTATGTTTGAAAGCGTGTAACGCTATTAAAAATCATTTGAAACGATTTTTTCTCGTAGGACGTCCTGTTACGGAAAACGTTTTACTGTGCCTGTAGATGAACTAAACATGCTACAGACTTCATTTGAAATAGCGAATGTGCTAAGGTAAACGTCAATAACATCCAAAAATTTCAGGGAAATCCTAGTATATTTACCTCAGAGCGCGGACAGACGGACAGACAAACCGAAGTCAAGCACTTTTAAACTTTGTTGGAAAGTGTTAAAAATCTAATTAAAATGCTAAAAAATCGTCCTATTGCAAGAATTCGACTTGGAGAGGAAAGCTTACATCTGGGGGACAAAAAGTATTTTTCGAGAATTTGATTTTGAACATCCCCTCCCCCCCTCTTTACGGTTATTCCGAAATCCCCTTGCTCAGCAAACGCAAATCTAGCACATTTTTAGATTCATTTTAAAGCGTAAAAGCATAAAATCGGCAAGGATGACTATGGATACTATTTGAAGTCGGAAGACGTTTTCCATTTTTTGATTGATAAATGGCTGAGTTAGAAACTATATATTTAACCAAAAGACACTCCCCCCCCCCCTTTCTCTGGCTGTCACGCAGTGGCGCATCCAGGATTACGCTTTGGAGGGTGGAGCATATTTTAGAGGCCTATATGTGAACAGATCTGGCCCGCCTCGCTGCCGAGCTACGTCTTTCTTTCATTTGATTTGATGGGACGGGACATGCCTGGTCATGTCCTGACTTGCATTTTTTCTACTGACTTGAGCAGAGTCGTAACTATAGCCGGAGGGAGCTCTGAAAAGTTTGGTAGGTCTAATTCTGAATGCTTTTAACATGTTAAATAATGAAATACTGTAGTAAAATATATCTTAGTTTTTGCGATTTTTTGGTGTGTTTCTGTATTTGGATAATTTAAAAAAGTGTTTGCAATCAAACGATTTAAAGTTTTATTATTAAATTATCAAAATATTATTAAGGTTAAAGAGAGCAAGAGGTTGCACGAGGTCTTAAGTTTAATTAAGTAAATTTTTAAAATGCTAATATTTTTTTAAATTATTTAAAATTTCATAATAAAATTTATAAAAGAAAAAATTGGGTGACAAAACAGGGATCTGTTTAGGAAGAAATTGGGTCCTTTAAAGTACCCTTCACAAAATTTTTCAAATCAAAACAGGACTTTACAGAAAACTTTTCACCTTAAAAAAGGACCCTTCACAAAATTCTCTGTCTTAAAAGTAGGCCTTTTACAAAATTTTTCAGCTGAAAACTAAACCTTTCACAAATTATCATTTAAAAGTGAAATCTGGCCTGTCACTTTTACAAATATAAAGAAAATATATGTATTTTACCTACATATTTCTTTAAAACATAAAAAAGAACCTTAATATAACGATCATTTTTAATTTACAAAATTAGGACTAGATTTTTCACAAATGTAGAAAAGCTTTTCACAATTTCACAAAAACAGGACCTTGAGAGAAGTCTGGACAGACCCCTGCTAAAATATCTTTTCAAGAATTCCTGTTTTTCTTTTTTAAGGACCTATAAAAAATATTCTTTCATAATTAAAAAATAAAAAATTATTTTGTTCCGTCTGGGACGGGCTTAGCTCCCCCCCCCCCCCCCCGCGCGTTCAAACAGCCCACTTGGACAATATTTTCTGAAAAATCTTTTTCGTTAACCAAAACGCGGAAAATGGCTTATGAAGACAGTTTTTGAATAACACCTATGCATTTTCGAACAAAAGGGAATTTAAAAATGTGTCAAAAAGTAGCCCTTTTCGATTTGAGAACAGTCATTTCAGCCTTTTGGCTTTTTCTGAAGATAGAATAAGACTGGATTGATTCTTGCCCGATACTCACGCACTGCAAGTTCCCCTGAAAATATAAATTTTGTGTAGGTGACAATTTTGTGATAAAATATATCATCCAATACAAAAAAATAAACATTTTTCCAGTTTTCATATGCATTGTATTTGAAATTTCTGTTATACATTCTGATGACGACTCAGTGAAGGAGTTGAAACATGTCAATTTAGGTTTTTATTATACTTTTCATGTGCTTTTAGTAACGTCTTTTAAGCAAATAAATATTTTGATATATGTTTTCACTTTTCCGTTTGGAATATATATTGTGATATGGTTATTAGGGTACGTAATTAAGACTTATTACTCTTACGTATACATTTGTTAAAAATATCAATTTCCCGAGGAGATAGTTTAAATAGACGAATGCATCCAATGTCCATCGACTTTACATGAGCGAGGGGAAATCGGAAGCTGGGCGACCAGCCCCCTTAACCGCCCCTATTTTCTTGTGACCCGAGCTTAACCCTTTATGTACTGAATTATGAATTCATGAAAATTTTATCCAGATTTACAGAATCACTTAATAAATTCGAGAAGGATTAGAGGATTTAGAAGGATTCATTAAATTTGAATTTATAGGGATTTTGTGCACTATTTATAACCCCAATCAAATCTTTTATTTTAACTATTTTTTAGTATTTTGTAGAATTAGGAAATGTACAAATATAATAATGTTCTTATAGTAGAAATATAGAAATATTTCCAAATATAAAAATCCTCCCCCCATCCCACAAACGCCAAGAAAGCTGAAAAGATGCAAAGGAAAAGAAATCATCCTTTTAAAAATATTTGTTTTGTTTCACCCATCATGCTTTTGGAACAAGATAAAGTCATGTATCTATAACTCATTCTAAACTGTATTGAAACGAATCGATGTATTAACTGAATTTTATAACAAGTTATTTTAAGGGTACTTATAAGTACCGTCAGTAGATAAAGGGTTAAAATAGCAAAGGGCTTCACAGGCTTCAGAATATGGGTAAAAACACTTCTTTTTAATTGATATCTAGTAGATTTTCTTTACAGTTATTTTGGAATGCCCACTAACAATAACCAAAAATTATATTTATATGAAAAATAGTAACTATGCGTTGAAATAAAATCTTGAAATTTATTAAAGAAATACTTTCGTATTGGCCTCGCTCCTCGAGATAGCCGAAGAAATCGCTAACGAAATCACCCTTTACATTCAGTCTTTTTAATTCTGATTATTTTAGTTGTTTAAGCGCGTCTTTGCATTACATTTCTTAAAGATACTTTTTTTATATTTTATCGATTTATTTAATTTCTATAACAACATGTATAATAATCACTTAAACAGATTAAGCTAAATAATGCTGTAAAAAGTGATGAAATATCTATTTAGATTGAAGAATGTTTCATCGCACAAATGGCGACATTTTCAAAATCATTAATGATAGAAATGTTTTCACAAAATTTAAAAAACAATAACTTGGTAAACAATGTCACGAGACATGCACAATGAAAATCAGTGCAAACATAAAATGAAATTTGATATGTGTGAGCGTGGATTCATTTTTACTAATTGTTACTAAAATTGCATAGCATATCTTTCCTAATTTTAGGTAACTCATGGGACATTGCATCATTCAAATATTTTCGTTGCGTAAAAATATCTATTGATTCCCGGATAATGGATGGTAAATAAAGTCTTGATGGATAAATTAATCTGCAATTTTAAAAATCGATCTGTAAAAGTTCTTGGCTTCATAATCTGGACAAAGCTGCGGTTCTCCTGTTGTATTGGATGTCTGCTTTGTTTTCTGGTTTTAAGTTTTCTGCTTGTCATACCTATACAAATACCTTTCACCAAAGAAGATGGGACAATGCAGTTTTATACAGGTATGACAAGCAGAAAATTTAAAACTAGAATCAAAGAACCTATAGCAGCCATGAAATACAACAGGAGAACCACAGCTTTGGCCAGATTATGCAGCCAAGAACCTTTACAGATCGATTTTTAAAATAGATTAATTTATCTATCAAGATTTTATTGACCACCCATTATCCGGGAATCAATAGAGATATCTTTACGCAACGAGAATATTTGCAGTGATTCAGTGTCCCGTGAGTTACCTAATATTTGGAAAGAGATGCTATGCAATTTTAGTAACAGTAGTAAAAATTAATCCACGCTCACAAATATCCAATTTCATTTTATTTTATGTTTGCACTGATTTTTATTATGCATGATGTCTCGTGATATTGTTTACCAAGTTATTTTTAATTTTTCTGAAAATATTTCTATCATGAATGATTTTTAAAAATGTTGCCGTTTGTGCGAAACGTTTGTTAATCTAAATAAAGATATTTTATCACTTTTTATAGCATTATTTAGATTAACCTTATTTAATTTCGTTATGAAATAAGCCCGAAACAAACGTTGAGCTATTTATATTAACTGCAAACAAATTTATCTTTCGTAATGACATCTTCACGTGGTAGAGAGATTTAAAAAAAAAACCATTCTCGAAAATTTTAAAAACAATATGGAATCCATTTCGACACAGTTTTTAAACAAATTACGATGCATTTTTCCAACAAATTGCACTTATGTTAAAAGTGCCTACCCTCAAATCGCTGTTTTCGCGAAATTTTTAGATTTCTTTTTTCATTATTTTAAATTAAAGTTGAAACAATTAGGATTACAAAAATGCTTTACTTTTGGTTCAGCAATCATTTGAAGCAAAGTGATAGCCCAAAATATAAACCGGAAATGAACTTTCTGAACTTTCCGAAAGTGACCGTTTAAAGAGCCACAGAAAGGTAAAGAATACATTTTAATACACAAATACATAAGATATACTCAAACTATATAAACCCTTACAAATAGGGTGGCTTTCAAAATTGTAAACTTGATACATAATTTTTTTGTGTTCTGTGAAAATCTTAATTTGCGTTTTCTGGAAAACGGCGTTTTTCATTGCGTACGTTTACGGGAAACATTTCTTAAAGTTTTTAAGATATTGAAATAAAATTTTGTGACACGGTTCTGCTCATTTATAGGTTTGTTATGAAGCAAAATAGAGCTTGTAAGTTTGTATATATTAATTTAAGAGCCATTTTTATTGAAAAATACACATTTTTTTAGAAAAAAAAAATCTTGTTTTGTATACAAAATTTGGCATAAGTTAATAAATTGAAAAGGTTTCGCAAATATTTTGCTTCATAACACAAGTTTGCTAATAGAGTATTTAAAAAAAAAAAAGTGAAATATATTAAATAGATTTCGTTATAGAAGGTTTGGCATCAACGGATTTTTTTTTACTAAAATATTGCCTAAATTTGAAAAGTTAATAAAAATTCCTTTAAAAATTTATAAGAATTCATAGTTTTATTTCCTGTTTTAAGTAAAAACACATGTTTGATAAAAATTTCATATTTTTTTTAAAAAAAAAGTGCCCCGAAGCTAGGCACATACATTATATTTTCCCCCTTATTCGACAATGTAAAAATTAAAAATAGCAACGTTTAGAAGTTTTAAAAATTGCAGCAAAAGTCGAATTGAATAGCCTGGTGTTTCCACCGTCAAAATGACGTCAGAGTTTCAAACGGACACGTTTGTTCTTTATAATATAGATACTATAAATACTCATTCACTGATTTTGCACAAACATCTCGAAGAGTGCTGCCAGATTCATTGTGGCAAAAAGCGGGACAAAGGCATAAAATAAGGTGGGACAGCGACTTCTCAGTCGGGGTGTAAAAGGGAAACACTAAACCCTGTGAAAACGAAACCTGTCTATAGCGGAATCTTGTCTTAAGCATTAAAATTTCATTGATAATCAAACAGTATTAAGCCTATTAAGATGAACGCCTGTTTAAAACGGAATTTCCCTTGTTGCTGATGATTCTGTCTTAACAGGCTTTAATACTCAGAGGTTGAAACAAAATTCTAATTATACTACGTTTCCTGCAACAAACTTTATTAATATTAGGTTGAGCAAAAAGTTCTGGGAAATTTTTAATCTAATAGTTACCAGAATTTGTATCGTATATAGGAGTACTAATGCTATATTTATAGGAAATCAGGAACTTTGGCTCCAAAATGCGAACAGTATGATTTGCGTGTGTTGACCTGGCATTATTAGAGAAAAGGCCTAACGATTCTGAAAGTCGTCGATGAGATTAATGAGGATGAAGGTGCTGGTAACGGCGACAAACTTAGCCAGCAAATCCGGAATCTGGCAGAAAGTCGTGGACTATGATAGTTTCTACTTTAAAGAATCAGTCCTTGTTGCTTTTGTTGTTAACTTGCGCATAACAACGCAACTTTCACAAATTTCCCAGAACTTTTTGCTCAACCTAGTAGAAGTCTTTCTGCAAGAACAGTTCCTGAAGTCAAAACAAAAGTGAATATTAGACCAAAATACAAGAAAGTTAAATATTTCGCTTAGAGGCTGTACATTATCAACATTTTGGTAATTTTGGACACCCTCACTCCCTTATACGATATCATACGTTGTCATCCCTCGAACACCCCCCCCCCCCCCCCCCCGAAATGATATCGTTATCAGTGTCTAAATTTTTGTTTTTGGAATTTTCTTCTTTTGTTTGGAATGAATGATATACAAATATAGTTACATTTATTTTCCGCATACTTTATTGATTCAAACGAAGAGAAGTCAATAAAAAATAACTTTATTCATGAAATAATGTTAAATCAAATAACACTTAAAAGAAATAGTTACTATTTAAAAGTTTTTAGCAATAGCTTTTTGTTACATCTTGCACTTGCCACCGTACGGGGCGGCGCAGACAGAACTTAACAAAAAACAAGTGGACAACATTCTTCCTCTTTTCTTTACTAGTCAACACAAGTATCATTTCAAACATACTTCGCACATGGTTTCTCAAAGAACAGCGGATTATATATGCACACACGCATGACAGAAGAATAGGAATGCCAAACGCTGGGGTATTCCCTATTTTGGAATTAAATCCTTTTATAATAATTTAAAAAAAATAATTTGTATTTTCATAAAAGTAGATAACAGACTAAAAAAATATAACATACTTTTCTGATGTAAAGACCAGTTACAAATAAAAAGAAAATTCTGTTTGGGTAAAAAATGATAACGATATCAAAAGTCATATCCCCCTCCCTCAAGAGATATCTTACGATATCGTGTGCCGGACGCTTTTTCAAGAAGGCTCACGTTTTCAGCACCAGCCTTGGCGAGTTGGCGAAAGCGAGAGCGTTCAGCCAGCTCTAACGCCAATCGTCGTCTTGTGTTTTGTTTTGAACCGAAATGGCGGAAGACGAACTAGCATATTTTAGAATAACAGTCCTACCTAAATTAAAGAAATATTTTCAGTTATGTGTTCTAGATGAAAAGAAATCTTCTTCGAAAGAAATTGTATTACGAATTCTTATACTCTGTTTTATCGAAGGCCTTTATTACTTTTGATCATATAGACTAAAATTTTGATTATTTGATCCCCTCAAAAATCTAAATTTTCATTCAATTGAGCATTATTAATTCCATACCTCTTAAACAAAAACTCATTACCTTCATATTTAGATATTTGATTACATATAAAGATGGATTTATAGGGATCATGAATTAATGCAGTTTCAGTGCATTTTGATGTATATAAACACAGATTTTAAAAAATACCTGTGGCAGAAAATTACTATATTTTCTGCGATGAACTTATATAATTAATTTAATACCAAATCATTCTGCAGAAACAACCGGCAAAGTCGAGTGAAAATAGGCCAAACCAAGATAAGAAAAAAAAGGCCTTTCACACACCCAAACAGGATGTTTAGAAATTGCCTTTTTAATGTGAGATGAAATTCTTAAGGGGAGATGGGGTAGACGGAAGATTGAATGACTATCTTTTGTTGCTTCAAAGTAACAAATAAAATCATTAGAGAAATTTTTTAACTGTATATGATAGTGAGGGGCTATAGATTTAAATAGTTAAATTTATCAATTAACAAATAGAAAAAACAAACCAAAAAATTAAAAACTTGGAATATTTAACTTTTTTTTTGGAGGGGGGGGGGACAAAAACAAGCTTTTCTTTTTTTTCGGGGGGGGGGCAGAATTTGAATAATTGGTCTTTTACTTATAGTTACTTCAAAGTAATAAATAGGACAGAAAATTTGAAAAACTGTAAATAATTAAAAAAAATGAAAGCGTGTGCACAAAAGGTTAATCCTTATTATTTTTTTTAAATCTTTCATTCTATTTTTTTCCTTATCTTTTTTTATGGTAAATTACTTATTTGTTACTTAAAAATCAACAGATAGAGCAAAGCAGTAAACTTTATGCACTGTTATGGATAAGCGAAGGAATAGTTAACATTTCAGACACAATTTTAACTAATCTTTTCTGCAAGGCAACAATGAATTTTAAATGGGCAAAAAGTAGTGTGATGTAGGAGAGGATGGGGGGGGGGGGGAGAAAATTCGAAATGGGAGGTTGCCTCAGACGATTGAGCATTATTTTATTGCCACTTCAACTTAATAAATAGAGCAATATGTGTGCAGAATGACGAAATATAAAGTGTGTGTGTGTGTGGGGGGGGGGGGGGGGATTTCATTCGAGAGAAGAATTTACATGATTTATTCAAATATGACGAATTATTATTTTTAAATAATAAATAAAACAACTAAGGCGAAATAATATTTAAAAATATGGCAAAAATTTTAAAAAACTGAAGAATTTTAAAGATTTTTAATTTTGTGCACTAGGGACAGACCAATGTCTTTTTCATAAAAACTCAAATAATGATAAAATTTTAACAATATTAAAATGTACTAGTAATTGATTTAATTGCATGCATCAACTTGCAATTATTTTAGCTCATAGATTTAATTGCAGGATACGGCTAAATAATTTATTTTTTATCATTCAATCTAATTATAATCGAATTGATTGTAGTTTCAACTTCCTATTAACTTCTAATCGCAATTAAATTAAAAACAATTAATTTTTAATGAATTATTTCAGTGAAAATGTGTTTTGTTAATGCAATCAACACGTCACACAATTACGCCGCTTAATAATAAAAAAAACTAAATTAATTCAGTAATAATACTAATAAAACTATGTTCAATTGTGTCATAAAAACATGATCAATACAATTATATTTATTAAAGAAAATTTTTACGTCTGTTTTTTAAAATACGTTCTCTGTTTCTTCGAACATATAGCGAATTAATGAAATAAATTAATATTATAGAACTGAAAAAAATAACTTATGTTTGAATTATATATATTTGTGCAATTAAAAGTTATTTTAATCCGAAAAAGATTTTTGTTTTAAGCAAGGTTCTAATTGCAAACCACGGCGAAATAACATTTCGTCTAGCTTTTTACATTTGCGGAAAAAACAAATGGAAAAAAGCACATCTTTTCCTCTCAGCAAAGGAATGAGGTTGCTGTTCGCTACGCGTACGACGTCACGAACAAAAAAGGGTGCGTAGCGTTGAATTCATCCCCGCGCCAACCCTACTCTGGCGATAAAGTGCTCAAAACGTGAGCCTTCTTGAAAAAGCGTGCCGGACCCCTCCCCCCCCCCCCCTAAAACGATAACGTTATACAAGTTATTCCATGGTAACTTGCGTTACATTTAGGTCAATTTACTGCAGTCATTTTTGTAACATAACACCAGAAAATATTCAAATGTAAAGTTGACATGATTGTCTATTTAAACCTATCCAAAAGGTCAATTTGGATGAAAATTACCTAAAAAATGAGAATGAAAATTACATTTTGTAGGGTAACTTACGTTTCTTTTTCAGTAATGTCAGTTACCACAATAAATATAACTGCCAAATTTCAAGAAATTATGCTAAAACTAGGTAATTTTGCATCTAAATTGAGCTTTCAGTAGGTTTAACAAATAATGTCAACTTTACATTTTAAATATTTTTGCTGTTATATTACTAAAAATACTGAAGTAAATTGTTCTAAATGTAACTTCAGTTACCATGGAATGACCCATATTTGCATAGCCCCTCAACTCCTCTGCATATTAAAATCCCCCCTTGGAAATTTTAGAAAGAGATTATAACACTGGTACAACAATAGTTTTGTCCCAGAACTGAAATGAGTTGATTCTAGATCAGTTTTTTGTGCCGATTCCGAATAGGCTTTCCGTTTTTCTCTACGTGGTCCAGTTTGAGAAATTTGCATATTTAAGTTTGTGCAAATTTAAGCTTTTTTTGTGCTATTTTATGCAAATTTTACATACAATATAGGTCACATTTAATTACCTTTTCTTGATGATTACTATTAGACTATTTGCTTCAGATAAATGTCACGATTTGTATAGTATTAACATTTATCTGTCAGTTATAGTCATTTAAAGTAGTTAAGGGGTCTCAGGACTCTTAAAATTGGAAAAAATCAATAAAAGACCAACTTCAACATTTTAAAATGTACATTTTAAAAAGCAATTTTTAGAAGAATGAAAGATATAAGTATGTTCTTTCAAATCACATATTTAAAAAATTATATGATGTAGAATTATTTATAAGGGGATTCAAACTGTCAGACATTTGTCGAGCAGAAAATCTGTATGACAATTTACGCGCAGGATTACAAAATAAATTTTGGAACTATAATGAAAATTTTGGTGTCTAATTATACTTCATATTAAAATTAACCTGAACCTAAATAAATTTGTATTGAAAGCATTTCTATATTTTTAATACAACGTTGTATTTAGCTAATACAAAATTTTGAAAATTCCAACAGTATAATGACCTAAAAAAATATTTGTTTTTGAACAATAAAAAGGAATTTTTAGGCTCAGTTTATACAGACTGATATGAAAGATAATATTTTGAACATTTCATGAAAATATATTGGTAAGTTTGTGATATCCTGCGCGTTAGGCCCAAAAACATTATTTTCAGAAAAATGAATTAAAAGTTTCGGAAACGCCGCTTCAGCTATTGAGCGGATATCATTCTGAAAGCCATAACTTCTGTTCTAATAGAAATTTCAAGGAAACAATTATATCAAAATGTTCAGAAAAGATATGTTTAAGATTTAAAAAAAAATTAAATTTCGAAAATTTTGACGTTATAAGAGTCCTTAACACATAATGGACGTAATTCTTTTCTAGACTAGATTTTTATGCTTATTTCAAATCTGCTTTTTTATATATAACGTCTAGTTTGAGTAAAACGAATTTCTATATTTGCACGGCATTAACATAAGTTTGATATAATTGTTTGATTGCTTTTTAGGGGTGTGTCTATCTCTTTATCAAGAGGATGAACAGTATCACACTCCTATCAGGGACAAACATGGAATCGAAAAAAAAATTGAAAAAAGTAGTAGAATCTGTCCTAACTGATATAAGTACAGCAAAAAGTAGCGTAAAAAACGATTTCTGGCTTTTTCGACACAAAAATAAAATTTCACTTTTTTTCAAATACTAGACGGGATCAAGGACCGATTTACAAATTTGTGGGCCCTGGACACAGATGCTTACGCCCCGCCCCCTCTCCCCCCTTCCTGCACCGAAATTTACAGGGGGATTGAGTAAAAAAAAATTCAAGAAAAGGTACTTATTAAAATAAGCATTATTGACTTTAATAATTACTTTAAAATATCCATTAACAAATTATATATGATAATCATAAATTTACTTTTAAATAATTATTTCACAATTATTAAACGTAAATGAGTAGACGTTTTATAATAAATTGTGTGATGCTGATTATCTTTCCCTATACAAGTCTATATCTGGAATGATAAACTATGCAACAACCAATAATAAATAGCTACAATTATTTAAAATATTAGGGGGCTCCACTGCCTGCAAGTTACGCTCACCAACCCCCAAATAATCTGACGAGAACAGGAAAAGGATTCAATAAGAATTAAAAATTCAATATATTTTTAAAGTGATAAAGATAAAAGAAAATATTCACTATAATAAAATAATTATAAATGGACGTTTCAGACAAAATATACAATGGAATGAAATGTAAATTCCATCAGATATCAAAACTACATCGGACAATAATTGAAAACCCTTCAGCAGCATTTGGAGGCACTGGGTCCCTGCCCAAAATGCCCTGCCATAAATCGAGCACTGGACGCGATAGGGAAAAAACAGAAACCAGATTTGAAAGCAGCGCAAAATACTGGTTTAGAAACCTATTAGCATACTCGTATGGCAGAAATATTTGAAAATCAAGAAACGTTATGAGAAAAACATGAAAATTAGGCAATCTATTTTACGGTAACATATCAGTATCATCTCAGAAATAACATTTTTGTGAAGTAAATTAGACAGCCATCATAACATAAAACAAAAAAGACAGTCTGACATTACTCTATACCTTAAATGTTCATATAATTGTATAAAATTTACTAAATTTGCTTAAATCGAAATATGCAAATAGCTCAAAAGAAAAAAAAAGAAAGAAAAAAAGATCTGCTCGCAGGCCCCGGTCATGACTAATTGGGGCCCTGGGCAAAGCTAAATTAGGAGGCCCCATTCGAATCGTTGCAACATTATTCAAACTAGGGGATCGAACCCGAGCTCCTCGGGTTACAGAGTACAGGTAAAAACAATTCTTTTTTTTCTTTTTTTTAACTCTAATTATTATTTTTTTACATGTAATATATATTTTAGATTGTCCCCTAACATAAAAAAGAATTTTTATATGAAAAATATCAATTATGCAATCAAATAAAGTTTTAAAATTTATTAAAAGCGTTACTTTCACATGCCAGGAGTTCTTAGCCCAAGATTTTGCGACTTAAGGCAGTCTTTCCGATTATTTCAGTGCTTTAAGCGCGTGGTTCAATCCCATGTTTGTTAAATTTGTTTCTTATTTACATTATTTTATTTATTTTTCTATAGAGGAAGTTTTAATTTTGTTATGGGACATCAGACGGAAACAAATGCTAACATTTTTACATTGTTTTAAAGGCAAGCGGATTAATATTTCATAATCGAGCTACACGTGATAGAGATACATTTAAAAATAATTCATGCTTGAAAATCTCTCTCTCTCTCTCTCTATATATATATATATATATATTACGCTATCGCACGTGGCACAGAAATCTCAATTATTTGTTAATTGTTTAATGGCAACCCCCGAATGAAACGCATCTCATTGGTTATTACGAGCCGTTAATTCCCAAATTGGCTCAGCCGAGCTCAGGAATCTGATTGGCTAAAACTGATACTTATATAGTAGAAAATTATATTTATTTTCTTATGAAGTAGTGTAATGTAAAATAGAATGCAATTATAATGACTTAAATTGATTTATTTTGTTAAATTTGATCAAAATCACAGTAAAGTAATCCAAAATATTAATATTAATGAACAATCAGATTGCTGAGTTCGGCTGAGCCAATTTGGGAATTGTGTAATAGTTTTCAAAAGGGAATAACAATAAATAAAAAAAAAGTTTAATTAATAACTATAGAAAAAACAATTTATATAATAAAAAAAAAGTAAATAAACAATTTATTAATAAATAAACAACAACATCCGGGTTACCATATCAAGCAAAATAACGACACTTTGGCGCCAGTTAAGTATCCCGGTGCGTATATGACATTGGCGTCAGAAAAAAATCGCGCCAACGTGGTGCGTATATGACATCTGTGCCGTCTTTTACTTATTTATTTATTTATTTATCGAACAACAAACATACGACTTCATCTCATTTAAAATACAATAAATAAAGGTACTTTTCCAGTATAAGTACTTGGCGAAATAGAGAAAAGGTCCATGGCGAGGAAAGAAATTTGGCAACGTACTTTCTGGACACCTATTTAATCAAAATATTTTTTTCGAATAAAACTACATAAAAGTTGCTATGATCAGAAAGAGTTTCTACTTTAATGTTAGCTGGGCGCAATTCTCGCCAATGGCATTTTTTAACTCGCCAGCACATTTTTTTTTTTTTTTTTCGAGGGGTAAATTAAAACAATGCTTTGATGTTGAAATTAAATAGTTTAAAAAAGAAAAAGAATAAATAATACCATAAAGATTTTCTTTTTAAGTGAAAGTCATGAATTTTAAACGTTTCAGTTTTAAATTAAAGCTATCCATTTTAAATAAAATGAGTGAAAGGATTATATTTTAATCATGAAATATGAAAAACGGCTACAATGTTTGGCGATTTATCACCTGTGCCCGACTAACATAAATATACCGAGTTCTTGATTTCTCTATCAGAGTCTTCCTCTTTGGCGAAGGATCGAGCAAGTAAATTAAATTATGAATAAAAGTAACATGATACAATGCCTAGGATACATTTAAGGGAGACCAAACTGGTCGCCACGGGCGAATAGTTATTTTAAAAACCATAATAACTCAGTCAATTAAGATACAATTTTCAAACAAATTGCATTTGAAAGTAGGTTTTTTCTCTATTTGACGGCATAAAAATTGAAAATGCGCGATATTTAGAAATTTAAAAAATCGCTGACATAGCAAGCATTTTAATTAAATTTTTTTTTTTAGATTTTATGGGAAAATGACAACAAAATATACAGTATCTCGTATTTTCGACTCTTTTCCGTCTACTTTCAATGACTTTCAATAGAAATGGGGTTCTTTTGTTGCCACGATTAGAAAAATGATATTAAAAACTACAAAAAAATTAATATCTCAAAAATAAATTGAGATACAGCTTTCAAACATATTGCATTTAAAAGAACATTTTTTTCTCATACAACGGTGTAAAAATTTAAAATGTGCGACGGTTAGAAGTTTAAAAATTTTCAGTAAAGAAAATTGCAAAACCAAAATTTTATTTTAAATTTCAAAGTGTTGCCATTCGCAGAATGACGTATGCGTTACGCACAGATATGTTTGTCCTTTATAATATAGATAGAATTGATGGTCATTCAAATATGTGATGCATAAACAATATTTTCGCAACTTGGATTTTGAATAGAAGAAAATTCTTAGCTCCGTCTCAATTCTAAATTAAGTACTTTAATAAAATTACTCTTTTTTCGTAGTACAGACAAAACTTTTATATGAATTTAGCAACTTGTTATATTACTTTAAGATGAATTTACTAACTTCATCTTATGAAAGTGTGTCAAATACTTTAACATGTAAATACATGTTAATTAAGTTACTTTCCTTTACATCTTTTTAAGTTTTACTACACACAACATAATATCAAATCAAATACATCCTACTTCTCAAGTAGAGTGTTTTTTCAATAAATCTAAAAAGACGGCTTTTGGTTTTTCATATTTAACTAAGCTAAAAGAAAAAACTTTGAATACGGAAGGAAATTTATCTCACGACAACTAGAACTGATTATTTTTAACCACTGTTCAGATATGATTTGATTTCATTGCTAATACAATCTATTAAAAATTTTCTTATTTAATAGTGGTTGAAGTGAGCTTTGCGAAAGCATTGAACTCAGAGTTAGAAATGAAGTTTAGTAGAATCTTTTAAAGATTAAATTTGTATTTTGTATTTGAAATTTCAAAGTTGGGATTGCGGGGGGAATATTTTATAAATTAATATATGGATTTGGGGGCCCCTGGGCAAAGTCCCGATTTCCCCATGTTATAATAAGGGTCTGACCTGCTGGAGTAAATCCAAAACCAGATTCAGAATCAGGTACATAAATTTACACAGTAAAATACTGGTGAAATACAATAAATAAAAGTCAGCATAAAATGTTGCATGTTTATTAAGAATGTAATTTGAACAAATCATATAATCAGTAGAATAGGATCAAACAGTATAATCAAATGAACATTGTAAAAATAATTTATAGACACGCTTTGAATAGGCGTACTGAAAACGCTTTACAACAGTTTATCTGATGCAAAAATAATTTTTGAACTGTTCGCAGAGATAAAGGTTTCATGTTTGTAAAAATTGTACACAATGATGCAGTTTGCTGCTTTCTCAAAATTGAATATTTCGAACATTGTTCCATAATCATATCCTATTTAATTATAAAATAATTTGATAATTAAAAATGATTATGGAACAACGTTCGAAATATTCAATTTTGAGAAAGCAGCAAACTGCATCATTGTGTACAATTTTTACAAATATAGAAGCTTTATCTCTACGAACAGATCGAATTTATTTTTGCAAAAGTTAAATTGTAAAGCGTTTTAAGTACACCTATTCAAAGCGTGTCTGTAAATTATTTTTACAATGTTCATAGGATCCTAGTGCTCGATCAGATTATTAATCAATTTAAACAAAACATACAGACAAATTTCTAAAAATAAAAAGTAAAATTGCTTACTTTTTTTTTTCAAGCTTAAAAAAAGAACTAGCGTACTTGAAAACACTATTTTTTTTTCACTAAATATCCACACAAAAAATAAATTGGCAAACCACTATAATATTAAAGATCTTCTGAATTGATAATAAAGATCAGCGCCATTCACTGAAGATTTCAAATATATAACATCGGTAGGTGGGTGACATTCCCCTAAAACGTTCCCTATTGGTGCAAAAATTTTCCCTCCGTATGGAGTCCCATCTGTCGGTGAGATGTCTCATAAGTTTTAACTACGCAATTTTATTTTTTTAATTCAGTACTTTTATTTAACTTAATTCGGCAAAAAAGACTATTCAAATACTACATCCTTTTAAGGGTTATATTAACAAAAATATTGAATAATGCTCAGTTTCATTAAACAAAATATAAATTTCCATAACTGCCTTTAAGGAAAATTAGATTTAACATAATTTTAAAACTAAAATAAATTATATTTTTGATGTAATAAAAATATTTTTGATACAGTTCATAAAATTATTTTTTTCTTTTTAACACTTTCCAACAAAGTTGAAAAGTGTTTATGCATGTCGGTTTGTCTGTCCGTCTTTCCACGCTCCAACTCCCCTCCCTAGACTCGGATTTTCATGCAATGGATAAAGGTTACTGAGGGTCACCCAAGCATGTTGGGTATTGTATAGGAAGTAGGTAGTTCATTGACAGGGGCACTCAAAAGTATTCCATTACATTAGGGTAGAGGGGGGGAAAATCGTTTGCAGAGTATTTGAATGACAGGACGCTCTTTCAAATGGATTGAAACGGATCTAAATCATTGAATTTCACTACGATCCCGCTAGAACAGGGCATTTCATAGCATTTTTACTTTCTTCTATCTTTACAAGAAGAAAGTATTGGATTCGTGAAAAATTTCGACTTCCGGTTTTCAACGGATTTATACGTTTTAGAATGCCCAGAACACGATTTCATGGTTTTTAGAAAATGTCTGTCTGTGAGTCTGTCTGTCACTCTGTCACTCTGTCACTCCGTCACTCTGTCACTCTGTCTGTGAGTCTGTATGTGACAAAATTTTGTGGGCGCTCTATCTCAAGAAATAATGCACGGAATTTCACAAAACTTCATATTTAGTTAGACCTTGATATAAACTGGACCTGATTAGTTTTTGGTGAAAATCGCCCAACAGGTGGCGCTGCTATGCGGCATTTTTCACGATTTTTGCAATAGCTATATCTCAAGAACTACTGCACTGATTTTGATAAAACTTCAGATTCAGTTAGTCCAAGATATAGTTTGGTGCTGATTACTTTTTTGTGAAAATCGCCCAACAGGTGGCGCTGGTATGCTGCATTGTTCATGATTATCGCAATAGCTTTAACTCAAGAAAAAATGCACGAATTTTCATCGAACTTCAGATTCAGTTAGTCCCTGATATAAATGAGTGCTGTTTAACTTTTGGTGTAAATCGCCCAATAGGTGGCGTTGCTGTGCTGCATTTTTCACGATTTCCACAATAGCTGTATCTCAAGAACTATTGCACGGATTTTCATCAAACTTCAGATTTAGTTAGTCCTTGACATGATTTGACGTATAAATTAGTGCTGTTTAATTTTTGGTGTAAATCGCTCCACAGGTGGCGCTGCTATGCTGTATTTTTTGCAATTTCCACAATAGCTTTTTCTCAAGAACTAATGCTTGGATTTTCAACAAACTTCAGATTCAGGTATACCTTAGTATAGTTTAGTGCTGTTTACTTTTAGTGTAAATCGCTCAACAGATGGCGCTGCTATGCTACATTTTTTCAGAATTTCCGCTATAGCTCTATCTCAAGAACTAATGCACGAATATTCATCCAACTTCAAATTCAGATATACTTTGATATGAATTGGTGCTAAATCGTTGTTATTTCTTGTACTATTTAAAGGATTTAATTGACGTGATTTATATAGAAGAAAGTTTTGTGATGACCACAACATACTAGTTTAGTCATGGACAGAGACACACACAAGAAATCGGTTACAGTACAGTACTGTCTTGGAGTCATCCTGGCTGGAGAGTACGGTTTCATATTCGGTATGCGCTTTAAAATTGAATTCCTTTTTTTCATCTTACTCGTTCTTTATAAGTTCTATACCTCCTCTACAGGGCTGCACAAAAGTATTCACGTACCGTTCTCCTGATGAGAGGAATTGGCTGAAGGTACGTTTTTAACTGAAGCCTATATGTATCTCTTAAGTGAACTCTATTTTGGCATGCATGTCGTGAATAGATTCAAATCTATAGATCCTATACAGGGCTGCTGAGAAAATTAGCATCCTATTCCGATTGTGGATGGGAACAGCTCGAATTGGGTTTTGAAATGTAGGATGCGTTTCCATAGGGTTGAATGGGATGAAATATTTTAATTTTTTTAACGGGTGCCGTTTTGTGACATGATTCTGAATGGGTTGGAACGTGTTTCATAATCTATGCTTGAAGCATGATTTCTTCTTACTTTTTTTTTTTTTTTTTTTTTTTTTTTTTTTTACAGCGCCATTATTTTATAGATTTTCTTTTTTTTCTTTTTCTTTACTTTCATTTTTTTTTTCTTTTCCTCTTTGATTTTTCTCGCATTTTGTATGTGGAAAGAAAATAAATAAAATTCCATTTCAAAAGAAAATTCTATCTTAATTTTTTTTTTTTAAATTTTAGAGGGCCGATGACTGTGATTTTGGCGTTTTAACAAAATTCAAAAGTTTATAAAATGACATATTATCTCTGTTGTCAACATACCCTTTTCTCCCTCATAGGTAGCGTGTAGTAATGAATGAGATATCACTGGATGGGATTTCTTTTTTTAACACTTTCCAGCAAAGTTGAAAAGTGTTTATGCATGTCGGTTTGTCTGTCCACGCTCTCACTCCCATAAATAGGATGGTATTTTCATACAATGGATAAGCATTATGGAGGGTCACCTAATCATGTTTGGTATTGTGTAGGAAGTATGTGGGATAATAGTTCATTGACTCAAAAGAATTCCATTACATTATGGTATAGGGAGAAAAATTGTTTGCAGAGTATTTTAATAACATTATGCTATTTCAAATGGATTGAAACTGATATAAATCACTGAATATTTCACTACAAGAGGATGACGATAGAATACGGCGTTCATAACATGTGTTGTTCCTTTACAGGGACACGCAAAAGAAATCTATTACAGTACAGTCTTTAAGGAATAATGGATAGAAGTGAGTTTTCAATTTCGGCATGCGCTTTTAAATTTAACTATTTTTTTTTTTTTTTTTTTTTTTTTTTTTTTGTATTATACTAGTTGTATATAAAATCTATACCGCCTCTACAGGGCTGCACAAAAGAATTCGCGTGCCATTCTCCTCGTTAGCGGAAATGGCTGAAAGGGAAATTTCAACTAATGTATATATGTATTTCTTAACTGAACTCAATTTTGGCATTCATGTCGTTAATACATGCAAATCTATATATAAGGCTACTCAAAGAATTGGATTCCTTTTCGATGGTAGATGGGAACAGCAGAAATTGAGTTTTCAAGTGTGTTATGCACTTCCATAGGGTTGAATGAGATATACTACTTTAACTTATAAAACGGTGCATTTATGTTACACTATTCTGAATGTGTGGGAAAGTGTTTAATAATCTATACTTGAAGGATGATTTTTTTCTTTCTTGTTTTTATCTTTCATCGAATACTGAATTTAATGAATAGGTAGCGTACAACGATGAATGAGGTATCCTCGGAAACAGTTTTTCACCGACATCTAAGATTCCATACTGAATTTTCGTTATACCTTTAGCTTAAATATCATCCTATATATTATTTCTGATGTCGTCATTCCTTTTTCTATGCACATACAAAACGCACTACGATGAAAGGGGTATTAGTACACGAAAGGTACTTGAACAGGATTTTTGACATAGTACAGGGGAAAGTGAGGTGGAATGGGACATTAGCTTTTTGTCTTTATGTATGATTCTAAACATTTCATCCATCACACATTAGATGAAGCATTGATACCCAAATCTTCAATTTGAAAAAAGTTGCTGATCTGCATAAGCTTGCGATTGTATAAACGAAAAGATTATTTCAAGAATCAAAAGTAAATTTGCTTCCTATACTTTTTATGTTTTCTGTATATTAATGACTTGTTTATGCGTAGATGTAATAGTGTCCCTATTTATGGAACATTATATTGTATATTATCCATAATTTAAACTATGCCAAAAAGCATCATTTTCGTTTATACAAGAAGTTTAACATAAAAGAAGGTAGAGGGAGGAATGGGATATGCCAGCAAAGGGAGGAATGGGACATGCCAGCAAAGGGAGGAATGGCACATGTCTAATTCCTTCTTTTTAATAAGATGAATGTAAATTGCTAATATGCAAATATTCTTAGAGGGTAGTATATTAATTATAACATTATAAATATATTTATTTACTTCAAACTGTAAATAAATGGAACTGATGATTTTTTTAATGTGATCTCTGACTGACAATCCTGAATTTTCTTTCCAGTGATGATGGTACTGGAATTTGATATTGTATCAAAGACATGTTGTGGGGAGGTATGGGACACATTTTGAAATTTAAAATTTCTTTAATTATAAAATTGTTTTGGCAAATTATGTTTCTATAGTGTTCAAGAACATTAGAAAGTGTTTCATTTTGTATTCTATATATCGAAATTTTTGTTTTTGTGTCAAACAAAGTTGATTTTCTGATTTTTGTAAAAAAGCGTCCCATTCCTCCTCACTTTCCTCTACTCGTATTTCCTTAAAATAAGTTGTTTGGTTCAAAAAAGTGTAGTTCATAAATAAATTAGAAATATATCAGAAAATAAATTCAAAGATTGCAGTGTGAAAATCTAGCACGGACTGTTGGTGTTGCATACATATTTTTGTTAAACCAATATTGAATATTTTAGAAGAAAAAAAATCATTCGATATATTTTCTAGATTTCGTTAGAGACCTATTCCTGGAATTCGCGGACGTTTTCGTTATGATTAAAGGTTTCTTGCCAAGAGTTTCATTTCTGTATTGGAATAATGAAGACACAAAGGTAACAAAATTATATCTCTGTGTTCATTCCGTGAGAAATCCGCCTTTTTTAAACACTTTATTGACATAAAGATGACTCAACACAATACACTGGAAAATACCCGATGTCATTTATTCTTATTTCATGAACATAGCGATAGAATCAAGAGCGGATACCACGGGAGGTCACGGGGCTTATGACCTCCCCCCCCCCCCCCCCACAGACACACACCACTCTGAACTAAGAAAATTTCTAAAGTTATATATATTTTTTTAATGAAGTAATATAGGGCAATTCCACAGAAAATTCTCAATTTGGGGGGGGGGGGGGTAAAATTTATAATATGTTTAATTTAAGGATATGAATAGAAAGCTTGATATTTTTATGTTCTATAATAAAAAACTAATAAATAGGCATTCTAAATTACTGTTTATAAACTAAGTTAAGTACCATTATTGTTTTTGTAAAGTCATCATGTTATGTCAGTTACACAATAAAAGTTACTTCAATTACATGTGTGACTGCCATTTTTTCTTTTTTATTGTTCAGAAATTAATTAACCCTTTATCTACTGTCGGTACTTATAAGTACCATTAAAATGACTTGTTATAAAATGTATTTAATGCATCGATTACTTGTAATAAAGTTTAGAATGAGTTAGAGATACACTATTTTATCTTGTTCCAAAAGCATTATTGGTTACACAAAACAAAAATATTTTTAAAAGAATGATTTATTTTGCCTTTGCATCTTTTCAGCTTTCGGGGGGAGGGGGGGAATTTTTCAATTCGGAAATATTTCTATATTTCTATTGTAAGAACATTCTATATGTACATATCCTAATTCTACAAGATACCAAGAAAAATATTTAAAATAAAAGATTTAAGTGGGGTGCACAAAATCCCTATAAATTCAAACTGAATGATTCCTTCTAAAATTTATTAAAAGAATTATGTAAATCTTCTATGTAGTTTAAACAATTCACGAAAAATACTTTAGAAGATGAAATTTTCATGAATTCATAATTCAGTAGATAAAGGGTTAAACAAGTTATTGTTATAATTTGCCATTACTTATAGTTGTTGAGAACATTAAATCACCTTTTTTAACGGGATAGTTTTGATAATTTTTACACTTCAATGAAGGCAGAAAAAATGTTTGTTACATCAGTTGCAGAATTTTGAATTGCAATTTTTGGGACTAAAAAAGAGATTGAAATAATCTGCAGGTATTTGAGTATTAAGTCCTTAGTAAGAAATATTTTAAATTGTAAAAATCTGTTCTAGCTTTATTAGTAAATTTTCGACACAGTTTTGAAAACAAAATTCGATGATCAAGTGTTACCTCAGTTACGATGGAATGGACCTATATTGAATTCTTTCAAATTTCTCCCTTGCTCAACAATGAGAATCTTTTTGACTCTTTAAAGCTTTTCTCAAATCCAAAATGGATTAATTCTGATGCATCCATCAAGTCATTTCTAATCTCAGATGCAAGACATTTGTAAGTGCAGTTATTCAGAATGTATGTGATTGAATGGCGTTTTCCATTTTTCGATAAAGACAAAGGAAAATTAAATAAAAATTAAGGAAAATTAAATTCAACTTAATTTTAAAACTAAGAAAAGTTAAAATTAAAGTGAGTTAATTTAAGTATATATTTCAATGCAATAAAAAATATTTTAGATACATTTCATATAATTTCTTTTTCAGCACCCTCTCTGATTTTTCTCATACTAGAAAAGAAATAAAAATGCATTTTGAAAAAATTTCTATCTTAAAAATATTTTTTATTTGATTCTGCGATTTTGGCGTTTAAAAAAATTTCAAGTTTGTAAAATTATATATGTTATTTCTATTGTCAACACCCCTTTTACTCAACTAACATAGGGCGTACAGTAGGGGAAAAAAATTAAACACCCCCTACAAACTCCTCAACAAATTGTCGTACAAGAAAGTGACTGTTACCGAACGATTGGAAATAAAGTCTACTTTTAAAGGATCTCTATAAAATATGCTTAGGGCACCATATACATATTAAAATGAACCCAAACTTCATTTTTTTCAATGGAACATCCAATTTTAAAGAAATATTTCAAATCTTCGGTTCAAATTATGCCTAGACACCCAATTTCAAGTCATTTGAATGATAAGTTTTTTAATTATAAATGTTCAAAATTTAGTGCTTCTAATGTTAAGTTACATTTTCATATTTCCATTAAGAACTCCTGAAATCATACTCCTAATGTGCTCATTTTTTGTGTAGCAATAATACTAAACTACCTAAACATAAATACGTTGAATTTGTAATTTTTATAATTTTGTGATATGAATTATGATTTATGAAATTAATATTCGAAAAAATTATGAATGGGAACCTACCATTTTTTTTTTTTTTTTTTTTTTTTTTTTGATGGATTTAGATTTATTAAGTCCTGCTTTATGGAAATTCAAAATGTCACATTTTTATTCCAAGTAGTTTTCAAATGATGCTTAAAAAACGGCAAAATGATAGTTTAAGTCTGTTATAGAAGTGACTAGATGTTTTAAAATTCCTTATGCTATCCTGTAATCTAGCAGTCTTCAATGCCTTGATCAAGAAGAGGACTCTCTCGGCCAACCATCGAATACCGGACTTCAATTTGGATGCAGCCCCTAAAATACGCTCGTTTTAAAACAATTTCTCGGAAACTTATCGTACGAATTGCATAAAAATTTGTTTTTAGGCTAATGGTAGGGTGTGGAGTTCATTTATGCTGTCAGAATCATGTACTGCTATTGAAAAAAATCAAAGTTATGGTTCGTTTTAATAGGTAGATGACTCCCTAAGCAAATTTTATAGACATCATTTAAAAGTAGACTTTATTACCAATCGTGTGGTCAGTCACTTTCTTCAATAATTTTTTGTAGAGTTAGTAAGGGGTGTTTACTTTTTTTTTTTTTTTTTTTTTTTTTTGTTTTCCACGACTGTAAAACGAGGAATGATTCGGTAGGATTTTTTGCACGCGTGTGACATGGCATACTGAATTTTTATTATACTTTTAGGCTAAGTATCATCAGACATGATTTCAACATCTTCTTTGCTATGCACATACAAAACGCACAACGATGAATGGGGTATTGTATGAAAGCTTTTTGAACAGACTTTTGATAGAGTACGCTCCTATTTCGTTAAAACAACTTATTTGATTTAAAAAAAATTCAGTTAGTTATAAATTAATAAAAAATGTACAAGAAAATAAACTCATAGAATGCAGTGCCACGCACGGGTCTAGGGGTGTTGTTTTTTTTTAAACGATGTATATTTTAAACTTAACCTGGGAGAACTCGCTGCATGAGATTTTCTCTCACGGTCGTACTTTTTAAAGACTCTTATTTAAATCATTTTTCATTTTAATTAAAATTTCAAAATGTTTTTCAATTATTTTATCTATTTTGTGAATAACAGTACTAATCCAACCAAAAAAAGTTGATATTATATGAATGTAAAGTAAAAGAAAAGCAATTGGGCATTCTCACTAGCGAGTTCTCCCGGGTTAAAATTACACAATGTGCAAATTATTTAAAATATGAAAAAATCTCTCTATTCTAAAAAAAAGTAACTACCGCTGTCACCGCCGCCGCCGGTTTTGAATTTTTTGTGACCGGAGGTCTTTCTTCGTGAATATTAAGAAAAATAATGCATACAAAAATATGAAAATCGGTAGTGTTATACAGAAAGGTTTGATAAACACGCTGATGCAGACAGTTTTCAAATCGAAGAATTATTTTAAGAGATATTTAATGCTAAAGTTGGACAAAATCGTTCCACTAAAAAAGTTTTATAGTAGCAAAAACTATACATCGGAATTTAATAATTTTTAGTTCATTTTATACGTTATAATTTCCCGGTGTGCAGAATTGATTTATTTTTGTAATTTGACTCATTTTTCGAGGTTTTATATCTATTTTAAATTCAAATTTTCAGCATTTCGAGAGATATTTTTTACAGATTTTAGAAAGTGATATTAATTTAAACTGTTGCCAACTGTATAAACAGCGGAAACAATAATGTTTGCTTAAAAAAAAAAAAATATTTATACGTGTAATAAATTAAAAATTTATTTACACGTGACTATTACAAACAGAAAAAAGCATTTGGAATTAGAATAAAATAATTATGTACAAAAAGCACGAACTTATTAAAAATTACGTCATAAAAACTATAATTACACGTGAATTTTAAGAGAGAAAGGAATTTGTAAAATAATAAATTTATTAACATGCGTTAGAAGTCTTAAATAGGAGAAATTACGTCATATTTACGTCACATTACAGTTATTACATAAAATGAACACAAAATAATATTGCAAAACGGTTTAAAATTACAAATTGCGCTAGACATTTATTTGATATTCTGAGAGGATACTTTTCAACTATTTTTCTTAGAAAAACGCAAATAATATTTTATCTAACACAAGTATTTTCACGTGAATATTAAAAAGAGAAAGAATAGTTTAGTCAAAATTACGTCAGTTTAAAAACGATTAATTTAAAATGTCTCATTTAAAAGAACTTTCTTTTCGCTTTGTTAAAAAATACCGGGAGACTGTTTACTTAATTCCTTTTATATTAGCTTATTTTGAAATGTTGTTACACGTGTCTACGTCATCAAGTTATTTTTATTTCGACGTTTTATTTGTATTTTTATTAATGTTGTACTAATTTATTTGTTCTTTCGTTATTTAAAATAAAAATTATGTCAATTTGTATAATTTGGCGTGTAGTTTGGCGATTCATATAATTTGGCGAAATTAGTCGACGGGATAATCAAGTAGTACCGCAGCGGATTTGGCGTTAAAATTTCCCCAATCAAAGAGAAATGAATAGAAATCCATTTATAGGGAGATCGCCACTGTTTTTTAAATTATAATTCAATATTTCGAAATCTTTTTAAAGCCGATCACATTAGCGTGCATTTAGAGTCTGCGGTGTTTGGGCGGGGGTTGGCGAGCGTAGCTCGTAGGGGGCCGAGCCCCCTAGTATTTAAAAAAGTGTTAAATTACTTTAATATCCTTAGTACTTTCAACTATATACATAACCTTCGTCAGAGAATACAAAAATACAAGCGTCTTATTTTCAAATTTCACGGAGTTGGTATGTCGAAATACTACGTGACCAACTACGTGACACCAACTACCTAAAATTTGAAAATAAGTTGCTTGTATTTTTGTATTCTCTGACGAAGGCTATGTATATAGCTGAAAGTACTAAGGATATTAAAGTAATGTAACACCTTTTTAAATATTTGTTCATCTTTTAAGTAATTTGCACATTGTGTAATTTTAAGTTTAATTTTTTAAAGATGAATTTAGCATTCTATTTATTTATTTGCTGATGTATATTTTTTTTACGGGTGTCTATTTTTTAAACCAATTTTGAATATTTTACAAAAAACTTGTAGAAAAAAAATTCAAATAAATATTCTAGATTGAGTTAGAAAAATATTTATAGAATTCGTTAACATTTTTGTTATAATTAAAGTTCGAAATTCTTGCAAATAGTTTGATTTCTGTATTAGAATAATGAATACACAAAGTTATATCCTTTCGACACCAACTACGTGAAATTTGAAAATAAAACGCTTGTATTTTTGTATGTCTCTGACGAAGACTATGTGTATAGTTGAAAGTACTAATGATATTAAAGTAATTTAACACCTTTTTATATATTTTTCATCTTTTAATAATTTGCACATAGTGTAATTTTAAGTTTAAGTTATATCCCTATGCTCACTCCGCGAGAGCCCCCTTTTTTAAACAAAATATACTATAAAATACCTGATGTCCTTTATTCTTGTGTTATGAATATAGCGATAGAATCAATGACGAATCCAAGGGAGAGGTCACGGAGTGTCACGACTCTCCTCCCCCTCCCCCAACTCTGAACTAAGAAAATTTCTAAAAATCTAAATTTCTTTCATTCTAAAAATGAAATGTAAAATTCTTTCAAATTTCCCCCTTGCTCAACAATGCGAATTTTTCTGACTCTTTAAAGGTGGCCTAGAGGCTCTGCTCTCAAAGCTGGTAGACGGCAGGTGTTGGGTTCGAACCCAATCGCGCCCGTCGGCCGTTTGAAGTTTTTCGTGGTTTCTTTCGAACCTTGGATACCCTTGCGTAAATACGGGTTAGGTTCCTTTAGAAAGACCCCCACGGAGCGCACTCCCCTTCGGGCCTATATCCCTCGTGTAGATAATCGGCCGTCATAAACAACAACACCAACTCTTTTTCTTACTCTTTAAAGCTCTGCTCAAGTCCAAAATACAGTGAAACTTCTTTTAAAGACCACCCCTATTAAGGGCCGATATTTTTAGGAACGAAATTTTTTCCCATAGACATAATGTTAAATTTACTCCTATTAGGGGTCGCACCTACCCCTCATAAAGGCCATTTTTTTTTCACATGTGCCTTAAATCCTAAACAGGCGTATTGAATTCCTCAACCAAACGATAAGAGTTCAAAACAACTGCAAACAAAGAAGGCAGGGAGAGATGTGAAGGGTTCAGTAACACAATGAAGGACCTCAAACTTTTTCACAAGTGAGACAAACAGATGTTACTCACACTTTGTTTGATCTTTCAACTTGTAGGGGTTGGGTTGGAGGGGAAACTTGACCCTTTGTTTTGGGCACACAAAGGATAAGTTATCTAGAAAAGCTGATTCCACATTTACTAAATCTGTGAATGCATATTGAAGCACAATTTTTAAACCTATCGGGAAACGCTAACAAAAATAAATAAACTATCTCATTCTAAGACATTAATAAATGATACAAATTTAAGAATTTGTTCCATAAAGTAAAAGACTCATTAGAAACCAAAATTGTCTGCGAAAAAATTATGAAAAGTAAACAAACTTCAATAGAAATTTTTTCAATCATGTATAACCGTTTAAGCCCTAACCCGCACAATTGTGCGGGTGATACTAAAGTAAAAGAGAATGACTATTTTCTGTTTTTCTGAGATTTAAAACCAAATCTGCACATTTATATGAGTTAATTGGCTTCAGATGTTTTGATAAGACACTACTAGGGGGCACAAACTACAATACAGGGTTAGATTTTCTGCTTTTAAAAAGACTATATCATCTGACAGCAATAGACAAAAAATATGTACTGTCGTAATTTTTTTTAAATATGATTTTTAGTGCTCGCTTAGATTTAATTTCTCTTTTCGTATACTTTATTCATGATTTTAATTGATTTTGTGTGATAAATTTAATTCGGCTTTACAAATGTTGAAAAACAAATGACCCGCACAATTGTGCGGGTCCGGCCTTTATCACTTCCAAAATGGGCACAATTCCTAATATATAAAATTTTTATTTTTAAGTGATTTCTTTTTAAACTTATGTTTCTAGCACTTTATTTTTTATTAATTACATTTTTAAATCGGATTAATTTTAAATTAATAGGTTTGTACTATTCATGATTTCTATTTAAAATTGATGTTATTAGATATATAATATGCACATGTAACGAACTGTATGTTTCTGCTCTGAGTTATAGATGTCATATATGATTTATAAGTTTTATATGAGTTATATGCATATCACGAGATAGATTTTTTTTTGTTTGATAAATTCATTCCATTTTGTTGACACAGCAAGTAAACCACCAGGAATAAATAATAAATTATGGAAAGTTCAGCAAATGCTCGACAGATTCCGTAGTGTCTGCTTAAATTTACCAGGAGATCAGGAAAAATTTTCCATAGATGAGCAGACGATTCCTTTTTACCCGACTGAAAAGGAGGGTAATGTGTTTCACACGTATCTGTGTATGTGGATTTCTTTATAGCCTCGAAACATCCCAACGGCTAAATGGATTTTAATGAATGAGGTCTCTATCGATTCGTCTTAACGGCCCGATGGTTATAGGATAGGTTTTATTTTTATAAATTCAAAATGGCGGCCGTAAAATACAAAATGGTGGTAGATACGAAAAACAAATTACGCACCCTATTGAGTGGCCTATCATTGGATAGGTCTTTCAAAATGAAGACGATGTTTCGTTGACTATTTTACAGTCAGAAGCTCCGTTAAAATATTATACAACCTGGAAGTTATGTAGGTAGGATCTCTAGATTTACTGCAACTCTAACCATCCTAGACATCTATAGACCTCCTCAAAACAGTGTTTATAGATAGGAACTAACCATTAAACACAACTTAAAAGTCATCCATACAAGTAAATAAAAAAAATAGGTAAGTACTATAAACAAGTAATATAAAAAAAATATTTTAAGTCAATTCCTACTTAGGTCAATAAGAGATTTTTTTTCTCCCATTCTTTTTTCCTCTTGAGTGGCGCTTAAAATGCCTTGCTCAAGAAGAGGGCTCTCTCGGTCTTAAAATACCTTGATGAAGAAGAGGGCTCTCTCGATTATTGAAAATTAATTAATTTAATTTAATTAATGAATTAATATTTGAAAAAAAAATGGATTAACATCAAGTGTCGTCCACTACAAGGTTTAAAAAATTTATTTGAGGGTGAAAGGATGAATAATAAGTATTTTATTAACGACTGAAAATTTGAACAAGATATATATAGCGAGAGTGTGAGCTAATAGTAGAAATTGAAAAAAAAATAGTTTCACATTGATGAGAAATAATTAATTAATTCGCTTTTTACGCAGTCGGTTTTCTTTTTTATTTTTTAAATTTAATTGTTTATTTTAGGCCGTGCTTCAGTAAAGCAGTATATAAAAAACAAACCACACTCTGTTGTAACAGTATCACCTGGCATAGTTTTAAATTTTGTAGTATACCAGTGGGAAAGTACAGATCTGGTCCGCAAGGATCTGGGCTTAGGACTTGCTGTAGTCCTTACTCTGGTTCAGACCTAGGTTTATGTACTTCGATTGGTATTTCAACAAAATACCGCTGCTGGAAAAACTAAAAAAAGAAATTTGAAGGATCAGGCACAATCCAAACGGAGTGAAGGGCATACCATTTTTTCAACGGCTCTTAAGAGGGGTGCGAGCATTGAGCACGTCTCAGAAAATGAAATTGTAGTGGTCTGTCCAAAAACAAAATTTGTTTCAAACATTTTCATTGTGGCTGATGAAAATTATCTCAATAAACAACAACTTTTTTTTGCTTAAACTTTTATCCTTAGTTAGATATTTGTACACATAATCCCAAACTACACAATTGTGTAGATTTAGCCCCAAAACGGCCGTATTAAGACCGAACTCGCACAATTGTGCGGGTCCTCCCTTGGCATAACCTGACATGGGGTATTTTTTTTCCCCAATCAAATACGGTCCTATCGATAAGGAGAAACCACCCAAACCTTCAATTTCTACCAAAAAAAATTCCCTGTCTTAAAAGGTTAACCCGCTTTTTAACTCCGAACTAAAGCCTTCAATGTTTGTACACACTGCTAAAATTTTTTTATAAATTCACTACTATATATTCTAAGCGTCACTTTATCTATAAAAATCAGATCAAATACAAATTAACAGTTAACATATTTTTGTTCCATACCTTAAGTTAAAGGTTCCACAGTTAAAAAAAAAAAAAAAAAAAAAAAAAAAAATGTATTTTTTAATTATTACCAAACGAATGTTGAAAGAAAATTATTGATTTTTTTTTTTATTTAGTATCATCATGCGATATGCAGTTTAACTTCTTACTTTAATGTAGAACAGAATAACTTTGCACATTTTTTAATACTAGGTAGATGTTTAATAAAAGTATTAAACATCTTAATACTTTTAGAAATACTTACATCTTAATTACATTATATCTTAATATCTATATATACAAATATATCTATACAGGGTCATCGAAAGATAATGCCTAGATTTAAAAAAAATCATAACATCGAAACATTTTATGTTAAATGAGTAATTCTTTCACTACACGATAATTCGTGAACGCGAGTTTGGCTTTAGTTCACCAGAATTCGTTTGCTTGTCTGTGTTATGTGCGGATTAGTTGCGCAGTCGTCAAGGTCAGCCGACGAGCCAGACTGCAGCTGCTCAGTACGATGTTGACCGTGCAACAAAAAGCGCAGTACGATGTTGACTGGGCAACAAAAAGCACAGTGCGTGATTTGGTGTGTGTAGTCAAAATCAATAGTCAGTGTACAGCGGCTTTTTCGGAGAACTTATCCAGGTCAAACTGCTCCTGGTGCTCACATTGCACACATTTGCTCCTGGTGCACACCGAACGGTGCTCACACTGAAACATACTAAGGTATGAAAAAGAATTTATTTTTTGCCGCACATTATAAGACTAAAACCAATAAATTATCTTTCATAGTTTTTTTTTTTTTTTGTGACAGTTATTTGAAATCTAGCATTATTTTTCGACGACACAGTATATACATTATATATATATATATATATATAGGTATATACATTACATCTTAATTATAATAATTACATTATATCTTAATACTTACATCTTGATAGCTCATTAAAGTGAGGTATGTCCGTAGTTCAAAATAAAATTTCATTTTTTTGATTTTTTGCCAGGTTGAAGGCTTCTTGCTCCACTGTGATGGAATGGATCCAAAAAATATAATTTTTTCTCTGTTTCTTTCTTTCTTTTTTTTTTTTTTAAGACCAGGAAGAAAAGGAAACACTATTTAAACTCTCCTTTTAAGATTTGCATATTGATTTCTCAAAGTAGAACCGTAAATTCCCGCCTATTAGACTCTGAACTGATAAAAGCGTTTTTTTTTTTTTTTCAATAAAAGTGTTCTACTCTTCCTTTTTCATTTATAATTTTCTACTTTTGAGCCTTTAACAGATCCCATTTCACAGCAATGGGGATTTACCTTGGCGAGCGCTTTCTGGTATATCCATGTTTTTTTTTTTTTTTTTTTTTTAACCCTCTAAGTGTTTGTGGAGTAATATTCCGTTCACTAAGCTCCGGGTTTCACAGCAATATGAGCAATATTTAAGATAATATAATTCCATAGATTTAACAAATTTTAAATACATTGAAAAATGAATAATACTCTGAAGGATTACATTCCTATTTGTAACTAAGCTTTTTTAATAATGTTGAAAGAATCCTATTTCCTTAGCATTTAAAACAACATTACAATTTTACTCTTTTGCAAGACGCTCGGAGGGTTTAACTCCATAATGGCAACCCTTGTTTTTTTCTATCGGTATGAGTGACACCCATGGCGTGCTGAAGAAAAAATGTTTAACTCGAAAGGAGACTTATCTGGTGAGGAAGAAAAAAAGTGGTTATCCTATGGGGAAAATACTTATCCTTCTTCTTCATTCAAATTTGAAAATTTCAACACTATTATTTTCAGCACGAAGATAGGAAGGTTCTTTAACCCTCTCTAAGCTCCAAATTATTTTAAAGATAATTATGAGTATTTTAAAATTTATGTTAAAGTTTCAAAAAATGTCAAAGAGTATAAAAAGTATTCTTTACTCGCTTGTAACTTATGACTGGAAATATATATATACAATTTTGGAGCTTACAGAAGGATAAAGAAACTTCTTATCTTCATGCTGAAAATAAAAAAGTGTTGAAATTTCCAAATTTGAATGAACTAGAAGGATAAGTATTTTCCCCATAGGATAACATGGATTCCACTTTTTTTTCTTTTTCACCAGATAAGTCCCCTTAATTGCTGTGACAGGAAGGGTCGCTTACTACTGTGATCGGTCTCCGAGACTGCTTGATTGAAAGATTAATAAAAGACTCGATGAACGCATTGGATACTGTTTCTTCACTAAACTTTATGTACATAACTATTATAATTAAAATGTACAGTCGTGGGGAAAAAAAAGTAAACACCCCCTACTAACTCCTCAACAAATTATCGCAGAAGAAAGTGACTGGTACCGAAAAATTGGAAATAAAGTCTACTTTTAAATGATGTCTATAAAATTTGCTTAAGGGGCCATTTACATATTAAAACGAACCATAACTTTGTTTTTTTCAATAGCAGTACACAATTCTGACAGCATGAATGAACTCTACACCCTTCAATTAGCCTAAAAAAAAATTTTATGCAATCCATTCGATAAGTTTCCAAGAAATTAATTATTTTAAAACGAGAGCATTTTAGAGGCTGTATCCAAATTGAAGTTCGGTACTCAATTCTTGACCGAGAGAGCCTCCTTCTTGATCAAGGCATCTTAAGCGCTACTCAAGCAGTCATTGAAAACTGCTAGATTAATGGATAGCAGAAGAAATTTCAAAATATCTAGTCACTTCTATCATAGTTGGCCCCTTAAACCATCATTTTTCCGTTTTTTAAGCATCATTTGAAAACCACTTGGATGAAAAATGTGAAATTTTGGATTTCCATAAAGTAGGACTTAATAAATCTAAATCCATCCAAAAAATTGTAGGTTGCAATTCATAATTTTTTCGCATATTAATTTCATAATTCATAAATCATATCATAAAATTATAAAAATTTCAAATTCAACGTATTTATGTTTGGGTATTATATTAGTTTTATTGCTACGCAAAAAATTAGCACATTAGGAGTATAATTTCCAGAGATAAAAATAAAAACATGAAAATGTAATTTAACCTGAGAAGCACTGAATTTTGAATGTTTATAATTCAAAAAGTTATCATTCAAATGACTTGAAATTGGGTGTCTAGGCATAGATTGAACCGCAGATTTGAAATATCTTGTTAAAATTGCGTATTGCTAGTGAAAAAAATAAAGTTTGGGTTCGTTTTAGTATCTAGATGGCCCCCTAAACAAATTTTATATATATCATTTAAAAGTAGACTTTATTTCCAATCGTTCGGTACCAGTGACTTTCTTCTACGATAATTTGTTGAGGAGTTAGTGGGGAGTGTTTACTTTTTTTTTTTTTTTTTTTTCCACGACTGTACACTGTTAAAAATGAAGTTCCATGTTTCACCAAGAAAATGGTGAAAAGTAGCTGAAATTTAGCTGCAACCAAGATACTGGTGATATGTTTCACTAGTTTATTGGTGCTTTCACAAATACCATTATATTGGTGAAATGTTGAACCATGATTCAGGTTTTTATAAATCCAATTTTCTGGTGAAAGGTTGAACCATAATTGAGGATTTTTTTTAAATCCAATTTTCTGGTGAAAGGTTGAACCATGAATCATGATTTTTTTAAATCCAATTTTCTGGTGAAAGGTTGAACCATGAATCAGGGTTTTTTTAAATCAAATTTTCTGGTGAAAGGTTGAACCATGAATCAGGATTTTTTAAATCCAATTTTCTGGTGAAAGGTTTAACCACGATTCGGTGGGTTTTTTAATCGAACTTTCTGGTAAAAGGTTTAACCATGATTCAAGGTTTTCTCTATTCCAAATTTTTGGTAAAAGGTTGAACCACGATCCAAGTTTTTCTCTCAACTTTATGGGGAAAGGTTACACCAGATTGTAGTTTTCTTTTTTTCCCCCCTCACTTTGGAGTGAATTAACTAGGACTTTGGTTTTCAATTTATCATTTTATGGTATAATAATGAACAAAATTTCAGATTATGCAAGATTATGTTGCAGTACGAAAGCATAATTTTTTTAGTTTTCACTACACTGAAAATTATTAGTTTTAATTATTGATTCTATTGTCTTTGAAATATATTTAAAAAACAAATGTAAACCAGTTTGATCCAATTTCACAAAATAATCCCATTTTTTTTTCTTTCACAAATATTACTATTCTGTCCTTGTACATTTTGGAATATTTCTCTGCACTCAGTTACACTTATAATCCATTTAGTGTTTGCTTACTCACAAATCATTCATAATGAAAATATCTTTTAAAAATATTTTTCTTAGATTTAAATACATACCCTGTTTTCATTATGTTTTTAATTTAAAATCCAGAAAATAAAAAAATATGTTTACTAAACATTACTTTAAACAAAGCTGAAAGAATTTCTTTAAACAATATTAATTTTTGCACAGGTTTGAAAAAAGTGTTTCCACAATGCACTTAGCTGCTACTTTTATGATTTGTAGATTTTTTTTGTTTGTTTTATTGTTGTGAATTTATAGATGCTGAAATTGATATTATAGTGTTTTCAAATTTTTACTTTCTTTTTACAAAACAAGAAATATTTTTAGACATTTCCTCGTATAGTTAATATAAAAGGTTCAATTGTTTCACATATTTTAAGTTATATACATTCTGACAGTACTATTTTTGAACTTCTGGACAGTAAAATTGACATGTCCTGTCCAAAATCCCAATTATGAAAAATTGTTATTACTAATACATTCATTTTTAAATTAGCATTAAATAAAAATTTGATTTTTCTACACTATTGCTGACACATATTGACAGTAACAATAATCTAAGCAATCCATTTCCCCTTTTCTCAAATTGAACTATCGTCGCATGATTTTCATTTTTATGTCGTTAAAAGGGGAAAATTTTTAATTTCAAATGCAATTAAATTGAATCTACATTTCAATTTACTGATTTTTCAAGCACGGTTCTTTTAAAAATTTATATTGCACACAGCTCGATTATGCAATATAAACTCATTTGAATATAAAAAAACAACAAAAAGTTCAGCATTTGTTTCTGCTTAACATTCAATAATGAATATAACATTTTTCAATAAATAAATCACAAACATAATGGATACATAATCTAAGTACAGTAAACTCTGTCTAAAGCAGAATCGATCGGAACCAAAGACATTTTCCATAGTCGACAATATTCTGCCTTAGACAAATTTTATTCAATGTCTATGGATTCACAGGGACTTGAAAATCTTTCCGAGCTAGACAGATTTCCATTTTACACAGAGTTTACTGTATATGCGTAAACACTGAAATAATCAGCATAAAAAAGGCAGCTATAAGTAGCAGAATCCTTCATTTAACCTCTAATATCAGCTAATAGAAAAGTATTGCTTTAAATAAATTTTAAAGCTCTTTTTTTTCTAATACACAATATGTTTCCATAGTATATTAAATACTTACTTTACAGGGTTAATTTAATAACAGCAGTGTCGCCAAAAGTGATTATTATTACTTATATATGTACATTTTCAGTATTCCTAAACAATAATCTATGACGAAGTTATTTTTTTAAATAATAGTAGTAGAAAAGGAAAATATTCACCAACAGCAGCCTTGCAATAGCTGAAAAAAGAAATGGTCACAGACACAATAAAATAACAACACAATTAAGTTGGTTTGCGGTATGCCGCTCTATTTATTGAAAATACAAATTATATAATCATTAAATTATATATATATATAGTACGTCAGACTAATATTTACTGCAAATATAATGCCATTTTACATACAGAGTTCCTCTCAGACAGTTTTAGGAGGGTGCTGCACCCAGTCTGACCATTCATTTAAAAAATAGCCTCTTTCTTGCCCAAATGAGGATCACAAATACGACGAGGTCATAAAATATAAAGAATTCTTGAAGCTTAGTATAGCTTTTTATTAGTTCTGAAACAGGATTTCAAGTCAGGCAAAGTGGAATAGCTCCAAGCATAGGTTAATTTCTCCACCTGTTTAAAATGAAAGAGTAAATATTTTAAGACATAAAATTGTTTTTTGTGCAGACATAATAATAATTTCACACAGGAAAAATATTTCAAAAATTAAACAGCATTTCAAATTCTCATTTACAAGAAAAAGCTTCAGCATTTTAAAAATCAATCTGCTTTCGAAATCCTTTGTGGTCCGCTGGTCCAAGTCAATTGGATCACCAATTTGAAAAATTTAGTGGTTCGCAGGACCAGTAACTTTTTTCATTTTCTCACAGGGTCACAGGTAAACTTAAGTTTTCCCATCCTTGAGAAAACTGCAACCAAACACAAATCACACAATTTTATTTTATTTAAAAAAATAAAATTGCATTAAACCATGGTAAGTTGAAATAATCAGAAATAAAATATCTAATTAATAATTTTATAGTTTTTCTTTATGTACTGTTTATTTAATTTTTAGTAAATTATAATTTTACATTTTATTATGCTGAAAATTTTGGTTAACTGCAAAGGAAGTTTGGTTTATATTCTAGAAGGGAAGGGTCACTCAAAGGGTTGACTTAATGGATTTTATGTAGTGGGCCAATGATGATGGCTGCGGACCATTAAATTCTCATGCTTACTGGTCCTTGGGACCAGTGACTTTTTTTAAAATCAATTCTACCACTGAATGAATGTATTGCAAAATGATTAAATTCACTGGGTAAGGATTTTTGATTCAGAATAAAATCTGGGAGGATGTGCTGTAGAAAAACAAAGTAATTTGAACTACTGAAGAATTCAGGCAGAAGGTACAGTCCCAACGGATGATCTCCAAGATTATCTCCTCAGACGTTACCGAACTTGTGGCACACTTTCGACAAGACAGTGCAGTGGGGATTTCTGGACCACTACATATGCACACTGACCACGACATTGCTCATAAAACAGGGGCTGGAAACTGAATCATTCTGTATGACATCAAGCATCCAGAATATGAACTCTACCTGAAGTGGGTAATCAGGATTGAGTAGGAGTTCGATATTCTACACATTTAAGGAAGGCATGTCTTCTGTCCACAAAACCTTCCACACTATTTCATGCTGAATACCCAGTTCAGCAGCAAACAATTGTGTATCAGTCGACAGGGAAACGGCAAAAGTGAGGAAAAAAAACTAAATTCTTTAGTCGATCGGATGAAATAAACGGAAAAAAAGAGCGAAATTTGTCGATTGCTTGTAGACACCCCCCCCCCCCCCACACACACACACACACACACAATTTTTGCCAATCCGTTGAAAATTCTCCAACTGTTAGGTAGATGGAAAATATTGTGAAATTCTTAAGTCAAATGTGTGGAAAAATATTTCAAAAGCATCAGTTGGTTGAGAGGAAAAATTTGACAATAGATAGTGATAAAAACTGATTTTTGCCATTTGGCTGCAAGAAAAGACTGCAAAATTCGCCGAATGTCAAAAGGAAACTATCACAAATTTCATTAATAGGTCACAGAAAATAATCTTGAATTCATCAATCAATCATGTGTGTGTGTGTGGGGGGGGGGGGGGGGGGGTATCAAGAAAGTCAATTGGTCACAAAAAATTTACAAAATTCTATTAATAGTTTTAATTAATTTTCATCAGTGAAATTATGCTCAAAATTATTAAATATATAATATGTGATTTATCACATTACTAATTATTAATTAATCTATGTAATTACTTATTAATGAGATGTTTTATCATTGATTGTTTTTTTTCTGTTTTACTGTTATTTTGATCATACTGAGTTAAACTATTTGAGCCTCCCCCTAAGATTTTTAAATTGCTCAGCTACAGACAGTACATAGTAAAGGCATATGATAAGAATGTCTTTATATAAAAAAATTCAAATCAACTATATTCATGAAAATAAAATTTCTAACTAGATCAAAATTTTACCTTTTATTTACTTTCATGCAAATTAACAATTACATTTTATGTTAAAAACTAATTTGTGAGAAACATTATCATTTAATTAATTTAAGTTCATATAATTTGATCATGTAAATTAAATTATGAATAAAAGTAACATGAAACAATGCTTAGCAAGAATTTAAGGGAGACGAAACTGGTCACCAAGGATGACTAGTTTCTAATAACATAGTACTTTGCTGATGTTTACTATTTTTTGAGAGTACTGGCACATTAGCACTTTCAATGTAATTTTTTTGCAGATTAAAATATATTCTTGGCAAACTAAGAATAAAAAAGTTCATTTTATAACTATTTTATACCCACCTGACTCTACTGTTAATTAAAAAAACAATAAAATGTACTTACATTAATTACACAATTCAGCAGTCCTGATAAACCTGCAGCTTCTTAATTAAGGTGGCTGGTGTCCCACAGTTGGATAAATCCTATGGAAATTTAAAAGAAGAAATTATAAATTCTGTTAAATTTAAATTTATTATATTTAAATATATAATTTCAAAACTGTTTTAAACTTCTATTCGTATAATAAAATTTTCAAAAATTTAAAGCAACAAAATATTTTTTCACAATTTTTACAAGTGCCTAGAATTGCGTTTTCACAATTTCCAATTTTTATCATATTTCCTGTTTCAAAAACATTAAAATATTCTTTGCAATTCAGTTAAAAGGCTCTTATTAATTCACATCAGAGTTGTATAATATAGACGCATGCATACGCAGAAAATTTTCTGCAAAATTCGGAACTTTGCGGGGAAAATATTTAGAAAAAAAAGAAATTTTTTTTTAAAAATATACCGAAAAATTAAAAATATTCACCAATTTTATGTACACGATATATTTATTGTTTGCCAGAGGTGATTCTGTTCTGAATTTTCCGAAAATTTAAAATCGGCCATCAGTCAGAAAATTCAACCATAAAAATATCACTTAACACTAGAACCATGGAGCGGGTCAATTTGACCCGAATCGATGTTTAATTTGTCATCGCGCCAAAAATAGTAATTGGAAAAACATTTCCTGTTCTGACTTAATATTTTAAGGTAAGCAACGACTTATCAAATGTAAAAACGCATAATATAAATAAATTCCCAATTATAACCATTTATACCTAGAACTGCGAAGCGGGTCAATTTGACCCGTTATAGGTTTTTTCGCATAAATGAGGAAAAAGATATGCATTTTCTGAGAAGTAACGACATATGAGGGACTCACAAACATCGTAAACAAAGTCCATTTTGAAAAAACAATCTACGTGCATTTAGAAGGTGAATAAAATCAGTTTTATCCACTCCCACAGTGAACCAAGTCTATTTTCACATACTTTCTCATATATGTCATCTAGTTACAGAATTGGTTTACTGTGGGAGTAGATAAAACAGATTTTATTCACCTTCTAAATGGGCTATCTTACTTTTTTTCAAAGTGGGAACTTGTCTTACAATGGTTGTGAGTCCCACATATATCCTCAGTGTAAAGGAGTATTCGAATGCAATGGAAATTTACAACAGATAAGAATTTTTGAAGTTAGTTTTATCCTGCATTTATTGTAAGTATAGATAAGATGTCACGAAATCGTAAGCTTACAATACCAAAAGACAAATTTCTTGAAATAATGGGAACCTTATAAGTTCGATATAAAATCAAACCGATCAAGATCAAGTCATCTAAAGACAGACAAATTTGACACGATTTCTGATATCTGTAATCATGCCACTGAAAACTAATTATACACCATTACTTATAAAACTTGCAAAGGCATTGAAATCCAAAAACAGCAACTTTGTAGGAACTGTAAAACCTTCGTGAAAAGAAATACGAGTTCTCTGTAAAAATGTCAAAATCAAAATATCAGGCGACTATTGTACTAACCCATACTGATTACCAGAAAAAAGCATATAAATATGTTTTGTTGATGAACAGTACACTGCATTCAAAGATTGGTTTTAGATAATTCTAAAAAATGCAGTTTATTACTGCAAAGCAACTATATTCGGTGTAGATGTGATTTATCAGATTGACCAGGATGTATACTGTCAAGACTGTTTCACATAGGTGGGCGGTGCATGTACTTTATAATATTTTGATTCTTGCAGCTATCAAAGCTTGGGTTCTATACAAAGTCGTAACTAGACATTCTATTTGTAGACGGTAATTTATTCAGGACTTTGTTGAATAATTAGGAGAAAAGTGTGTTCTCTGTAGGTGAAAAAAAGGTGTCATTTGGGTGAGAAACAACCACTGAAAACGACGGAAAACCTCAAACTTAGTGTAAACGAGCCCGGTGTCACACTTCAAAATGTGAAATTAAAACTGACGATATTTTTATATAATATAATGCACCCATTTGTGGTAAACATATAAAATTTATTGCTAAGTTTTGCATGCGATGCACACAAATTGGATTAAACAAATCTTAAACTAGTAATTAACTCGTATATCTATTTTTTATGTATCTTTATTATTAGAAATTATGTCTAAACTTATTTTAATGAGATAATCTATTTTCTGTTAAAGTTATGAAGTCTACGTTTATTTTTGGGTAAAGTATATGTTATACTTAAGAAACTACAATGTGGAAGAAATCACTTTCTAAAATAACTGGTAATCTGAGCTGATTTTTTATATCAAATGTAATGTAAATGCATGGAAAAATCTATTAAATATAATGTAAACGTATTGAAAAATCGATTATTATATGAAAATATACTATTTTAGTTAATTAAGATACATTTATGCATATTTATATATTTTTTCTATCTTGTGTCAAACTGACCCGCTCCACGGTTCTAGGTATACCGAAAGTACCGCGGTTCTAGTGTTAAAAATATTACGAATTTTTACAAATCATCTCCCGGGAAAAAAATTCGTCAATTGTTCACAGAAAAAATATCTATTTCATCAAAGCATCGTGCAAAAAACACAAATTTCATCAAAGGACTGCAGAAAAAACACTAATTTCCGCAAAGGATCGTAAAAATAAAAAAAAGAATTTCATCAAGGAATCATAGAAAAAATGCAATTTCGTCAATGTGCATGGGGAAACAACACATTTTATACAAGCATAGTGAAAACTCTAATTTCGTCAAAAGATGGGGGGGAAAAAAACTTTTGTAGAAGAATTGTGTGAAAAAACTAATTTTGTCAAAGGATTGCAAAAAAGAATACGGATTTCGTCAAAGTGCTGCGGGAAATGCAAGAATTTCATCAAAGACTTGCAGAAAAATACAAATTCCTCAAAGGAGTGAAAGAAAAAAAAATAATTTTTCAAAAACATAGCGGAAAAAGCCTGAATTTTGTCAAAAGATTGTGAAAAAAAAATCCAATTTTCATAAAAGAATAGAGGAAAAAACTAATTTTGTCAAAGCTCTGCAAAAAAATATGAATTTCATCAAAGGATCGCAAGAAAAAAATTGAAATTTTGTCAAATGAATGGGGGAAAAAACGAGAATTTCGTCAAAGGACCGCGGTAAAAACTCACTGGCTTCAACACATTGAGTGCCACGATGACCGACACTGAAGCGCTGAAAACTTACAATGTTTAAAGTAATTTTTAAGAAAGTATAATCCTATAATAAATAAAAGGTAGGTAAATTTTAAATATTTGTTCAGTAATTATTTAAAACAATGTATAGTTTTTCAGTTTTGTATCATATTTTAGACGTCAGCCATCAGTGAATGATTAGTTTTAAGCGGAAAGTTTGCTGTCAGTCACCAGTGGCTGATGTGGCGCTTAACGTGTTAATGATGATACCCATGAATGGAACTCTCTTTACAAAATGCAATTCAGTTGTTTCAGAAGCAATGCCACATTATTTCTGTGAACAGAGTGACTGGCATTTTGAGCGAAGAGGTCACAATATAAAAGATTGGGCTGTTTGTAAATTCATTGACAAAATAATTGATAAGAATTCCCCTTCGGACCATGGATTTTTAGCTTTATTTTTTTAACCAAAATAATTATTCTTTAATATTAATATTTAATTTAAATGGTAATTATTTTAATGCACCCTGCCCATTTTGGATGTGCGAAATTTTGTCGTCGGCATATTCCAATTAACAAATTTTAACAATAGGTCGCAAAAAAATTCGAAATTCTGAAACTGGTCTTTGGATCTGAAATTCTAGAATTGATTGCGGGAAAATATCGTAAAATTAGTCTATCGATCGTAAAAAAAAAAATGTTGCAAAATTCACCAGTCAGTCGGAAAAAACAAACTGTTTCAGCCAGACGCGAGAAAAAATCGTGAATTTCTTTAATCTAATGCATGAAAAACTAAAAAAAAAGAATCTCCAATCGCTCGCAGGGGAAAAATTGCGAAATCTGTCGATCGTTCACAGGAAAAAAAAAAAAAAAAAAAAAAAAAAAAAAAAAATTGCGTAAATCGTTTACGTTAGCATGAAAAAAAAAAAAAAAAAAACGCGAGTTCTGCCAGTAAGCCCTGGAAATTACCCAATCGGTCTCAAGAATAAAACCCTCAAAATGTAGCAGGAAAATATTGCCAATTATGTTAATCGATCATAGGAAAACAATTACGAAATTCTCCAGTAGGTCACTGGGGAGAAACCTCGAAAATAGTCGGCTGGTGGCGGGAAAACTCCACAAAATTCGACAAACATTTGCTAGAAAATAACACGAAAATCATCAATCAGTCGCAAGAAAAGAAATTAAAAATTCACGAAATTTGTTAATCAATCGCAAGGAAAAAAATTGCGAAATTTGTACACAGAGTGGAAAAAAACTTCGGAAATTAGTCAATCAGTCCAAAAAATAAAACCTACAAAAAATCGCTGATAGGTAGCTGGAAACTATTGGCAATTATGTTAATCAACTGCGGGGAAATAGCCTCAAACGCGGGGAGCCCCTTCGAAATTCTTCAATGAATCTAAAAAAAAAAATCCCTCAAAATGTCCCAATAAGTTGCTGGAAAATATCACAAAAATCGTCAATCGATTGCAAGAAAATAAAAAAAAAAATTCATCCATCGGTCAGTGGGAAAAACGCAAATTTCGTCAAAAGATTGCATAAAAAGTATCGTGAACTTCGTCAAGATTGCACAAACAAACATAGCTAATTTTGTTGATCGGCCGCGAAAGAATATCGCCAATTTGATAAATCAGTTGAAAAAAGAATCAACAATCAAGCGAAGCAAAAAACAATTTCAGGGGGGGGGGGGGGGGAAGAAATCATGAAAAAACCACGAATTTTATAAAACGATCATGGAAAAAAATTGAAGATAGATATATTTTGGATAACTGATTGGTCATTAAAGCAGAATCGATTGGATTTGTAGAATATATGTGGTTGTAGTATTGTTTCTGATATCAAATCAATTATTACATTACACAGATTAAAAATCTGATAGAAAAAAATTAAATTGAGTTTTTGAGAAAGTAGTCTATGAGAATACCTTGCAAACAAAAATTCAACTGTTCCTTTTACATAAAAATCTAAATTCCAATATATAACTAAATCTGGGATGATTCAGAGTTTAAAAAAAAAGAAAAAAAAAAAAGCCGAGAAAAAATAATTTATGTGTGAAAATACCAGAAAAAAAAAAATCCCTGTGTATTCCAGATTTTTTTGGAATTTTTCAAAATTCCCTGCATTTTCCCTGTTTTTGGAGGGTAATTTAAAATTCCCTGTGTTTTCCCAGTTTTCCAGGTGGCATGGCAACCCTGTAAATTTTCTGAAACGTTACAGCAGAGGGGAAGGTCAGGGGAGATCTCCTCCCGGCACTAATTATGGGTTTTTTCTGTGCCCTTAGAAAAAATTTGCGGTTTTGCATCGGTCTTTCGACAAAATTTGTGGGTTTTATTCGCAATCCTTTGGCGAAATTAGATTTTTTCTGCAATCCTTTAACGAAGTTTGTGTTTTTTCCGCGATCCTTTGACAAAAGTTCACGTTTTTTCCGCGATCCTTTGACAAAAGTTCACGTTTTTTCCGCGATCCTTTGACAAAAGTTCACGTTTTTTCCGCGATCCTTTGACAAAAGTTCACGTTTTTTCCGCGATCCTTTGACAAAAGTTCACGCCTTTACTGCAATCTTTTGATGAAATTAGTGTTCCCCCCCACATCATTTGATGAAATTAGAGTTTTTCACCCGTGATCATTTGATGAAAGTAGTGTTTTTTCTGCAATCTTTCGGTGAAATTTGCACTTTTTCCGTGATCTTTCGGTGAAGTTTGTGCTTTTTCCGTGATCTTTCGGTGAAGTTTGTGCTTTTTCCGTGATCTTTCGGTGAAGTTTGTGCTTTTTCCGTGATCTTTCGGTGAAGTTTGTGCTTTTTCCGTGATCTTTCGGTGAAGCTCGTGCTTTTTGCGTGATCTTTCGATGAAGCTCGTGCTTTTTGCGTGATCTTTCGATGAAGCTCGTGCTTTTTGCGTGATCTTTCGATGAAGCTCGTGCTTTTTGCGTGATCTTTCGATGAAGCTCGTGCTTTTTGCGTGATCTTTCGATGAAGTTCGTGCTTTTTGCGTGATCTTTCGATGAAGTTCGTGCTTTTTGCGTGATCTTTCGATGAAGTTCGTGCTTTTTGCGTGATCTTTCGATGAAGTTCGTGCTTTTTGCGTGATCTTTCGATGAAGTTCGTGCTTTTTGCGTGATCTTTCGATGAAGTTCGTGCTTTTTGCGTGATCTTTCGATGAAGTTCGTGCTTTTTGCGTGATCTTTCGATGAAGTTCGTGCTTTTTGCGTGATCTTTCGATGAAGTTCGTGCTTTTTGCGTGATCTTTCGATGAAGTTCGTGCTTTTTGCGTGATCTTTCGATGAAGTTCGTGCTTTTTGCGTGACCTTTCGATGAAGTTCGTGCTTTTTGCGTGACCTTTCGATGAAGTTCGTGCTTTTTGCGTGACCTTTCGATGAAGTTCGTGCTTTTTGCGTGACCTTTCGATGAAGTTCGTGCTTTTTGCGTGACCTTTCGATGAAGTTCGTGCTTTTTGCGTGACCTTTCGATGAAGTTCGTGCTTTTTGCGTGACCTTTCGATGAAGTTCGTGCTTTTTGCGTGATCTTTCGATGAAGTTCGTGCTTTTTGCGTGACCTTTCGATGAAGTTCGTGCTTTTTGCGTGACCTTTCGATGAAGTTCGTGCTTTTTGCGTGATCTTTCGATGAAGTTCGTGCTTTTTGCGTGATCTTTCGATGAAGTTCGTGCTTTTTGCGTGATCTTTCGATGAAATTCGTGCTTTTCCGTGATCTTTCGATGAAATTCGTGAAATAGTAACCCAACACCAGTTCGATTTAGCATTAGCCAAAGCCACAGTAAGGGTTATGCAGACGGTGTCAAATGACCATGTGCCAATCTAATAGGTGATTCTCTATATTGTCAACTAATTAGTAAGTCTGGAAAAAGAAATTCTAGAATACGGAAAATACACAAATTTCGTCAAAGGATCGCGAAAATAATGCAGATTTTATCGAAGGATGGTTAAAAAAAGGAGATTTTCATCAAAAGATCATGGAAAATAGGCGAATTTCGTCAAAAGATGGCGAAAACGAGAATTTCGTAAAATGATCGGGGAAAAAACGTTAATTTGGACAAATGATCGAGGAAAAACGCGAATTCTGTTAGAGGATTGCGGAAAAAACGCGAATTTTGTCAAAAAATCGCGGAAGAAATGCAAATTTCATCGAAAAATCATGTTAAAAAGCTAATTTCGCGCAAAGATCGCTAAAAAAACATGCATTTCGCTAAAAAATCGCGAAAAAACACTTATATCGTCAAAAGATCGTGGAGAAAAAGCGTATTTTTTTCAAAGAATCGGCAAAAAACGAGAATTTCGTCAAAAGATCCCGAAAAAAAAAAAAAACCCGCGAACATCGTCTGAAGATCGCAAAAAAAAAAAAAAAAAACACTAACGTCATCGAAAGATCGCGAATAAAAGCGAACATCATTGAAAGATTGCGAAAAAATGCGAACATCATTGAAAGATCACAATAAAAAAAGGCAGACATCGTCGAAAGGTAGCGAAAAAAACTGCTAACATCGTCGAAAGATTGCGAAAAAACGCACAAAATTTCGTACAAAAGCATCGAGGGAAAAAAGTGAATTCCGTCAAAAAATCACGGAAAAATTTGCTGCAACATTGATGTTTTCACGAGATTTTTTTACAGCTGAGTGGCAGGTTAAATATTCGTTAGTCATGTTTTGAGTGAAAGAATGTTAAATTTTGAATTGCACAACTAGCTAAGATTGCTAAATAAAACATTGTATTAGAGTTACTTATAGTATTTGCATGAATTACTCAAATTTGATTTTCTAAGAATTTCAATCTGCTCCAATAACAGCTTTTATTGCTAAAAAATTAGATTTTTGCTGCTACAAAATTAGATTTTTGCTGATTCAAAGTGGCTTTAGTGCACTTTCATCCCTGTATTATCACATCTATATATAATTTTTGATATTATCACATTGTATCAATCTTTTCAAAAATTTTAGAAAATGGTGTTCATATGTTATTTTTACTGTTATTCTGTTTTCTAACTTCACAGAAATTTTGACAAATTTTACGAAAGATTTTTCAGATAGTGATGTTAAAAATTTTTAGGACAAAGGTAAATTATTTAAAAAAGTACTTTCCTTTTATGTTAATTGCAAATACTGGAGGGGGGGAGAGTGCATCAGCGATTGGAAAGAAGGCGTTTGTCCTTAAGTTCTGCAGACTGTTTTTAAAGTTTCTACTTGTGTTGCAGACTGCAGAAAAAAATTCTGTTGCTGGGTAAGGCGTAAGAGGACATACTTGCATTTTTTTTTTCTTTTCTAGGGGCCAAACTGCATTTCATGGTTACAATTTTATGTTACACCATATTTTCTCATCTCTTTTTGTAACCATGTTCAGGGATATGTTTAGGAAAATTTTAGGTCCTTTAAAGAACCCTTCACAAAATAATTTATCTTAAAACAGGACCCTTCACAAAATTTATCCCCAAAAAGGACCCTTCACAAAAGATTTTATCTCAAAACAGGACCCTTCACAAAATTATTTGTCTCTTAAATAGACCTTTCACAGAATTTTTTCACCTTCAAATTGAACTTTTCTCAAATTTAGTCATTTAGAAATAAAATCTGGCCTGCAAGTAAGCAGTTGAACTCACCAAAGAGCATATTACTTAGCTTTTTATATATGAAGGATGGAACATGAAGACATCGATAATTTAAAATTCACAAAATTATGACTAGAATTTTCACAAAAATAAGAAAAACTTCACAATTTCACAAAAACAGGACCCTGTGAGAAAAGTCTGGACAGAACCCTGATGTTAACAATATCCTTTCCATCTTTATATGTTAAGCAGCGGTAGAATTCGCAAAAAAAAGTCACTGGTCCCAAGGACCAGTAAACATCAGAGTTTACTGGTCCGCACACATCGTCACTGGCCCGCTGCATAAAATTCTACTAAGTACCTTTAACCCTTTGAGTGACACCCTTCCCCTCCTCCTCCTAGAACATAAACCAAACTTTAGTTATCCAAAATTTTCGGCAGCATAATAAAATATAAAATTATGATTTGCTAAAAATTAAATAAACAGTACATAAACAAAATCTATAAAATTATTAATTATGTATTTTATTTTCGACTATTTATTTCAACTGACTAAGTTTTACTGCATTTTTTTACTTATTTATTTTTTTAAATAAAATAAAATTCAGTGGTTGGTGTTTGGTTTCGGTTTTCTCAGGGACGGGAAAATTTACATTTACCTGTCAGAGAGGGAAAAAAGTTACTGGCCCTGCGGCAGGGTTGGCAGGTTTTTGACACGTGTCAGTTTTTGTCGGTTTAAACTGTCATGTCAAAAACCTCAAATACTACAGTGATCTGTAAAATTTCACATTAAATGTCACACATTAGATGTAATATTTAAAATTCCCTATTACTGTAATTAGTATTAGTAATAATTACAGGGTTGGCAGGTTTTTGACATGTGTCAGTTTATGTCGGGTTTAAACCATAGTTTAAACCTTCATGTCAAAAACCTCAAATACTAAATTGATCTGTAAAAATTCAAATTAAATGTCACACATGACAACATTACATGTAATATTTTAAATTCACTCTTACTGTACATTAGTAATTAGTACATAGTAAAGTATTATTGTTAAGTACAACTTTTTAACAGGGTAAAATTTTTAAATTTTTTTTGTAAAATTGTGTTTTTCTAAAAAGTAGGCATTAAGCTCACCTGAGCTGTACATTTTTTCTCTTACTTAAAATCATTTTAATTTCTCTTACTTTTGAGAGCTTAAAGCATTAGCTAGCTTTTTTTATGGGAAATAAAAAACTTAGAAAAGTGCAGATTTTTTTGTATATATAACAAGGTAATATGCATCGATGTTATTCCAGTCTAGGCAATAACCATTCCATTCAAAATTGAAATTGGATTATTAATTTTAAACGTTTACAAAATAAGAGAAGAAATTAAAAAAAAAAGCTTAAAGTCAAAATCTTTTTAAAACATGCTTTCTTTCAATATATAAAAATGTTTTCGATTTTAAAACTGAACAAAATTGGCCAATCATCTAAAAGGAAATTCCTTTAAGCCCATATTGAAAAAGTGCATAATAGAAGGGATCAAATCATGAAACCATACCATTGTTTGGCTTATACTTTGCATCCCAACTATCAGGAGCAAGGGTTGACTGCTGTATCAGTTGATTCAGCTCGCACTTGAGCTTCAGAGAAAATTTATGGATCCTTACCCATACTGATTGTGTATGAAGCTAAACAATCCCCTTTCCCGTCTTCTTATTTCAGTGCTATAGAGAGGACTCCATTGCTTGGTGGAAAGGTATCATTAAATGCAACAGCTTTTTGAGTCTGCTTCAAAACTTGCTCATCAGCAATGCTTTTGCTATCAAGTCCTACTAGCTCAGCATCAATTAAGAGACAAACTATTTTCTAACACTTCATACACTCTAAACTCAATCTTTTGGGTGTAAATAGATGTGTGAAACACGTGGTGTGCTGTAGCATGCTGCAGGGTAAAATTGCTTCGGATTATTTAATTGTACAAAATTATTTTCTTCTGTTTGAAAAGTCCAAAAAAAATATTTTATTGCAAATAATATTTTTTAAATTATTAAATTTCAATAAAAGATCACATAAATCATTGACTTATTTAATGTTTACCTATTGTTAAAATGTTTTAGTGTGTTACATGTATTTGGCAGTTTTCGACGGTTTAAACCAGTTTATGACAGTTTTCGACGGTTTAAACTAGTTTATGACAGTTTAAACCAGTTTTTGACGCTTGTCGTGTCAAAAACCCAACCCTGCCCTGCGGACCACTAAATTTTTTAAATTAGTGGTCCGATTGAATTTTTAGTGGTCTCGGACCAGCGGACCACCAAGGATTTCGAACGCTGTTAAGGGCGAGGGGGAGGCTTACATATTAAACACATTATCTCTGTGTTAATCATTTAAACAAAATAAAAACTTATGAAAGTGTAAAACATGATTGAACAACATTTGGATTCTAGAAAAATGTTTAACTTATTTTTTCTTTTTATATAAAGCTAATATACATACAAAACAGATTGTTAAACAATTATGTCCATAGAAAGAAAATTTAAACTTTTACATACAGAGATAAGCCTAGTTTAGAAAATATCTTGTGACTGAAAGTGCATTAGAAAATAAAAAAATAGCAAACAAATTAACCTTTGGTAGAGGTGGGGAAATGCATCACTTTACTTGTCACTGGCGAGTGAATTTTCTGACAGGGTGAGTGAATTTTTAATAGTCTTTGAAAACTGCAAACTATAGAGATACGCAAAAACTTTTTCTTAGTATTAGCTACATTTTTCAAATTTCCTAATTACTGTTATGCAAACATGGTACTAAGTTCTATTTTATATTAAACTTTCCTCTCTTGTTTATATTTGTTAATTTTACAGGAAAAAAATATATGAAAATGCAGGTACCATATTGTATGGAAGAAACGCCGCGGCATTTAAGAGTTTAAAAGTTGATTTTTTTCTAAGTGCGGTGTTTACGATTTTTTTTAAATACCAACAGAGTTTCCTTAATTTAAAAATTCATAAAAATATTTAAAATTGGATTTAAATATTTTAAATAAAGCTTCAGACATCTTAAGATATTAAAAACGAGGCATCCTACACTACTCAGAAAACTTTGATTAAAGTTAGGTCAATGTGACGCTGTCGACAAAAGTGGCGTTCCGATGGATGCGGCGTTTACAACAGGTGTGGGGATTACGACATTTTTAAGGTTATTCAGGCCAATTTGAGGAGTGCGGCATTTCTTCCACAAAATACGGCATCAACTATTTTTGAGTTGCATAAATTTTATCATAAAAATTTTCAACTGTATGTTGCATTTTACTGGCTGGGGAAATAAATCCTTGGCTGATAAGATTTTCTAGAAATTAACCACCACTGACCTTTGGATATAGTGTGGCATTATACTTTTTTTGGAAGAGGGGTATAGCAATAAAATTTAAGATTCTTGATACTAGTGATGCAACGAATAGTGGTTTGGCCAAATAACCGAATACCAATTATTCAGCCTAGGTATGCAATTTTAATTTTTTAAAACATTTCATTCTGAAAAAATATTCGGCTATGTTCGGCCTAAAAATTACTTCATTAATATAATTCGGCCAAAAAGTATATATATATATATATATATATATATATATATATAAACAGGTGCATTGGGAGGGTTTAAAAGAGCTGCCGGGTGCAAAAAAGAAATAAAGGCTGCAGGGTATTGTGCCCTGCTAAAGCGGCTTAGAGTTAACACTACCCATGTAACTAAATCATGGTTAAGTCTTGCCAACAAAGTTTGATTATTTAGAAGAGGAAAACTTATTTAGTAATAATAATAGTGAACAAATTATTAGAATATTCTGTTTTTGCACTATATTAATTTATGATACATAACAAATTTAATCATTAAACTATTGTTTTGTTTCTACAAATTATTTTTTAATCAAATATTAGTCTTACATCAGTTTTAAAGATGACATTTTTATTTGTTAAAAATTAAATTTTGATCTACTTTAATTTGACATCTATATTGTCAGAGTACATAGTCAAAATTTAACTAACAGCAGAATACTCTATTGGCCTCTACATAAAAATAGCTGTATTTAATATTCAGAGGCAGTTTATCCATTAGTATATACAAACAAGGAACTTATCTAAAGCACATAATCAGAAGCAATTTTAAATCATTTAATATGTGTACTGAAAAGCATAAATATATACCTAAATAAGCCATAAAATTGTTATACGACAAAAATAATTGTTTTTTTCCCTACCCCAATTGGTTTCTAACATTTGGTAAAATATCAGTTTAAGATTTAGTTACTTATGTCAAGGACCGTATAAAAAAATTACCGTTCAGTTTAATTTTCATTAACATTTGGCAAACCTCACTTCAAGCCAGAATTGCATCAAGATTTCTTGAAAAATACCAGGGTCTCCCCCCTCCTCATAAAAAAACAAACAGAAAAGTAGTGTTAATCCTAATGGTTACTTTTAATTTAAGTTGTGTAGGATCAAATTTGCAGCCAATATTTCATTTTAGCAAATGTGGCTTAATGAAAATTTAATTGCAATAAATATTTGAAAGACTAAACAATGTTTTTTTTTTTTTTTTAAGTTCTGGTATTTAGACTAATTCACTATTAAATTACATTCTCCAACAATGTACAATGTTCATACTCTAAATAAAATTCTGTGGCTTTTACAGGTTTTCCCAGATCATATTTTCTACAATTCCCGGACCACAATTCACGACATTTTTAGAAATATATATGAATTACAATTCTAGATTTTAATGATTAAAATTTATACAGCAAAAGATAATACACGTTCATGCATTAATAAGAATAAAATGTAAACTTGCCTCTTAAATGAAAATAAATCATAAAATTGAACATCTATATCATTTCATACATAAAAAATGATAAATTAGAAACAAACATGTCATTTACTGATATTGTTTTAGAAGCAGTGTTTTGAGTGTTTCAATTTTTTGTGTTTAAAAACATTTTAATTTCAGCTACAGCTTCCCCCCCCCCCCTTTTTTTTTTGCATGCTTCATAATTTCTTTTGCAGAGGTATCGGCTATCTGGCAAGAAATTTATATTAGCTAAAACATCTTTATTTTAAAAATATTTAGCGAAAATTCAACTTGCAGGTGACAAATCAACTTTCTTTTGTAGACTGAGCTCGGAACTCATGAGAATCCTTACACATTAACAGAGAATTAAAAAAAAAAATAATAATAATCCAGGATTTTTCCAGCTTTGAGAAAATTTTTTTAATTTTCTCTGACGTTTTGAGCACATGTCATTTTTTCTTGACAATCCCCAGTTTTCCAGTCACATAAGAATACTGAATCTAGTGTTTTTATTAATAAATGCACAAAGCTTTAAAAACAAAATTTAGATTTGGTTGTACTTTTTGTGGAGGGGGAGGGGGACTAAAGTATAATTATGTTAAATACAAAATTAAAAAATCTTAAAATAGTCAATTTAGAAAAATTTTGAAATTACTAAATATCCCATTTATTTTTAAGAACTTAAATAACTGGAAATTGTACAGTTTACATCCAAAACTGATGCATTTACAGGATGAATTATACAGCGGCATATTTTGAGATTAGAATATTTATCAAATTTACCTATTTTATAAGTATTGTGAAATAACAGCATATCAAAATGAAATACTTGCACCATTAATTACAGCGTTTCGGCAGATTGTAGGAAAACTTTTAGATCCTCATTATTTACAATCCTTTCTCACTTGGCGCTAAAAATCTTTGTTTTTATAAAGAAAATTAAATGTTTACAGCAAAGCAAAGAGGCATTTATAATTTAATTCCTGCAGTTTTAACTGGATTTTACATTGTTATTTTATTGTATAATATAATTAATAGTAGTTCGTGAAAGTAATTTTTTAATCTTATGCCGTTTGGTGCATATTAATTTAATCTTATTCTTTTCAAGCATTCAGACTGCTACATTTTTAATTGTAAAAATATATTACTTGAAATTAAGCTGTACAACAGTTTTTTTTTTGGTATTTTTGATTTTTTAAAGTTATTAAAATTGTTTTTTAAATCCAATAAACCTTATAAACGGATTTGTAACTCTAATGACGTACTTGAACAGAACATGTGTTACACTTCAGGAAAATCGCTATAAAAATCATCACATAAATTTATATACTGCATCTTTTGTTTTTACCTGTAATATTATTAATAAAGTAAGCATATCAACAGATTCTAGTTATATTAATAATAAAGATGGAGAAGGTTTACATACAGCAAGTCACATTGCAGTTTTCGACAGCAGATAGAGTTTCTAAGCATTTTCTTTCGAGATTAACATAAGCGTTATAATAAGATAAACACACTATACAAATGCAAGCAGAATTTAGAGCGAAAGTGAAGGCTCCTTCAAATGCGACTGAGCTTAAAGCTCAGTTTTTGAAATTTTTATTCACTCGTGCTTAATGCAGTCAGGATCAAGGAAAGAGCCCCAGGATCAATATTATGCGCGAAAAATGAATATTAAAAATACATATATTAGCGCGAGAAAAAAATAGCAAAAGATTTTATCAATTGTATGTACAAAATAAGCAAAAACAGTGAGAATCTGAGCTGAATACAGGTTGTTTAACAATAATTACATATAATGAAATGTTTTTCTAATACCTTAAAAAAAAAAAGCACTAATTTTATAATACATAGAAAAACAAAATTCCATAGAAAAAATAACTCCTGAAATCATACTGATCAAATTGGCCACATAAAAAAAAAAAATAATTCCATAAAAGTAAGAAATCGCGAAATCATACTAATCAAATTGCCCATATAAAAAAAATAACAAATAGAAAATTTACTCACCTTTTACGACGTTAGAAGGAATCTCATAAGCAGTTGATACCATTTTTTCAGAAATAAACAACATGCTTCAGTGTTCAGTGTTGAATTCATGAGCACGATGCACGGACGGATTTCCCCATCTCTCGCTCTCGCGTCGCCATTGTAGTTACAGTAACAGTTAAGTTTAGAAGTTGAACCACGATACAGGTTTTTTTGGGAATTCGCTAATCGCCTTCGTTCTAAAATAACCGACGCAATGGTGCTTTCTCTTGAAGGTCCATGGTTTAACTATCTTTCTGGTTCTAAGTTCAACCTTTATTTTTAACAGTGTACCTATTCAGAAAATTCTAACAATAGTGCTAGGGCTCCAAATGGAGCAACTTTTCACAGGTATCCACAGTTAAACTGGAAATGACGAGTCAAAGTGAGAAAATTAAAACATGCAGCGATCTGTGAACCGCTAACAACAGTTAAGGGTTATTGTGAATTTATAATTAAGTTCTTAAAATAGGAGTCACTTTTTTATCGTTCCTGTCTATGAGGAAGTAAGTTCAAAATGGATTGCCAAAATTCCATCTTTCCGTACCAGGTTGAGCCCCACCAGTGGCCGAGAGGTTCTGCTCTCGAAGCTGGTAGACGGGAAGTGCTGGGTTCGATCCCAATCGCGCCCGTCGGCCTAATCGTTCGGAGTTTTCGTGGTTTTCTTCGAGCCGTGGATCTTCCATGCGTTAATACGGATTAGGTTCCCTTAGAAAGACCCCCACGGAGGGCACTCCCCCCGGGCCTATATCCCTCGTGTAGATAATTGGCCGTCAAAAATCAACCCAACCCAACCCGTACCAGGTTGAATTTTAACAAAAAGTGTAAAAAAAAAAAACAACATTTTTATCCTTTATTTACCCGACTGCCAAAAAGGGTTATGTGTTTGACGCGTATCTGAGTATGTGTGGATTTCTTTATACCCTCGAAACATACCAACGGCTGGATGGATTTTAATGAATGAGGTCTCTATCGATTCGTCTTAACCGTCCGATGGTCATAGGCTAGCTTTTGTTTTTATAAATTCAAAATGGCGGCAGAGACGAAAAAAATTACGCACCCTATTGAGTGGCCTGTCATTGGATAGGTCTTTCAAAATGAAGACGATGTTTCCTTGACTATTTTACAGTCAGAAGTTCCGTTTAAATAGGACATAACCTGGAAGTTGTGTAAGTAGGATCTCTAGCTTTACTGAAACTCTAACCATCATAGACATCTATAGGTCTCATCAAAACAGTGTTTATAGATAGGAACTAACAGTTAAACACATTTTAAGTGTCATCAATACAAGTAATTACAAAAATAGGTAAGTAACGTAAAAAGTAGTTTCACATTGATGAGAAATAATTAATGAGTTCGCTTTTTAAGAAGTCGTTTGATTTTTTAAATTAAATTTTTACTTGTTATCATTCTAGTCTATGAGGAAGTGGGTTCAAAATGGATTGCAAAATTACATCTTTCCATACCAGGTTGAGATTTAACAAAAGGTGTAAAAAAAAAACCGACCTTTTTTCCCTTTTTTACTTTCTTCTATCTTCAATAGAAGAAAGTATTGTAATCGATTTTTTTTTCGACTTCCGATTTTTGACGGATTTACACGTTTTAGGGGTCAGAGATCCGCAAAAACTTGTTTATAGAAAATGTCTGTGTGTCCGTCTGTCTGTCGCTATTGTACCATCAAAAAAGTGTAGGAAGTTATGCATAGAATTGAACCAAATTTCTATTTTAAGATTTTGGCTATGGCAAGTAGGTCCTCCCTGAATTTGGAAAAAAATCGCCGGTAGGGGGCGCTGTAATAGCGATTTTTGTGCGATCTTTGTGCCATTTTCATTTTGTACCATCGAAAAGTATATGAAGTTATGCATGGAATTGAACAACAACAAAAAAAATTGAGTTCTTGGCTATGGCAAGCAGGTCTTTCCTTACTTTGGAAAAAATTCACCGGTAGGGGGCGCTGTAATAGCGATTTTTGTGCCATTTTGAATATTTTACCATCGAAAAGTGTATGAAGTTATGAATAGAATTGAACCAAATTTTTTGTGTTTGTTTTTGGTCATAGCACGAAGGTCCTGCCTGAATTTAGAAAAACTAGGCCGGAAGGGGGCGCTGAAATTGCGATGTCTGTACGATTTTCATTATTGTACCATCAAAAAGTGTATGAAATTATGCATATAATTGAACGAAATTTTTTGTGCATGTTTCTGGCTGTGGCTAGCAAGTCCTCCCTGAATTTTAAAAAATCTGCCGGAAGGGGGCGCTGTCATAGTGATGTCTGTGCCATTTTCATTATTGTACCATCGAAAACTGGTCAAAATTACGCATAGAATTGAACCAAATTTTTGGTATATGTGTAAAGCTATGATCGGTAGGTCCTCCCTGAACTTGAAAGAATTCCGCCAGAAGGGGGCGCTGTAATGTCTGGGCCATTTTCATTATTGTACCATCAATAAGTGTATGAAGTTGCGCATAGAACTGAAGCAAATTTTTTGTGTATGTTTCTTGCTATGGCAAGTAAGTCCTCCCTGAATTTGAAAAAAAATCTGCCAGAAGGGAGGGGGGACGCTGTGATAGCGATGTTTGTGTCATTTTCTTCATTGTACCATCAAAAAGTTATAAAATTATGCATACAATTGAACCAAATGTCTTGTGCATAATTTTGGATATGGCCAACAGGTCCTCCTTGAATTTGGAAATATTGCGCGGTAAAGGGGCTCTGTGATAGCGATTTTGGTATACTTTTCTTGATTTTTCGTAGTTCTATTGTCCATCGGCGGCTCGTGAAGCAGCGGGAACTCGCTTCCTGCTAAGCCGGCTATTCGCAAACAACTGATAACAACAGAATAAGGAAAACTATTAATTTTAACAAATATCATGCTGTAGATTAACTCGTTTTTAGTCCGTTTAATTGACTGAAGCAGAAATTTAAGATGAAAATCAAAGCTGGTATAGTATTGAACTAATAATATTGAAGTATTAACATGTGTAAATGGTTTTTGAAATATTAAGGTGTATAAGATAGAAGAAAGTTTTGGGATTGGCACATCCAACTAGTAGTTTTATCTTTGCGAATGAAATGACTTAAATCTCCTATATATTGCACTGTCTTTTATGACTGTACCTTCTGCCAAGATTTCACTGCATTTTTTTTTTCCAGATGCGCCCGAGTTCAACTGAAATACAGTAGAACCTCTTTTATCCGAAACTCTTTCAATCGAAACTCTCGGTTAACCAAAATCCATTTTGAAAGCTTTTTTTTTCTATCAAAATCCTTGTGAGCAAAATCTATTTTGAAACCCCCTTTTTTTAAAAAACTATCATATTGCTTGTGTGCAAGCGATACTTTCCGAAGTATGAGTACATATAAATATTTTTCGATCCCCTTTCTTAGAGTTCCCTTGAATTTGACTTGAGCTCCCGTAAACTGCGGGGTGGAACGAAGAAAACGAACAAATTAGCAATTCTGAAGCTTTTGAATGTTTTGCAAAAGGTTTGGCATGGCTGGAGCAGCAGAAAAACTGAGATACTGGTGAACTAATAATATTTAAATATTCCGTCATAGAGCTTCAAAGCAAAGGCAATCGAAACTGTGAAAAACAAAACATTGTTTCAAACCCTTGTGATGTACATAAAAGGTATTTAATTTCAAAATTAAAATTGAGGTAATTTATTCCTGTTTCCATTTGTATTGCTTTATTTTTACTAAGCACTTGTTACCCTAATAAGAAATAGTGTATATATTTCTCCTTAATCTTAAAATGGAAGCATTCTCGATTATCCGAAAATTTCGATTTTCCATAAGAGGGTCAATTCCAATTACTTCGGATAATCGATTTTCTACTGTATTTCCATTTCTATCAAAGATAAAGTTAGGACACAAATTTTTCAGTTTTGAGTGTTCAAAGAGTCTTTGCTTTTGTTTAGAGAAAAATGTTTCAAAATGGCGGGGCTGGCAGTAAAAAGTATTCATACAAAAGCCTTTTTTTTTTTTTTTTTTAATTGTTATTCTCAAAATGAATATTTTTTTACTTCCCGTAGTCAAATTAATATTTATTTTTTACTGTACTCAAAGATGAATAAAGCGTATAAAAGGGTCATTTTTTCAGAAGATAGGCTCAATTTTCAGCGATTGGAAGTTTTTAATTTTTAAAAATTAATTTTGTCACCTCTTAAAGAAATATCACTTGAAAAGAAATGAGTATGAATCTCAAGAGAAAAAAATATTTATAATTAATAATAATAATTATAAAAACAATTTTGTGTTTCGAAAAATCTTCAGTCAGTCAAAAAGTTGAATGGGACATTTTTCATACCAGAAATATTTCATCGCTCGATGAACTTTCGTATTCATAGATGAAATTAAAAAGTTCATAAATAGTTTTTTGAAACGTAATCAGATTATGTTCTTATTTTTACAAAAATCAAAAGTACGGTGGTACAAACTGAAAATAGGTACACTTTTTTTGTGATGGATATATACGTCTAATTCTCCATAATTTATAAAAAAAGGAGTGGCGAAAAATGTTGCTTTTAATAATCCCACATAGTTAAGAAAATTTCAACTTAGCCCACCAAATAGTTTGTTTTTTTTTTTTTGGGGGGGGGGGGGGGGACTAGAATAGAGGATATAGGCAAAGAAGAATTAGAAATTTCAAATAGTCCTTTTGCGCCATACATTCATGCGCGCAACATAATGAATATTTCAAGGTAGGATTTTCGCCAAAAATTAAAAATGCTTATTTTTTTTATTCAAGAACATTGGATAAAACAATGAAAAAGAAACCTCTCTCCTCTTCTTAATTCTTCAAAAGAAAAGTTAAAAAGAAATTCTAATTAATAAAATATTAAGAATACAAATTTTTGAAGAATTTCTTGAAATTTCGAAGATGTTAATTGCATTTTCTCCTTACGTATTTCCTTTTTCTCTCTTTCAGTGAGAGCGAGAGAGGGGGGTGGGGGGAGGGATCGGTAGTGTTCATCGCTCATCACCTGCTTTTATTTTTTTTCTTGCGACGTCACTATTTTTAGAGTTCGCCGAATGATGGCGACAGCAAAATTTTATCCCAACATAGAAAACATTAAAAAAAAATATTATCCTATTTTGGAAGAACTGAATGAAAATACTTTTTAAACACAAAAAAGCAAGAAAACAAGAATTCTGCTTTATCAGAATGGAGAACCTATCGTTGACACGTTTGACAGAAAATGCAGAATTATCAGAACCCCACGATAAAAAAAATATACATGTATAACCTATAGATCATACAAAACATATTTCTGTTTTAAGATTTGAAACACACGCTTTTATTTTATATAAAATGACGTCATTCGCATCCTCTGAAGAATTCCTCATTTACGATCCAGTCTTAAACAACATCTACAGTCAGATGTCGTCCCTCAAGAAACTCGACATAAAAAAAACGGCTATCTCATGATTCATAAGTCTTCATTTGTTTGTAATATAGATCATTAAATTAAATATAGTTTATACTAACTTTCTGTTTTATCCGAAATCATTCATTTATATTTGTTCAAAGTAGCACGTTTAAGTACATTTTTTTTCAGTTTTTATGGGAAAATGGCAACAGAAAGATATCATTGCAATTTTTCAACTCTTTTCCCTTTACTTTCTAGGAAAATGGAGTACTTGAGTTGCCAATAAAAAACAAAAGGTGCTAAAAACTACAAAAGAAAATTATATTTCAAAAATAAATTGAGTTTTCCAAATGTTACGTAATGTTATTTTTTGGAGACGACACATTAATAGGTGCGAGAAAGAAATAGCATACCGGGGCTAAAAAATGCAGAACACTACTCTGTTTTCTAAATAAGGATCTATTTTTTTTAAAAAAAAGATTCTTCTCGCCTTTTTAGGTGCATTCTATAAATACGTAATACCTAGGGTCGTCATTCAGTCTGTAACAGAGACAAAACGACCCAACCGAAGGGTCTGAAATTTTAAACATATAAATGTTGAAAAAATTGTGTCGAGTGCTTTCAAATTTTATGGAAATCGGATGTTGGAGTTGAATGACAGTCCAAAGTTTTCCGTGACAGGACGGCCCATGGGAAAAAATGATTTCAAGTGCATTTTCGAACAGAATGAGATGGATAGGCACATCTGAAGTGTACTCAAATAGACATTCAGTACACGATGCGGTGCAAAAAATATTTATAAAACTAGAACGAACGCACCTCAATGGTCACGTTTGACGAGCCATTTCCAACTTTTTTTCTTCTTTAACTCGCCATCGCCCATTCTCACCTCTGGAAGAACCTCTAGGTTTAGTTAGATTTCAAGGGAATAAGCCCCATGGCGTCTTGATTGTGAACTAGAACAGTTAGCCTAATAATAGAAAAAGGTTGGAAATGGCTTATCAAACGTGGCCAATGGGGTGCGTTCGTACTCTTAGTTTTATAAATATTTTTGACCGCATAGTGTACTGAATGTATATTTTAGTGTACTATCTCCATTTCATTCTGTTCGAAAGGCCGTCCCATCATTAAAATGCACTTGAAATAATGTTTTCCCCATTCCCCCTCATGCAACGGAAAACTTTGGACCCTCCCTGTCATTCCACTTTGCATCCGATTTTCATAAAATTGGAAATGACTGGACAAAATTTCGCAACCATTCTATATTTTAAATTTCAAACCATTCGATTGGGTCGTTTTGGATCTGTTATAGGCGGACGGACTGAACGACGACTATAGGTGCTACGTTACGAACGCACCTAAAAAGTCCCCCTCTCTCGCGGATTAGTGGATAAGGTACAATAACCCAAGTTAAGTGAACAGGCTGCGTTTCATATCCGATTAAGGTATATGTGCCTACCTTCGGGGCACTTTTATCGTAAAATAGGAAATTTTAATGAAACATAATGAGTTTAAAACAGAGAATAAAACGATGAATTCAAATAAGTTTTTAATGGAATTTTAATTAACTTTTCAAATTTAGGCAATATTGAGTCCAACTTTAGCAAATAATTCCGTTGATGCCAAACCTTCTATAACAAAATCTATTCAATCTGTTGAACCTTTTTTTCAACACTCTATTAACAAACGACTTACCAGTGTTATGAAGCAAACGATTTGCAATATCTCTTAAATTCACTAGCATGTTGTATACAAAACACGATTCTTTTCAAAAAGTGTACTTTTCAATAAAAACAGACTTAAATTAATACATACATACTTAAAATCTATATTTTGCTTCATAACATACCCATACATGAGCAGAACCTTGTGACCCAATTTTATTTCAATATCTTAAAAACTTTTTAAAGAAATGAGGTCGCTTGTAAACGATCTGCATATCAAAAACAGACCAAACGTTTTTTTTTTTTTTTTTTTCTATGGCAAAATCCCATTTTGACACAATATTTTAAATCTTCGGTTCAAGCTATGCCTAGATACGAAATTTCAAGTCAATTGGATCACCAAGTTTTTCAATTATAAATATTCAAAATGATATTTATAATTGAAAAAGTATTGATAAACATAAGAGCTTCTCAATGTTAAATGCCATTTTCATATTTTTATTAATATCTCCTGAAATTATAATCCTAATGGGATCATTTTTTTGTTGGGTTATAATATTAAAAAAAACCCAAACATAAATACATTGAATTTGTAATTTTAAAGATTTTACAATATGGATTATCCCAAAAGCAGAAAACTACGACATTTGCAACGTACGTTGCAGAACAGACGCCTGAGCTGCAGAACAGTTCTACTCAAATGTGGAAAGAAAAATCCAAACAAAATCGGCGAAGCTACCGTGCTTTACTAAGAACGAAAGTTTAGCCATGTGCCGTTATTCTGAGTTATTATTGCCCCGCCGCCACTAGTGCAAGATGCTTTGAACCTTCAATATTTTAACACAATGCAGCACATTTTTTTCAGACGAACTTCATGTTTTTTTTCAGCGATCGATCCTTTGAAGAAATTTGCATTTTTTCAGCGATCCTTTGGCAAAATTTTTTCTTGCGTGTTTTTTTTTCATGGTTCTTTGGCAGATTTAGCGTTTTTCTCTGCGATCTTTCGGCGCATTTCACGTTTTTTTCTGAGATTTTTTGGAGAATTTTGCATTTTATCTGCAAGCCTTTTACGAATTTTGCATTTTTTACATGAATCTTTGACAAAATTTGTGTTTTCTTAGCGATCCCTTGATAAAATTCGCGTTTTCTCAGCGATTGTTTGATGAAATTAGTTTTTTTCCTATCCAACAATTTTTGCAATTTTTCACAAATTTCATATTTTTGGGGGGGAATTTTGCATTTTCTCCCATGATTTTTTGACGAAATTTGCATGCTTTGAGCCAAAAATTGATTAAAATTGCATTTTATAAGTAATCCTGTGACAAAATTTGTGTTTTCTCAGCGATTCTTTGAAAAAATTTACGCTTTTTCAGCGATCCTTTTACGAAATTTGAGATTTCCTCACGATTCTTTGCCAAATTTTGCGTTTTCTTTTTCGCAATCCTTTGGCGAATTTTGTGTGTTCTCTGTGGTCTTTTGATGAATTTTATCAGCAAACTTCTGATGAAATTAGTGTCTTTCGCAGAAAATAGTAGTTTTAGGCAGATTTCCATAGCATCATGGTTTTCAGTTTAAAGTTGTAGCAACTACGATATTGTCATAGTAGTTGACAGGTCTGCATTATATACATAGTTAAGAAAATGGTTTTTTAAAAACATTCTGAAGATAAACTTATAATGTATGAATTTATCTTGCAGAACAATTTTAATCAAATAAATTTGAGTTGCAGAAGATCACAAAGTATTCTGCTTTGGGGTGGATTATGAAATGAATCAACCTACAATTTTTTGAAAGGGTTATATTTATTATGTCCTGCTTTATGCCAATTCTCAATTTCAAAAATTTCTTTCGAGTGGTTTTCGAATGATCATTAAAAAACGTCAAAATGATGATTTAAGGGGTCGTCTAGGATGTACAGAAAAGCATCATTTGGAAAAAAAAAAAACATATTTTACTCATTTTATTGTAACATTTGGGCTGGCAAGAGTCGAAGCATATTAAGTGAGTGAAAGGGGTGCTATCGGCAAGAAATAATACATCATTGGAAGTGACATAAGTCATTTTGTAGCCTTTCAATAATCGAGAACCGAACTTTCGTTTGGGCACAGCCCCTAAAATAGGATCATTTTAAAATAATTAATTTCTCGTAAAAGAATCGTACAAATGTATTGAAAATTTGTTTTTAGGCTAATTTTAGTTTAAGAAGGGTGTAGAATTTATTTAGGGTGTGAAACATGGATATAGCCATTAAAAACAAAAACAAATTTTGAGTTCCTTTTGGGAGGTAGATAGCCGCCTAAGCCAATTTTATATACATAATTTAAAAGTAGACTTTATTTTCAATCGTTTGCTATCAGTCACTTTCTTCTACAGTAATTTGTTGCAGAGTTAATAGGGGGCGTTTACTTTGTTTTTTCACGACTATACATTGATTTCTTCGGAAGGATTTTTTTCGCTCTTTTTCAAGCCGATGGGTCAAATCAACCCATCAAATGGAATGAATAAAACTGAAAGTCTATCCTGTACGACTCCCATTTGAAAAGAATTTCGTTTGGATGGCATAAAAAAAATGTAAAAAGTTATTTATTTTAGGAGTAGAATCACCTAAGTATTGTTAGGGGACTGATTTCTCCCTTTACTTTGAAAGTTAGACGGCCGATGAACGCATACGAAAATAAGAAAATTAAGGATTTCTATTGAAATAAAATGTTAACCCAAGCTCTTTAAGTAACTACTCAATTTAAGAGTCATTATTCAGTTTAACTAAAATAGGCAATACAGTTTATGAATAGTAGAGAATGTCCAAACATTTTACTTGATACAATTAAATCTTTTAATATGTTATTTAATATTTTAAATACATGCTGAGAAGTAGTAGAATGAATCCCTCACCTCCTCTCTTTAAATTCATCGTGGCCGCCACACTAAAATCCACGCGTTATATATTTTAAATTACACTATTATCATAAAATCACGAAAATCACTGCGGAAAATTCCGTGTTCTCGTGTTTCTAAATTCTAAACATTACAATGCCCCCCTTTTCCGCGTCAACACTTCCACCCTCTGAACATCTACGCCCCTGGAAATTTAAAATACTCAGTGGCTCTCCTGTAAATAATAATTATAACCCCATTGGTTTTTATCTCAGATGCAGTATATTCCTTTAATATTTCTTGCGTGGAAAAACACTTTTTCGGTCCTTGTTACGGGAGAATATTTTTATTTACTTGCGCGGCAAAATCATCCCTTATTTCCCTCTCACAATTTACAACTTGTTTTCGAGTTCTTGTACGTTTTCGTACTTTCGAAATAAACATGGGTCCCTACTGCCTGAACGAAATTATATTCTGTCCATTCTTTTATAAAATTCCGTAAATATTATACCTGCATTTTACGAATTTTCTGTCTGTAGCCATCTGGACCGTTAGCTAAGTTAAAAGTTTCACAACAAAGCCATAAAATTAAACAAAAACATAATTTGAAGAACAAATTAAAAAAAACAAAGTTACTTCCTACATTGTTTAAGCCCGAGAAGGGACAAATATTAAGATATTTTATTCAATTAGTTCTACATGTAATGTTAAATGTTTGTAACTAATAAGCTATACCAATTGAAAATTAAAAATTAAAAATAAAATTCATACAATATGATACTTAAAACACCCTAAAAAATTAGATTCCCTTCAAATGAAATCGAAATAAATCTTAGACTTGCAGATTTTGTGTTATGTTTATAACGATTGTACATAAATTGATCAGATGCATGCAAAATACAAAACTTTAAAAAAAGTCTAAGATTTATTTCGATTTCATTTGAAGGTAATCTAACTTTTTAGGGTGTTTTAAGTATCATATTGTATGAATTTTATTTTTATTTTTTAATCTTCAATTGGCTTAGCTTATTTGTTACAAACATAACATTAAATGTAGAACGAATTGAATAAAATATCTTAATATCTGTCCCTTCTTGGGCTTAAACAATGTATGAAATAAATTTTGTTTTTTTAATTTGTTCTTTAAATTATGTTTTTGTTTAATATGTCAAGTTTTTTAATAACTACTGCATTCAGACGAACTCATTTCAAAATTAATGGAGGATATCATCATCAGGCTTTGATGTATGCAGTATTGCATCACAATGTGTGATGCAGTTTGCAATGTATAATTCAAAATGTTTCACCACTGCAGTAATGCAGGTTCCTGTAGTTTGGACAAAAAGTCCAATCTGAACGTAAAACATCTATAAGCAAAACATAAAAAATTAATTTCACTAAAATTTAAATACCCTATTTCCCACTCAGGAGCACTGTGAATGAGAAATAAATTGTGTTGAATCCTTACTGCTAATATTTCACAATATTATAGCTGTGATACAGTAAAAAATTTAAAAAAAAAAGTTTTACTTAAATTTTGTTATTTTATTCGTTCCCAAGGGGTGATGTAACACAAGAGAAAATTATTACCCAAGTTTAACTTGGAATATAAATAGTTCCCATCTTCAAAAAAAAAAAAAAAAAAAAAAATACATTTTAAAATTTAAATTATGAAATTCCTCACTAAGTTCGCAACCTGCGTATAAAAAGCTATCCTTTTGAAACTTTTTACTAAAACATAAACTTCGCCACATAAAAGAAAAACACAAATAAATCACAAAGTTCACAGCTATTTTTAATCAAACTATTATACGCTTGTAAATGATATTCGTGTTTTAAAGCAGTATGGGCAAAATACATTTCAATTTTTTGATTAAAATCTGACGTCATTTTTACCTGCTTTCTGTATCTACTAATATTAATACTCTTTGTATTATTTACAAATGGTTGAAAATGTCCTTTTATTTCCACTATGACGCCATATTCATCTGTTTAACTCTTTAAAAAAAAAAAAAGAAAAAAAAAAAAAAAAAACTTTTCCACGTGGAAATCTGTTACCTAAAAGTAAATTATTATTACTAACTTTTGAATTACTTGCAACAATGAAGAAAAAATGTTACATTTTCTATGAAAAATGTCCGTTGATTCTTAATGAAAAAAGCGAAATTTGGTATTATTAAGAAAAATATTTGAATAATGTAAAAACAAATTGGCCCATGTTAGTTACTCTCTGGGTTATAATTCACCCATATGCAAAGGCATTTTACCATTTGTCTCGACCCTGACATCAGGCAAACGTTTTTACACTTTAAGTTTGTAATATCATTAGAATTAGTAAAGAATAAAAAAATGAGTGGCATCAGGGACAAAAAGGTGGGAAGAAAAAATGAAAAAGTTATGATCTCCATAGGCTTTTCTATGTTAAAGTAACATTGAGAAGTGACACTGGAAATAAATAAGTATTACGCTGCCGCGCAATACTTAAATATCGTAGAGTCTCTGGCTCCAAAAGCTTGAATTTTAAAATATTTTTAATATAGCGACATGTAGGCGCTTTTGCGATATATTTTGAATTTGCCTGACAGAAAATAAACATAACCAAAAGTATCTATTCAACTTCTTCACAATCCTTACAAAAATCGAGCACCCAGCTTTTCGCGAAGATCTGAAATTTCCTTTTTTAGCGTACTATCATTTCTGTATTTCTTATTCTCAAATCCCATATCACTCATCTAGGGTGCCTCAACGGTATGTCATAAAGAATTGTCCAAAGACATCTTGATTCGAGGACGGGACGCAATAAAAGCGAGGTTTCAAACTGGACGTCCACTGGGACGAAAATGTACAGAGACAAAAGAAGAAATAAAATATTAAAATGAATTGAGTATTAGTTAGTAGTCCAGTAATAATTAATTTGTGACTGCTTCACAAAGACTGTCCTTTACATTTAAAAATCGAAATTCTTACCTCATTGAATCTCAAAAATAGGCTTTTTTTTAAATTAAGACAAATTTTCAAATAAAAAATGTCTGACCGCTTTATAGGTCACGTACACGTGACAGACGTAGCATAGGGGTTCAAGGTCTACCTCAATGCATTTTGAATACTTCAGGGGCTACTCTTTCGATAAAAGTTTTGACCGGTAAAAATTAAATGTTTACCATTCTTTCTTTTTTGAGAAATAATTTTCTAACTAATAGGGTAGGTAGAGGGTAAAGACAGGGGCAAAATCACGCAGCGGCTGATTTAATAAGGACGCAACGGTTTCAACATTTTTATGCATTCGGTTTGTCTGTCCGTCCATAGACTTGGATTTTCATGCCATGGATACATGTTATAGAGGGTCGCCAAGGCATATTTGGTATTGCATTGGGATTAATAGTTCATGCACTCAAAAGTATTCCATTGCATGAGGATATAGGGGGGGGGGGGGAATCGTTTGCAGAGTATTTTAATGACAGGACGCTATTTCAAATGTACTGAAATAGATATAAATTACTGAATTTCTAGCACAAATTACTGATTACTGAATTACTACATTAAATTACTGATTAGAGATTAAATTACTGAATCTAGGCTGAGGTTCTAATATAATATTTTATTCAGCATTCAAACAAACTTAACAATGCGCTGATTTAAAATAAAATTTATGGAAAGCGCATGTCTTTAACCCCAACCCCCCACCCCCTACCCAACATGTTTACCTTATGTACCATACCAGAACAGTTAATTTGCAAATTCATTCACATTTTTTATTCTTGTTGTTGTGATTTTATGGAAACGGTTCATTTTTAACCGAATTTCCTTTTGCATTGTACAGTCGTGGAAAAAAAGAAGTAAACACACCAACTCCTCAACAAATTATCGTAGAAGTAAGTGATTGGTACCGAACGATTGGAAATAAAGTCTAATTTTATATGATGTCTATAAAATTTGCTTAGAGGGCCATCTACCTATTAAAACGAACCCAATTTTTTTTTTTCAATGGCAATACCCAATTTTAACAAGATATTTCAAATCTTCGGTTCAAACTAGGAATAGACACCCAATTTCAAGTCTTTTGAATCATAAACAATCAAAATTGAGTGCTTCTCATGTTAAATTACATTTTCATATTTTTATTGATATCTCCTGAAATGATACTCCTAATGTGCTATTTTTTGCGTAGCAATAATTCTAAAATACCCAAACATAAATACGTTGAATTTGCAATTTTTATAATTTTGTGATATGAATTATGAATTATGAAATTAATATTCGAAAAAATTATGAATGGCAACCTACAAATTTTTTGATGAATTTAGATTTATTAAAGTCCTTCTTTATGGAAATCCAAAATTTCACATTTTTCTTCCAAGTAGCCTTTCAAATGATGCTTAAAAAATGGCAAAATGATGGTTTAAGGGTCTATGATAGAAGTGACTAGATATTTTGAAATTTCTTATGCTATCCTGTAATTTAGCAGTCTTCCATGACTGCTTGAGGGGCGCTTAAGATGCTTGATCCAGAAACGGGGATCTCGGCCAACAGTCCATTACCGAACTTCAATTTGGATACAGCCCCTAAATTACACTCGTTTTAAAATAATTAAATTCTCGGAAACTAATCGTACGAATTGCATAAAAATTTGTTCTTAGGCTCATGGAACGGTGTAGAGTTCATTTATGCTGTCAGAATTGTGTACTGCTATTGGAAAAAGCAAAGTTATGGTTCGTTTTAATCGGTAGATAGACCCCTAAGCTAATTTTATATACATCATTTAAAAGTAGACTTTATGACCAATCGTGTGGTACCAGTCACTTTCTTCTTCAATAATTTTTTGCAGAGTTAGTAGGGGGTATTTATTTTTTTTTCCCACGACTATATGTTACAAAATGAGTTGATCCTATTAAAAATCTCCGTGAAACATTCGTAATCGATAGAGTCGTGATGTCATAAGGATTTAAAGTCCGACCCGTTAGGTACTGTGGATGTTATTGAAGAGGAGTATCTTGTATATTGAAATAAACTCTTCCTCTCACCCACGAAATGCTCCTCTGGATTGGATCAGCTTCGAATGCGCCGTTCATTTTGCCTTCTTCTCTGAAAGACGTCTTCCAAGGGGAAACGAGTTTTACAGTCAGGGGACACACTACTTTAACTTTTTGGTTTACAAATAGTTTTCCCTCATTTTTGTATTCTCTAACGAAGGCTATGTATATAGATGAAAGTATTAAGGATATTAAAGTAATTTAACCCTTTTTTAAATAGTTTTAAATAATTTGCACATAGTGTAATTTTAAGTTTAATTTTTTAAAGGTGAAGTTAGCATTTATTTATTCACTCAGTTCTTTCTCCCTTCAAATCTATGTTTATGTGTAAATTCTGTTTCATACGCAAAATATAACAAAAAAGATTTTTTTTTTTTTTTTTTAATTTACAATAATTTTTTATTTATTTAAAAAATAACGTATCTTCTGATAAAATTACTTTCGGTTCCGAAAATGAAAATAACCTAATTTAAAAAAACTTGAACAAAAATCGAAAAAGTAAAAATTACTCTGGTTAGAGATCGACGTCAGCTATCCTGTGCAATAAATAAATAAATAAATAAATAATAAAATAAATTAAAATATCAATATACAAGCGATACATTTGATAGAAGAACTCTTCCATAGGATTAAAGTTAGTGTTCCAGCTGCTTCGCATGACTTGTGTAGGGTCTTAAGGTTCCTCAACTCAAAGGTTCAAAATTCAGTATTTCCCGACACATGGACTAAGTCGTTTTCATTCGTAAATGTATGAAATTGCTTAGTATTCTCATTTAGGCACCGAAAACTCGAGCAGCGTTTCTCATTTTTTACCCGACTGCCAAGAAGGGTTATGTGTTTGACGCGTATCTGGGTATGTGGATTTCTTTATACCCTCGAAACATCCCAACGGCTGGATGGATTTTAATGAATGAGGTCTCTATCAATTCGTCTTAATCGCCCGAGGGCTATAGGCTAGGTTTTGTTTTTATAAATTCAAAATGGCGGCCGTAAAATACAAAATGACGGTAGAGACGAAAAAAAAAATTTACGCACCCTATTGAGTGGCCTATCATTGGATAGGTTCTTTCAAAATGAAGACGATGTTTCTTGACTATTTTACAAACAGAAGCTCCGTTTATATATTACACAACCTGGAAGTTGTGTAGGTAGGATCGCTAACTTTTTTGCAACTCTAACCATCATAGACATTTATAAGCCTCATCAAAACAGTGTTTATAGGTAGGAACTAACAATTCAACACAACTTAAAAGTCACCAATACAAGCAAATAAAAAACAAGTAAGAAAAATCATGCGTACCGCATAGATTATGAAACACTTTCCAACACTCCTTGAAAGCTTTAACGAAACTTCGTTACTTAGGGAAATAAAGATAACTAAGTAAACATTTAAAAATCTGATTTCAGTAGTTACCGCCCATAGCCAAATATGTATTCCAATTCTTTTGAACAGTCATGTATTCGATCTGTATGTTGATATATATGCTATATAATGGGAAAATTTAGTTTAGCAAGAAAATGCATAACAGGTTGAAATTCATCTTTCAGCAATTTATACTAATAGATGGAAATATACTTGAATACTTTTGTACAGCCCTGTAGTTTACCCAGTACCTTTATTACATGCCACTATTTAGCTAAAATTTAATTCAAACTAAAACACGCTTAAAACTACTGAAATTACACTTCCAGAAGTTATCACACATAGACGGCCATATATCCAACTCTTTGCGTGGCCCTGTATATCATTTTATCTATATTCTACAAATATTTCTTAGTACACTAAATTTAGTTCAGCGTAAAAATGCATAACTCCTTTAAAACCCACCTTTAAGCAGTTTATGATTATACTCAGTAACCTTTACGAATTCATTTCTGTAGCTCTGTATATGAACTATAGCATTTATACGCACTTTATAGTATGCATAAATATAGTGAAAAAGTAGGTAAGTGTGATCACAGATCGCACAGAGGGTTTTGTTTAATATTCCTTTCAGAAAACATTAACCTTTTGAAAAATCTGTTAGTTCCACATTTCGCAACCAGGGGCGCACTCTATTTTAAACGAACCTCTATCCAAACGAAACTCCGTTTTACATACTATCCGTAGATATATTAGTCGAGGGGATTGGGCCGATAGCGCCCGAGATAAGTAGGAGCCCCCTGGCGGTAAAAAGTGGAACTCAAATATGTAAGGCTATGGTGCATAATATGAAAGAATGGTCAAAGGGGTGTCGGCAAAAGTTGGAAAAGTGCTCCCCCCGGTGAAAAGGGCGGAGGTTAGGAAAATTGCTTCACAAGTTAGATCCCGCAGGAGTAAATTTTATGATTTGCCGTGTGGTCTGAATTATTCAGCTATACGTATGCAAATATTCATGTCTCCAACTTAAATAGGGGCTCTCTTTGAAAGAATTGCTTAAAATACATATGTGGTAGCTCAAAGGGTTAAGCGTAAGACTTTTTCAAGATTTTATGATTTGTCGCCTGGCCTTAGTAGTTCTGCTAATATACAAAATTTCAAATCTCCAACCTAATTAGGGGATCACTTAGAAAGAATTGTTTAAAATACACATGTGGGAGCCCAAAAGGGTTAAATGTACGATTTTTTCAAACTTTTACGGTTTGTCATTTGATGTGAGGTGTTGAGCTATAAGTATGCAAAATTTCACGCCTCCAACCTAATTAGGGCTCACTTAGAAAGAATTGTTTAAAATACACATGTGGGAGCCCAAAGGGTTAAATGCACGACTTTTTCAAAATTTTATGATTTTTCGCTTGATGTGAGGTGTTCAGCTATAAGTATGTAAAATTTCATGCCTCCAACCAAATTAGGGCTCTCTTAGAAAGAATTGTTTAAAATACACATGTGAAAACCCAAAGGGTTAAATGTACGACTTTTTCAAAATTTTATAATTTGCCGTTTGATTTGAGGTGTTCAGCTATAAATATGCAAAATTTCAAGTCTCCAACATGTATGTTTTCTGAGAACGGGCTCTGTGACAGACGGACAGACAGAGGAGCGAGACGAATAGGGTTTCGTCAGATGAACGAAACCCTAAAAAAGCGCATATCATAATTAAAAATGCATTTCGAGCAATCATTACTAATATACAGTAATTCGGATACAATATAGTATCTGAAATCTTTTCAAATACGCCGCAATCAATTTCCATTATGAACGGAATTATTTTGTGTGGCCCTGTAAATGAACAATAATTGTTTTTTGCACCGCCTATTTAACAGAATGCATATTTTAGTGGGCTTCATAAATGAATATCAATTTCACTATGTTTGAAAGAGTGCAACACCATTAAAATTCATTTGAAACGATTTTTTTCCATTGGCCGTCATGTAACGAAAAACTTTTGACTGTCCCTGTAAATGAACTAAACATGCTGCGAACTTCATTTGAAATAGGGAACCTGCTATGGTAGAGGTCACTAACATCCAAAAATTTCAGAACGATCCGAGCCTATTTACGAGAGTTAGAGCGTGGACAGACGGCCAGACGGACAGACAAACCGAAGTCATAAACACTTTTCAACTTTGTTGGAAAGTGTTAATAATAGGTCAGTAATATAAAAAATAGTTTCACATGGATGAGAAATAATTAATTAGTTCGCTTTTTGCGCAGTCGCGTTTTTGTATTTTTTAAATTTAATTTTTACTTGTTTAATTAATGTAGATAATCTTTAAGAAATGGGTTTCGAAGGAGACGTTGGGGTTCATTTTTTGGAAAACGATGACGTGACAGTTAGGTGGAGGTCACTAGTGTCTATTAGAAAGCAAAGATTGAAAATTATAGACAATTAAAAACTTGTTCGATTATTTGATACCTTCTGAGAAAATGACATAAAAATCGCTATTACAGCACCCCCTTTAATAGAAATATTTCGAAATTCTAGGAGACCATAGCCAAACACATGCACAAAAAATTTGGTTTAATTCTATGCATAACTTCATACACCTTTCGATGGTACAATAATGAAAATGGCACAAACATCGCAATTATAGCACCCCCTTTCGAAAGAATATTTCCAAATTCAGAGACGACCTGCTTGCCATAGCATACGCAAAAACATACACAAAAGAAAATTCGTTCAATTCCTATGCATAACTCCATACACTTTTTCAAGGTACAATGGTGACAGAAGGAAACACAGACAGACAGACATTTTCTATAAACATGTTTTTTCGGGATCTCTGACCCCTAAAATATGTAAATCCGTTGAAAACCAGATGTCGAAAAAATTGTCGATTACTTTCTTCGATTGAAGAAAGTAAAAAATATTTCCTATGCAAATATTTTTTATGGTTCCCTCTTAAATTCTAGATTAACTAGATAGCCAATTCACTTAGTAAAAGGTTCAATTCTCTAGATTAAAAAAATAAAATGGTGATCACGTTTCTTACCCTAGCCCAATTAAAGCTGAGATAATGAGTATACAGCCGATGTATCTCAATCCCTATTTAGAGCTCATTTCAGATGAACCCAACTTTTATATTTCGCCTTTTCCGCCGTGACCCATTGGAATTGACAGGGGAAAAGAAATGCGAAGAGGCTATCTAAATATGAGCTAAAAGAGGACTGACTATCCTCCATGGATGAGCCGGTGGACGTTATGAGTCAACGTTATGAGTTCATTAAAATCTCACCCCGAGCCTATTTCCGACGGAAGCTACCAAAATTTCGGTTCAAAAGCTGGAATTTTCCGTCGAAAATGTATTTTTTGTCGAGTCCAACGTAAAAGTAAACAGAAAAAGATTTCATTGAGAGATTCTTTGCCTCTAGGAAATGATTATCTTCTACGAATTCATTTCCGGACCACGATTTTTAACAGCGCTGTGCCGCAAAAGACGGATTTTGTATTTTATTTTTTTTAATTTTTTTTTTTTTTTGATGAATCAACCGGTCTTATAAATAATAACAAGAAAGAAAAATCATGCGTTAAGCATAGATTATGAAACACTTTCCAGAACTTCTTGAATGCTTTAAAAAATTCATTATTTAGGGAAATAAGCTAAATAAGATAACTAAATAAACATTTTGAAAAACGCATAAAATATTTGAAAAATTTCAGCAGTTACCGTTCATAGCGAAATATGTATCCCAATTCTTTTGGGCAGCCCTGTATTTGCATCTGTAGATTGATATATATATACTATATAATGGAAAAATCTAGTTTAGCGAGAAAACGCATAACAGGTTGAAATTTCTTTTTCAGCAATTTTTACTAATAGACGGAAACATACTTGAATACTTTTGTACAACCCTGTAGTTTACCTAGAACCTTTATTACACGTCATTATTTAGCTAAAATTTAATTAAAACTAAAACACTCTTAAAACTATTGAAATCACTTTTCCAGAAATTATAGACGACCATGAATCCAATTCTTTGGGTGTATCATTTTATCTATATCCTACAAACATTTCTTAGTAAACTAAATGCCTAAAAATGCATAACTCATTTAAAAAACCTCCTTTAAGCAATTTGCGCTCATAACCAGTAACCCTTACGATTTTTTTTTTGTGTATAGCCCTATATATGAATTATTGCATTTATACACACCTTATAGAATGCATAAATAGAGTGAAGCATAAAAGCACATATCATAATTAAAAATGCATTTCCATCAATCATCGCTACTATACAGTACTTCGGATACAATATACTACTGAAATTTTTTGCGTGTCCCTGTAAATGCTATGCACTTCGTTTTATACATGAAATAAGTTATAGTAAACCTTAGCAACGTATATCCATTTTGTTATGTAATAACATCCTTTCCAATTAAAATTAATTTAAAAAACTATTTTAAAATATTTAAATTAAATCAAAAAACTTCTTTACTTTCAAATTTTAAATTCTACCTTTAAATATTCATTAATTTTCGTTAAGTTCGTTTTTCAGTTAAATTTCACTTAAAAACAATTTTAATTTAATCGCCATAAAAGATCGTAAACAATTATCAATAATAAAATAATAAATCTTAAAATTAATACTTTCTACCGTAATAGAATATTTTTATAATAATTTTCAAATCTAAAATTCCTCATTTAAAGTTATTTTATTCAAACACTTCTATTACTCTATGTGGCATCGATTTTAAAATCAGCCAATCAACATCTTTCCCGTTCGTTCGTAGCGTGGCTTCTCTCTCTTGACGACTTACCAACAAGGGTGCGAAGTCGCTCCGTAAAATTCTCTTTCTTTTACCGTTGGGTCATAATAATAGTTTCTTTAATTATCTTCTGCTAAATTATAATGATCATATTGAAAAACATTGATAGAGCTAATGATGTCGTCTGCCTTCTAATATTTCTTCACTAAATGTCTCAGGATACATCAAGATGGTTTACTGCGTTAAAAGTATTCAAGGTGGAGCAGAAATGAATGTTTTCTTTCACTTCTTGAAGGCCTAGAGAATTGGTATATTCTCAATCGACATTTATTCCTAAATTATCAAGGTTCGATACAAATCAACAATCTCTATCTAGAGATTAAATGTTGAAGTGAAATACCTTTCGTCGTCGGCTCCCACAATTTCCGTTGGAGCGGAAAATGCATTTCGTTATGCTCAGGAATTTATTGAACTAGCTTCATTCAGATTCTCTATTTGAGAAACCTTTTGCAATTTAATTTCCACGTCTTATGTTTTCACTATCAAGTACAGAAAAAACATAGTGTTTTAAAGAACGATTTAGGTCTTCTTCGTATATGAGATATGAACTTTGGTGATAGTTACTACGATTTACGATGACAGACGATGTTAATATTTCGTTTAATGCAATGTAGAAGAATGATACGAGATTTTGTCATTCACGATTATTAATAACATCTTTGATTTATATCAAAAACGTATGTGTAGTGATATGTTAAATCATTTTTTGGGTAAGTGTACACTTTCTCCCTCCCCATTCCCCCCATTTAATTAAAATAATATTTTAATAAAGGAATTTGTTTATTTAAATATATTTGTGTATTTTCCTGTGTTTTAATTTATGTATCTCTTAATTTTATCATAAAGTGCCAAATTAATTTATTGCAATGAAATATTACAGAATTATTAATTATAAACGTTTAAAAGTAAAAAATTTAATACTTGGCACAATTTAAAATATGTTCAACATATGCAATTTTCAGGCAAGAAATATTTTCTTAGTTCAGGTGAGTCTAAGGTTTATTATTCATATTTTACCATGAAGTTACCAAGTTATATTTATTTACATCTCTCACATGCAATGTTTACCCTATCCACTAACGATCTTTTGGCCAATATTAATAGCAAACTTTCTCCTTTCTAATTCATATTAAATTTACATAATATATTTATAACTCCTAATTTTAATAAATTTAAATTATTTTCCTCTTATTTTATTTAATTTCTTTTTTCTATTTAACAAATTTTATTATATCTGAAATAGTTTAACATAATTAAAATACGCCGCAAACAATTCCCTCCACCCCTATATCATTATGCAACGAAATTCTTTTGTGTGGCCCTGTCAATGAATAATAACTATTCTTGGCACCACATATTCCATAGAATGCATATTTTTGTGTACTTCATAAATGCATATCAATTTTATTATGTTTCAAAGCGTGTAACATCATTAAAATCATTTGAAACGATTTTTTCCCATTGGCCGTCCCGTAACGGAATACTTTTGACTATCCCTGTCAATGAACTCAACATTCTACAAACTTCATTTGAAATAGGGAACGGTAAAATGTCTGTTGCGAAATGCGCAGCATTCTTTTCCCTCCCCTAAACAATTATTTTGATTGCGCAATTGAGAAACTTTTTTTATTACATGCCAGCGCAACACCCACGCACGGCAGAACTGAATTAGAAATAGAAGAAGAAGGTGCTTTTTAGGAGCGCCTCTGTTGTCCAAATGGGGCATTAGAACTTAAATTTTAAGACTAAGAATTACTAGAACTCAAATTTTAAGACTAAGAATTAGTGAATCATTTAATGTAAATAGTAATTTTAATGTATCATATTTTAATTTGTGTGTCATTTATATAATCAAGAATATCATTTATTTATATAAGAAGAATACTTGTGGATTTAATTTGAGTGCTACTCCTGATTACCACTAGAACAGAGCCAGAAAACAAATGACCGCTCCCCGGAAATTTGGATTTAGAATACCAGTATTACAGGTGGGAGCGTTTTTATTGATTGAATAAGTTAGAAGTAAGATTTAGTGGCATCCCTCGCCGTGATGCGGTCTGTCTGTCAGAATTGATGATTAATTAGAATCAATATAAATTTATTTATCAAGACATTCTGCTTAAAGTATTAGAGTTAGAATATTTAACATAAATTAAAGAACTGTATTTGTTGTCAAGAATCATGACTGAAAGTTTAGTGATTGCGAAGAAAGAGAGGGCAGTCCTTCGCGAGAGTATTGATAAATTTATAAATAAAATTGAATCGATTTTGAAGGATTCCGATCCTGATCTCCTAGATTTGGAGGAAACTTTAGAGCAATTAAATATGGCAGAGATAGAACTGAAGCGAGCAGATACAGATATTAAAAAATTAATTCAAGAAGTTCAATTAGACAATGAATTACAAAATGCTCAGGAATATAGTGAAAATATTAATTCTTGGCGTTTTAGAGCCAATCGAAAGGTAAAAGAGTTAAATAAAAAGGAAACGCGTAGCGATTCAATTTCTAAACAAGACTCTTTTTTAAAGGAGAGCATAAATATTAAATTACCGAAATTAAATGTCGCGAAGTTTTCTGGAGACGTATCAGAATGGCTGACATTTTGGTCGGCATACGAAACAGCCATTCATAACAATGATACATTAGAACCAGTTGATAAAGTCAACTATTTAAGATCCTTTTTGACTCCCAACCCGTTAAAAAGTATTGACGGATTTTCCGTAACATCAGATAACTATTTAAAAGCGATAGAGATTCTGAAAGGGCGGTATGGAAATACGGATTTGCTTAAATCTGTACACATGAATAAACTTCTAAATATTTCTCCTCTAAGACATTCAAATGACACCAGATCCTTTAGAAGAATTTACGATGAAATTCAAACAAATATTAGAAGTTTAGAATCCCTAAATGTTTCATTGGAATCTTATGAAAGTTTGTTTAAACCTTATTAGTTATTTAAGCTATTGCCGAGAGATCTTGTGTTAGAATTTAATAAAACCCATGACGATGTTTTTAAAGTATAAGATATCATTTCATTTTTAAATAAACAATTAACATCCCGAGAAAAAATGTTTGCGTCAACGTCAAATGAAATGAATGATCGACCCACGCAAAGTAATTATATTACGCAACCACTTAAGAGAAATACTTCCCCCCCCCCCCTCGCGTCAATAAATTTGATTATCAGAATAGAAAATTACCAACAACGAGTGACTTATTAGTTCAGAGCGAAAATGAGACTACTTGTGGATTTTGTTTTGGTAGGCACCAGACAAATAAATGTTTTAGCACTCGTAATTTACCGTTTGAGAAAAGACTTGATTTATTGTGGAAAAGAGGTATGTGCGGTCTTTGTTTAAAATTCGGTCACATACGGAAAAATTGTTTATCTAAAGAATTCTGTACTGTACTAATTGTCACGACAAGCATTCAGAAATACTTTGTAATAAATCAATAAATTTAAAACGGAAACCTCTAAATACAAAGAATAATGATGTTGATGTTACGAAACATAGATGCTCTCAAATCATAATATCATTTCCAATGTTTATTTGCAGACATTGATAGTGTCTGCAAATAATATGGAACTTAGAGCAAGACAATTTAATGTGTAAAATAGATGAAACCTTTAAAATAGATGAACCAATCACAAAAAGGAAAATATTGTCTATTGTGCAGCAGATTTTCGATCCCATCGGATTCACCGCTCCAGCAATTCTTGTACCAAAATTAATTCTTCAAGAGACCTGGAAACAGAGATTAAAATGGCATGAAGAACTACCTGAAAATTTAAAGAAACAATTCACTAATTAGATGAACAAAATAGGCTTTTTGAACGAAATTTATGTCCCTCGATGGCTAAACATAATTCCCGCTAATGAAAGCGAAATTATCGTTACACATTTTTTGTGATGCTAGCAAACATGCCTATGCCACCTGTGTTTATCTTAGGTGTCAAACGCAAGGAAAAATTCGAGTTCAGTTAGTAAATGCTAGAAGCAGAGTATCACCCATCAAAGAATTCACGATTCCGAGGTTAGAATTACTCGCATGCCTTATTGAGTCTAGGCTCGCCAAATCTGTAACGGATGACTTAAAATTAAAACCAGAAAAGACTACATTTTGGAGCGATTCATCAACAGCTTTAGGGTGGATACGAAGGGAACAAACCTGGGGTACCTTTGTACATAACAGAGTTTTAGAAATAAGAAATCTTACCAAAATAGAAGATTGGAGACATATCCCTGGACACTTGAATCCGGCTGACCTCCCATCCAGAGGGTGTTCTTTTGAACAATTGAAAAAATCAAGATGGTGGGAGGGTCCCGATTGGTTATATTTATCAGAAGATCAGTGGCCACAACCAGAAGAATATCCTGATGAAAAAGTCATAAATCAAGAGAAAAAGAAGACAATTCTTACTCTTTTAGATAAAGAAGAAACTGATTTTAATCGCTATTACCGATATTTTTCCTCTTATCGAAAAAATGTCAGAATGATTGCTTGGATATATAGATTCTTCAACAACTCGAAAATGAAAGAAAAAGTTTCAATTCCTGATATTTCTGTAGATGAGTTTGAAAAGGCTGAAACCCTATTGCTACGCTTAATACAAAGAGAATCCTTTTCGGGCAGAACCGACCCAAAATCGAAATCTTTAAGACCACTGGAAGATAAACACAGTCTCTTAAGAGCCAAAACCAGCATAATTCTTAGAAACGATAAAGCAAATTTTCGTTATCCTATAATCCTTCCCTCTAAACATCCAGTTGTTTTAAGATTAATTTATGAAAAACATATAGAAAGACATCATGCTGGAGTTAGCAATCTAATGGCTCAACTTAGAGAAAATTTTCGGATATTAAAATCAAGAAAATGTATCAGAAATGTCCTTAGAAAATGTGTCAAATGCCAAAGGTTCCAGACACCTAGAATGGAGATCGAACAAGGAACCCCACCTGAAGACAGAATCAGAGATGCAGCTATATTTGAAGTGGTGGGAGTCGATTTAGCCGGTCCTAATTATCTTGCCGATGGTTCAAAGGTATGGATAGCTTTATATACCTGTGCTGTCTATAGAGCGGTACACCTAGAAGTAGTTACCTCATTGTCTTCCGAATGTTTCATGCAGTCTTTAAGAAGGTTTATTGCACGAAGAGGCAGACCTTACATAATTTACTCGGACAATGGGAAAAATTTTATCGGCACTAGCAGAGCACTTTCCAGTGTAGATTGGGAAGCCATAAAAGCCTTAGCCTCTATACAGAAGATAAGATGGAAGTTTAATCCCCCTGCAGCACCATAGTGGGGAGGATGGTGGGAGCGCCTTGTGCGAATGGTAAAGGAAATTTTAAGAAGAGTTTTGGGTCGCGCCTCATTAAATTACGAAGAACTAAGCACAATACTCTGTGATTGTGAACAAATTATCAATTCGCGACCGATCACATATATCTCTGAAGATAATCGAGATCCTGAACCCTTAACACCATTGATGTTCCTTCAAGAACTGCCTACATCCGGCGTCCCGGATATCGATACATTAGACTCCCAAGATCTTAACCGACGCGAAAGATATCGTCAAAGAATAAGAAATGATCTGGGAAACCGATTTAGAACGGAGTACTTAGGACAGCTGCGGCAACAGTCTATGAAGAAGGAGAATTCCAAACCTTTGCAAATAGGAGACATCGTTCTTCTGGAAGATACCAACAAAAGACATCTTCACTGGCTTTAGCCAAAATAATAGATATAATTCCCGGAAAAGACAAAATAGCAAGATTGGCTAAAGTCCAAACAGAAAATGGAATTTTTCTCCGTCCTTTCGAATGCCTGTTTCCTTTAGAAATTGATGCAGCTAGCGATTCCTCATCAGATAATATAACCCAGCAGAAAGTGAACTTTAAGGTCCATAAAGAACAACGAAAGACTACTCCAGAAATCGATCAGACTAGAACCAGTGTAGAAAAGAGCCAACCCAGTGACAAAGATATCTCTCCCGTGGCTACCAGAAGTGGGCGACTAGTGAAACCTCCTGCGAGACTCCAACTAGGACTTTTAGACTTTTGAGTTCCTCTCCAGGATCGAGAAACTCAAGGTGGGAGGATGTTGCGAAATACGCAGCATTCCTTTCCCTTCCCTAAACAATTATTCTGATTGCGCAATTGAAAAACCCTTTTTTATTACATGCCAGCGCAACACCCACGCACGGCAGAACTGAATTAGAAATAGAAGAAGAAGGTGCTTTTTAGGAGCACCTCTGTTGTCCAAATGGGACATTAGAACTTAAATTTTAAGACTAAGAATTACTAGAACTCAAATTTTAAGACTAAGAATTAGTGAATCATTTAATGTAAATAGTAATTTTAATGTATCATATTTTAATTTGTGTGTCATTTATATAATCAAGAATATCATTTATTTATAGAAGAAGGATACTTGTGGATTTAATTTGAGTGATTACTCCTGATTACCACTAGAACAGAGCCAGAAAACAGACAACCGCTCCCCGGAAATTTGGATTTAGAATACCAGTATTACAGGTAGGAGCATTTTTATTGATTGAATAAGTTAGAAGTAACAATGTCAATCACATCCAAAATTTCAGGACATTCGGGGTATATTGACGAGAGTTAGAGCGCGGACAGACGGGCAGACAACCCGAAGTCTTAAACACTCTTCAACTTTGTTGGCAAGTGTTAATAATAATAATAATAATAATAATAAAAACTGGTTATTTCGAGGCGTTTTTGCGAGGGCTTTTTGCCTTATTTGATTTTATTCGTAACTTTCTTTATTCACTAAAATCATTTATTCATTCATCATTAAATCATTAATTATTAATATTTCACTCCGACCATTTATATTTTAGGCTCTACTGAACGGATTTTGACGGGAATTGCACTGTTAGTTGGGTAATTTTTATGATACTGTTATAGTAATATAACACATCATTCAGTTCTCTAATCTGGTGAACCCGATTAGGAAATGTTATTAGGTTTTAGTCATCGCAGTTTGAGGTGACTTTTACTGTTCGTTTGATCCTCTTTCATGAATGGTTTTAGTATCTTTCTATGTTTCTTAGTTATAGATCTATGGGTGGAAATTCTATAATCAGGTGAACCCGATTATGAAAGATTGGCCTTTTAAAAACATTAAATGAGGTGATAAAGAATGGAAAAAATTTCGGATGCCAGTGTGACTATAGGACAGGACGAACTATCGTCTTCCGTCATTGGATTCACTGCAAACTGATTTATGCGAATGCAATTCAACGCAAAATGAGCCCGTAACCGGAGTGATAAAGAGTGTCACATAACTATCGTGAGCGGTCTGTCGGAACGCTTAATCTAAAGATGAATAAAATGCTACATCAACTCTCAAAATACTATCTCTGTACTAAACTTCACGTACAGGACTATTATACTTAAAATCCAACTATTCAAAAGTCTCTAGAGAAAGTAAAAGGACTCCAAATAAAACAAAATTTAACCAGTATCTAGAGTTAAACTGAAAATTTCTGAAAATGGAAAAATTCAGCGGTCTGTGAGACCGCAAAAAGCGGTTACGGATTAAATGGATTGTACTAACATGGATCTTTTATGTCTCTGTGTGTGTGGTAAAAAGTTAATGGTATAGAAAACAATTTCTCGGTATTATTTGACACCCAATTCGGTTCTGGACTCTCTAGTAGTTTCAAAAATATTGCCAATACTGAATATTACTTACCTACTCGAGTTAGATCATAGAAAAATCACGCGACGCATGATGGAGTGCACTTGCTGCATGCCTATTCCTTTCATTCTGTTTAAAAGAGTCTAACATCATTAAATAAACTTGAAGCGATTTTTTCTCACTGACCGTCATATAGCGGAAGACATCTGACCGTCCATGTCAATAATCAACAAATTTCATTTTTAATACCAATAGTGCTATATAGTAAACATCAGTAATATAAAAAAAAAAATCTGGTAGCGTTTTTCATTTTGCGATAAAGTCAGAGGATCTATCACGAAAATGCAGTCCAATTGGGCATTCTGAGACTGAATTTCCGGAAGCGACAGTGCAAGAAACAGCATCTTGGGGCAGCCATCACTTATAACTCATGATGCGATACAGTTATCGAAAAATGAAAGATGATATTAGCTTCCAGATGTCTTTCATAATCATGCCTTGCCGATTTTGTGCTTTTGTGTTTAAAAAATTATCTGTAAATCTGTATTTAAAAAAAAAAAAAAAAAAAAGTGAAAGTAATTTCATTGGAATCACCTTAAAAATCCAGTATGGAAAATTTTGATATCGTGCATAGGTTATTTTCTGTAAAGATAAGAGAAAAGATAAAGTTAAGATGAAAAAGAACAATATTTTATCTTCTGCGAATTTATTTCTCACCGATGCTTTTGAACAACGCTATTCTTCCAAAACGAATTTTATATTAGATGGATTAATCCTCCTTTTTTGAAGCGCTGATTTATTTTTTTAGGAAGTAGCAAATTCTTTTTCTCGATTTTATTCACAAAATTCTTTCATTCAATGATTTGGTCTGCACATAACTTTTCCACGGTTAAAATTTATCTTATGTGAAAATTATGGAATAGGATTTACTTACAAAGTCGTATAAAGCTCTTTTAATTTTATTTTTAAAACGACACTTTTGAATTCAATTTCATAAAAATGACAAATCATTTAAAAAGAATGACTGATTCTTTAAAAAATGTGTTCGAAAAACAGGCGAAAAAGGTAAAAAAATTGACAGGTTGCGTAATAAAGAATGATTTACGAAAAAAATAAAAATACTATATATTATGAATCTGCAAGTGTTATTATTCCTCAAAGAATGAGTTACATAATTAAAATAATAAAACTTTATATAAATAACCTTAAAATCAAAACAATATGCAGGACGCGTTTCGAGCTGGAAAATATAACATTCCGTCATCAGCCAATGTAAACACGCGTCCGTTAGGGCACAAGGTCACAAATGAACTTACAAAGAGCTTACAAATAGTGCGACAGGTGGCGCTAGCTGCAAGATATACACCAATCACAGAGGAGCACATACAGAATAGGAAAGTGTTGCCACAATGAAAGAGAAAATTAACAAAGAAAGGGAAATAAGAGAAATAAACAAAATTAGAATAAAATAGAGAAGTAAATTCCAAAATAAATAAATAAATAATAACAATAATAAAAGAGAGAAAGAAAAACAAAAAAAATAAAAGTTTATTTTTCTTAGCCATAAAAAATTAAAAGAGACAAGAGAAGAGTAAAAATAATTACAAAAGTAATTTCCAAGCTGAAGAGAGAAAACGAGATGATGAGAGATCATTGACAAGTTTATCATAATTTTTAAAAATAAAATACATTGGCTGTTGACGGACTGTTATATTTTCCAGCTCGAAACGCATCCTGTGTATTGTGTTGATTTTATGGTGATTTATAGAAATGTTTATTGTTTTAATTGTGATTTATCGCCAGTTTTTCGGTGCTGTTCGTATGAGTTACATTTTACTCGTGTGCAAAAGTGTACGTATGATGGAAAATCATATAATGCTAATTAATGTACTCAAAATCAAGTTTGTTCCTAATTTGCTTTTCGTTAAATTATTTGTGCTCTCACAAATCTTAAAATCTATTCATTTACTGTCTAATATAACTTTTTTATCTCATCTAAAAAGCTCGCTTTCATAATAATATTATTTCCTGTCAAAAATAAATCTTTAGCTAAGCCTAAGGTACTTTCCTTTTGCTTTTCGTTAATCTTTGCAAAATGTTTATGATAGAAATTAAACAGCTGTCACTACCCAGCAAAAGAAAGAAACAGTGGGCCATCAGGTGGAAAAAATATGGCAGCCAGCAGTGCTATCAGCGGTAAAGTGCAAGGGTGCCATTCCTTAAACCTGTCGAAAAGTGTCCAAGCCGAATGCAGCTGTGTCGTGTAGAAATCTACACAACAAGGCTTGTTATTAATTTAACTAATTAAATAATTTTCGCACGATCCAATAACATTTAAAAATAATTGAATTCTCGGAAAATAATTCTTTAGTAATTAATTTATACAATAAATTAAAATAACATAAAAAATACTCCAAAATTAAAGTATATTAAAATGAATAATTATATAATGCGTAAGAAAAATAAAAATATATATGTTGTTTGGTATTGGTATGTTTAAAAAAAAAATAAGGAATATGAATTGTGAATTTATTTTGTATTAATATTGAAAATTAAAAATTTCGAATTGTAAATATTTATATGTGCAAAAACAGTGTAATAAAATAAAACTCCCCAAATAAGACCAGACAGAAAATAGGAAATTACAGATACAGAGAACATTGCTGACGCCAGACTTGGACAGTAAATGTATAGCGAAAGAATAGAAAATTTACGATGTTGAAACCATAAATTTTCTATCAATTAAGATGGTTTTACAACACTCGACGTGGGTGGTGATTCCCATGAGAAACCTGACGCAAGGGGCAAAAATTAAGTTAATGCTATGCAGTGAAAAATAAATTGGCACTCCCATAGATAGGGATGTTTAGAGTACCAATAAGGGACCAGGAGTAGCCTCCAATCAGAAAGACAGCTCTGGGTTAATTTAGCCCCCCCCAAAAAAAAATATAATTGGATCTTGGAAGATGGAATGAGAGAAGATTATTAAGTCTTGTGTCTCGTCCTCAAGAGGTTCTATTTTTTTTTAAGATGTGACTCCCTCTAAGACGATCCAGATACCAGATACTTCAAAATTTTAGTTCCTTCGCAGCAAATTTTAAGAACAATACAAAAAATAGCGATTGAAATGAATGCTGAAAGCAGACAAGTCTTTGTCACAAAAAAATGATTGATGCATAAAAAAAGGAAATGATGATGAAAATTAATGCTGAGAGTAGACCTGTCCTTGTCATGATCTATTGACAAAGATCGCTGAGAGCAGACAAGTCTTTGAAAATAAATTGATGCAGAATTTTACAGGAGAATTCACCTGATGTGGAGATATAAGCTAAGAGGATAGTAAAGAGATGTATGAAGTGTCTGCAGATTTTGCCAATGAAAGAGTACATTGTGGAGTTGGAGCTCGGATAATTTTCATGCGTCATAGAGTGCTGAAACTAAGTGAAATTGGTTGGTGAAAGATCCCCATGAACTCTACATATATAAAAAGAAAAAAAAACTAAGTGAAATTGGTTGGTGAAAGATCCCCATGAACTTTACATATATAAGAGAAAAAAAAAAAACTTTATGCCCCGATGAACTTACTTGTGTTTAGGATTCCATGAACTATGAGTGAACTGTATAATTTGGATGATTACAGAAAAGATCGAAGTCTATTTGGGTGAGAAATTCCTTATATTTATTTCAATATATATTCGTGGCTATTGTTTTCATGTTTTCTTATAATGTGTACATTTAATATTAAGCAACTAATTTTCTAAATTTTCACTAAAGTACATAATCTTATGTCATTGAATATTATGATTGTTTATGATAAAGATTTTAATGATAACGGGAATATTATTTTTCATAAATAAAATTTTGATTAAAATTTTAGCAAAAGCCCCATCATCGGATCGTGCTGTGAACAAAAAAGGGCAAGCATAAGATAACATAAATTAATAAAAAAAAAAAAAATAAGTAACAAAGTATAATTTTGATGAAAGTTTTGCTGTTCTAATGAGAATGGAACTATGTTATATTCTGATAAAATAGTAGATAATTTGAAAAGATTATTATGATATAAAAAAATCATATTTGAGTTGTGAATTTATATAAATGAAAATAAAGTTGGTTTATGTATGTCTTATATGTCTTTCCTTTGAACTCCTTCCTTGTTCCCTTTTAGATAATATTCATAATTTATGGTATCTAAAGAACTAATATTTTGAAATTATTAGAATTGGACGTTTCTCTATGCAACCTACAAGTTCGATATTTCCATTTTTCCATCCAACGTTAAATAAGGCGTCCTTGAGTTATTGTCAAAATTAATTTTATTCCAAAATTTTCTTCTCTTCTAATTTATTAATTAACATTATCCCATTGGATCTTTTCACAACGCAGATCGGGATAACTGTTTCTATTGTACTAACCATTTTACTGTCGCGTGACCCTGTGTGTTATGACGTCCAAATCGTCACAACAAGCTGGCCCATCAGTGATGGCCAACAGCAGGCCAGCATTGGTATGCCATCACATTACTTCAATCCGGCACTTTTCCTGCAGCGCTAGCACCTATCCCACTGCTATTCCTTTGCTGGCCCAGCACTTTCCCTTACAAAAATTTCTTATAGAATTCTATAAAAAAACAAAGTATTATATAATTATAGCTCTTTTCTCTATAAGCTAGTTTCACCAAGAGCTATAGAAACATCTGTAGAAGTGTCTATAATAGAAATATTTGAACTGCTTGTGGTCACCCTCCCAAGTATTGACCGCGCTCGATGCTACTTGGTTTTCGTGATTGGACATGAACAAGTGCTTTCAGCGTACGCTACGATTGCTCGTAGCTTTCAAGCTCTCATTACACTATTTCAAGTTTGTTTCTTTTGTGATTTACGTTCCCAATCATTAAACTGGTGAAGAAATTATTCTATTGTATAGAAATCCTATGTATTTTATACGCTTTTTATTATTATTGATTCTGAACTGCGTAAATTATGAAAACCGAAATCCTTTGTAACCTAGTAAAACCAGATTTAAGGAGAAAAAAAGTGCGTTGAAATAAAGAATTTATTTATTTATTCATTTACTTATTTATATTGTTCGTGGCAGTGGTGCTATATTTTTTTACAGTTTAAAAAAAAAATTAGCTTCACAGCTTAAATCGTGTTAAGATATTCATTTCAGATTTGTATTCAAATACTCAATGTCTTCGATATTCACAGCGCCACCTAGCGTAAGGGTTCCCAGTAATAATACTGCAAAAGTTCGTGCACTTCCATGTAGTGGTGGACCAGCGCATGAGATAAAATGGATGCCCACCAGAATTTTATCTGATGATTTCCAACAGTAAAGTTGACTGAAGCTGTCCAGCAGTGGTCATGCAGTGGTAGGCCATCAGCCAGCACTTCTCCATCATTGTCAGCACCTATCTTGCTGCTGGCCAGCAATTTCCTCTTTGCTGGGTATTTAATCGAAATAAGAGCAAGCAAATAAATTACCGAAAGATTTATTGTTTATTTCATACAATCATTATAAAACATTTTTTCATCCGTTACCTATTGTCAGATTGACGTCATTGGATGTTTGAAATTTATTTGTAGAAAAGCTAACGGTTTTTAGATTGTGTATTGGGATGACTCGATACGTTATATGAGGAGGAGATTTCTCTACTAACCTTCGAAATGTAAAGTCGAAGAAATTGCTCGTGTAAGGGGACCACCTCGCGTTACGTATCTCTTCACAATAAATTTTATTGTTTCCATGGATAATTTTTGAATTTTTTGCCTCCTGTTTATTACTCAACTTAGTTTCATCGGAATGGGAATGCTGGAGTTCTTGCTGATAACTTTTCGCAATGTACACCCTGTTATTGATCACGTGTAATTTTTTAGTAAAATGCCACCACGCCATAGTACGAATACAAAGTTTATTACGGTTATCTATAGATTCCATTCAGGACCCACTCTTCAAGAGGACGTCATCACCATGGCAACCTAGAACCTATCACGGGACAGCACTGAATTAATTACGTACGATAGGATTTAATAGGATGAAGAAAACTTTTACTAATAGCTGTTTAAGTTTTGATTCGATTTTCATAAAATTTGAAAGGGTTCGACACAATTCTGCAACGATTCTATATACAGTATGACTTCAAAAATTCGGCAACTTGAAAAATCCGGCATCAAAACCATCTTTTCCCTTGATTTTTCTTTTGTACTTTCAAGTTATGAGAGAAGAAAAATAGCAATTCCTTATGAATTGAAAATTTCAAGATTGAAAGTAAAAATGCAAAAAAAAGAATATTTGACTTTTTTTTTTTTAATTTGCCTGAGGCGATTATTTTCTGAACAAATTTTCTGGAGGGTGCACCGTTGCTTAGCAACGTGAACAACTTTGCTGAATTCATGGCACACTATATGGCCGGAACGAATTTTCGGCAACGGCGACATCAATGATGAGGCAGAATTTTCAGGCTTCCCACCATTCCTGTGAAACAGTGGTGTAGTCGAGAGGGGACGCAGGGGGACGGCGTCCCCCCACTTTTTTATTTTATTTCAAGCGTCCCCTTACTTCTTTTTTTCAAGGGGGACGCTAAGGTTGCGAGAGGACGCAGACCTTCCTGATTTATTAAATGTTTAAAATAAAAAAGACATTAATAAATTACGAATTTTATGAAGTAAAGAATTGATTTTTTAAGCTATATTAGTTTTCATTAACAAGGGGCATTCAGAAACAAATTGAAAGGAGTTGGGAAGAAAGGGATATTTACTTGCTGATGCATCTTAATTACCAGTAGTGAAATAACGCACTAACATTAGTGCCTTCAGATGCATACATTAGTTTTACTTGAAATTCTCTAACCAAAAACTATTATCCCCTTCCTGTTCCTAAAGACCCCACAAACTCTCGGAAAAGATCTTTATACACCGCAGTCTCGATTAAAAAAAATATCCAAATGTTTCAGTTTTGAAAGCCTGGTCATGTCTTTCGCACATGACAATTAACAGCAGCATGTTTCCATTTGTCAGCAAATATAAACTCTTTAAACGCATTCAGGATAAATGTCATCGCTGTCACATACTGTTGGTTAGTAGGGGTCCTCGGATTGCCTGTATGGCGTCTGCAGTCGAATACAGAATAAATCAACAAAAGGTACATCAATGCAGACCGACAACTCCTGATATTGTTTAGTGCAAGAATCCCTCAAAACAATTATCCCCCCCCCCTTCCTTGTCCCATCTTCGATTATCATTCACATTGACAATTATTTCCTGATTAGATTCGAGGATTATCTCTGACAGAAAAAAAACTACAACTTTGAATTCAATTTCAAGAGATTATATCTGAATTCTTAAGTATCTCTTTTTTAAATTCTAGCGATAAGTATTTTGCATCAAAATTTCAATTTTTGAAGGATAAAATAACAATAAAACGATATAGGCAGCCAAAACTGGAAAGTTTTATAATTTCCTCCAAACGTTAACGTCGATGCTAGTACAACAATGTCGTGTCGTGATGATAGATACAAAATTATCGACCACAATTGCAGATCAAAAGTCCGATCCAAGAGAATTGTAAGTATCTTTTGAGTTTTGACCAATAATATTTTAAATTGTATGCTGAATTTTTGATAAAGGTTACATATTTACCAAATATCAATATGTTTTAATTATAAAATTATATCTTTTGTAGAATGGGATGGAAAGGAAACACGGGCACCAGCAATGGTAGTTGAGCAAAATTGCCCCTCTCTGGATTTTCAAATTTATTTTACTGAATTTCCTTTCTCTGGAAAATTTCAAAAAATAATAAAATTTGTTCATCTTAGAAGATTTAGAGCAATTAATAAAAGAAATGATAACTAAGAATTATTCCTCAAGAAAAGAGTCTGTCCCTCTGAAGCCCCCCGTAAAAGACTATTTTTAGTTCTATTTTTCTTTTACATTTGTGAATTTGTTTTTCTAAACCACCGATTTAACCCTCTCGCTGCGTAATTGTTTTATCTAAATAGCTTCACGACGAGCGTTTTTTAAGAATTTTTATTCTTTTGTCACTGGTTTTTCAAAACAAAAATTTTTGTATAATTTAAATGGGAAAAGGCAAAATAAGGCAAAATTTACAATAAAAAAATAACTAGTGGGAATAATCAAGGAGGGTTAATTAGACGAAAAAATGCATCCCCGAGGAAATCACTTGTTGCGCAGTGAGAGTGTCAAATACATCAGGTGTTCAGAAAAAAATAATCTGTTTCACTAGTTCATTTTGTAAAAAAAGCTGATAGAAGTTTAATTTCGGTTTTTTAATATACGTCTTATTTGTTATATTTCTAAAATATTAAAATAAATAAATAAATAAAATACAGGTTTTATTGAATAACGGCAATATTGTTTAAAAAGTCTGCAATCTCTATAAAATTTGCAGCAGCATAAAAAACACAAAATTTTAACTCTTTCTAACATAGTTGAAAAGTTTATAACTTTGGTACGCCATTCCGATCGCCCGTAAATAAACTTGGATTACCACACTATTTATATACATTATTATGATTTACTATTTACTATAGAGATTCTTCAATGAAAATGGAGTGCGTAGCACTTGCAGTTCGTTTACAGGTATACCTAAAACTATTTCGTTAAATTATACCCTACGGAAAGAAAATTCATTACATTGTATTTTAATGATGTTACACTACTTCGAAGATAATGAAATTGATCACTGAGGGACACAACAATAAGCTTAATATAGAATACGTATTGCGTAGCTTCTATTGCTTATTTACAGGGATACATAAAAAATTACATTACATTATTCTCGGTGTACAGTAATTAATTGTTTGAAAAGCGTTTTGTGAAATTGATATACGTTATTGAGAAGGGAGATAATGTCCCTCACATAAAAATAGGGAATGTATCACATCAGTTTTCTTTAAAAGTCTATAAGCAACATTGCAGGATGTGCGTTTTTAATCTTAACAAATTTTTATTACACTAGCTGATCCGCCTGGCGTTGCCCGGGGCCCGTTAAATAACCTTAAACAAAACTCAAGTTTGTATGATTTTATATATGTTGAAAATCTTTTAAATGAACCTAGTTTCGTGGGCCCCATTGCCTTCCGCAGCGTCTAGTCTGTTCCCAACAAACCTCTGTCCGAACGAACCTGGGATTTGGGTCTGCGCTACATAAGGCAGCATGTACCGGAAGTGCTCAGCACGTGCCGGAGACAATCAAAAACTAAGTTGAGTGAGCCAAACCTCATAGTAATCAAGCCCTTAAAATCCGAAAAAATAATGCACCATTGGTGTTCAAAAATGTTGGTAACTGAAGTCTAAGATAAAATTTCATAATACAGAAAATAGCCAAATTGTAATCTAAGTTGAATGAACCAGAACATGAGGAAAGAATGTGAACACAAGCGTTGAAAGGTCCTCCCCCCCCCCTCTAAATTTCACAAATTACTTTTAACATTAACACAATATTTAATAAACGGATAAAATCTTTTATCTAAAGTTACCTTTAAAGTAGCGCGATTTTAATTTACGGCTATAGTGAGTAAACGTAAGTTTTTGGCCGAAAAAGGAGATTGATGATCGAAAAAGGTGGTAGCTGAGGTAAAAAGAAGAACAGAGCGCTGGGGCCAAGATCTTAACTGAAATGTAGTTGGGTATAAGAAAATCTTTTAGTAGTTTTAAAGTAGCTGGAGAGCGCTAAAACTATGTTACAAAAAATTGTAATATAATCGGATGGTTTTTAAAGAAGCTGCAACAAAGGCCCCCAAGAAGAAGATTAATATTCAAAATTGGTAGTAGTTGAAGTCTGATAAATATTTTTGTCGTTCATGTAGTAGCTGGAGGACCTAAGAATTTGTTAGAAAAAAACTAGTGAATCGGACCGTTTTTAAAGGATCTATAACAAAGGGCCTAAAAGGGGCCAGCTGAAAGTTAAGAGTAGAGCCCTACCATGAAAACGTGTTAAACGGTCTTAGTTCCTAGAATTTTAGATTTTCAATTAATCAAAATTAAACATAAGTATAAATTAAACATTAGAATAAAATTTTGATAAAATGCACAAAAAATGAGGGAAAATGCTTAAAACAGGGCCCTAGATGCCATTAAAAATATGAGGGTGTTGGTCCAGGCAGAGGAATCCAAGACTCAACTTTAAAATTTTGCATTGAGAATGCGAGAATAGTAAGTGGTAAAAAATGCATACCGCACAAGTTCAAAGGGCTCCGGATTGGGCCCGACGTGATATTAGGGTGCCCAGGACTTTAACTGGAAGCTAGAAAGGGGAGAACAACTAAATAGAAAGGGGTTCCAAAAATAAAGATCTGATTAAGAAGGAGCAATATTTTAACAATTTATGGTGCAGGGGCGCACCGACCCAATGTGCAAAGTGTGCGGTGCACACAGGCGCCGAAGTAATAAAGGCACCAAAGATTTCAGTTGAGGAGCAAATACTTAAAAAAAATCCCTAATTTAAATAAACTAAAATGTATTAAATTTTCTTGACATCTTAATTACGTTTTGTAGATTTACCAGAGACAAACTTCTTTATAGATATTTAATTCTTTTTTTAATTAATTATTTATTTCATTTTATTCTACTTCTGAGTCTCCCGTGATTTAGACGTAGACCTGTCCGTCCAACCTTTCAATGAACAGAGGCGCACCTCATGTAATTGCAAACAATGAAAGGAGCCATAATTCACATGGCTGAAAACATGCAACACTATTATCTCACTGTAGTAGTGGTAAAGCATAGTTCAGTTTTATTACCACAGGTCTTAAATTCCACTGGTTTCTTTTTGATTTTTAAATAGCAATCTTCTCCTTATTCCAGAATTTGTGCACAGTTGCCAAATCTCCGGCTTTTTATCTTAGAGAAAATCTGGTTCTTTTAAATCGACCAAATGTTCCAATTAAATAAAACATTTTCTTTATTAAAATACTAGTATAAAAAAAGCTGGAGACTTGGCAGTTCTGTTTCTGTCATAAATAAGATGACAATTATTATTCGTAAATAATGGTAAAGATGTCCCCTGCGATAATCAGACCACAAATAGTGGTAGACTTATGCGTTACAAGCGTCTTATATGATGCATGTATACATCTCACGGTGATAGCTTTAAGCCCCCTACGACTCCCCATTCAAATATTATTGAAATTAAAGAAAGCATACTTTAAAGTGGATTTTTAATTTTAAAAACAGCTACTAATAGAATGAAATGGGTGCCAAGAAAACCTTCAAAGGGCGCCACCATAGTGACCGCGGGAGACGCGTTGGACAGACCTGGATTAGATACAGGAATTTTCAGACCAGGACCCGGCCCGTTTATATTTTTGCAGTTCGCGACTCGTCCTGTACAAAAATTAGTGAAAACAGGCCCGACCCAGCCTGTTAAAAAATAAATTAAATTAGGCCAAAAATTCCGATTTTTCTTAACATTAAAATTCTTTTAAAGAATACTGCATACATATTTACGAAGAAATGTTAGATTACTATGTGTTCCCTTGACAGGAATTACATAATAGCAACATTAATGATTACTTAGACTCTTAGACTTTTCAACATTCAAATAAAGATTCATTAAAAAAAAATAATAGTTTAGAATAAAAGAAAATAAAAGAAGGTTAAATGCATCATAACTTTGGAATCTGTATTATAAAAAGTAGATTTTTGAAAATATGTCTCAGTAATTTATTAAGGTATATTTACAATGATTCCGTTAACAGAAGTTTATCTGATACGTCCTGATAACAATTCAGTCCAATTCCGGCCCGGTTCGACTATGTAGAAGAAATATGTAAGGCTCAACCCGGCCCGGCCCGAGTCTACTGAAGAGATTAAGCCCGGTGTCAGGCACGATATAGCTGTCTGATGCCGATGTCTACGTTGGATATGGCATAATTTTTCTATCGGCTCGGCTGCGGCTGGCCCGTTTAATTTTTTACCGGCCTGGGCGTTGAAAAATTTGTCTTTAGTCTGCCGGCTCGGCTCGATTCGTTTGAAAGTTTGTCTTAATTTTTTTCGGGCCGGGTAGTCTAGAGAAGATCTCTGAATACAGGAACGATATAAAACCAGTACTTGTATGAGTGTGCTGCTCAATGTAGAGATTTTATATTGAAGAGACTGACGTCAGCTATGAAGCAAATTTTAATTGGTAAAATGAAGCATCAACCGTTTGTGAAAGTTATGGCATTCCGTTACGTAGGTTTAACACTGTGAGTTTTACGCTTCTAGAGTAAAGCCTACTTTAGGTGGCCGAAGCAATATATTTTTCAGCGCTCCCACAAATGATCACTTCTGTAGAAACTAGAAACTATTATGTATTGGGCAAAAATTGTGTGGTTTTTCTCGGACCATACACCTCCGTGCAGAACAAATACTTTTTATCGATATTTATCTTGTACCCTGTACCTATCATCATGGCGGAAATAGAATTTTTGTTAATGGGGAGGGTATGGTGAAAATAGGCTGAATTTAGCGATAAATTCTTACTTTTTCAAAGATTGAGAGAAGCGACCTTTCCCTGCACCCGCTTCGTACGCTCATGTCTAATCACATACTGAATAAATAATTGTGATGATTATAAGATTTGTTCATTTTAATACAGAACATGAAATTGAAAGCATTGAAATATGAGCACTTGTTAGCTTTAGATATAACCTTAGACGCTTCAGAGACTAGAATGGCGAAAAAAGTTCAATTTAGACATAAATAAGTTAGGAACTACAATGGTACCCGTATTATGAGCAAAAAAAAAAAAAAAGTTTTAAATTTCCGTGCTAATGCCCTACTAACAGACCCGCCCGGCATTCCAAATTATAATAACCTTAAATTGTAGTCTAAAATGAAACGTTGAATGATTTTATATTTTTAAACGAAAAAGTTTCCAAACGAATCCAGAAAGGAGGAGGGGGGCGCAATGTCTCCAGCAGCATATGAACCGAACGTGCAACGCGCTGACCGGTTTGTTTTGATTTTATATTTTTAAACGAAAATCTTTCCAAACGAGCTTAATGTTGTCAGCAGCACTGCCTTCTGCAGGGTACAAGTTCCAATTTGTATAATTTTTCATTTTTAAATGAAAATTTATCCAAACGTAGCTCGAGTTGAGGGCCCCACTGCCTTCTGCAGCGCTACACCAGGGGTGATATCCACGCTCCGGCCTGATTTTTCAAGTGAACCTCGAATTTGTATTTAATTTCTGGCATTTAGATACATAAAAGTTTCAATTCTGAACAAAAATTCGTGATAAAACATAAGTAATATAAAATGTGTACCTTCCCCTCACTTTTTTGAAACGCGAAATGATATTCAATGCACAAGCACATATCGCTGAGACGGGAAACGATATCTTGAGAAAATTTGCACTGAGAGAAAAACATCTCAGGCAAATCCTTGAAATGGCAAAGTTTTTTTTTTTTTTTTTTTTAAATACATAGTACTAAATATTAATATTTGTTCACACCAGAGATATCGTTAGATTCGGAAAAATACCAAGAATGTATTAATAGGTTGGGTTTTTTTTTTTTAAACTTCTGAAAAACGGGAAAATTTGAAAACTGACCCGAATCGCGGCCAAATAAAAAGGTTTTTTGAAAGAGTAACTAAAGATACAGTTTTAATTCGAAAGAGAGAGAGAGATAAGACGATTTTTTTTAAAAACTCTACGGGGACCCGGTCATCGTGATTTCAAAATGCAGTAAAAATCGAACGTTACGCTTTCGTCAGCCTGAAGAAATGTAAAGGCATGATTAATTTGAAGAAAGGAAGCTCGTGATTTTGCGATATCATTATGGCTTTTAATTATATTTCGACTAATTGTCAAAAAAGGAAAAATCTGATCCTCTGGTGCATTTGGACCTGCCATCGCCTATCCGTATCCAAATTTTCATACCTCTATGTTCCGTACATTTTCTTAGCCATCGCTATCACATGCAGAGTAAAGGCAAACGTCTTTCTTTTATATTAACATCGATCAGTGGCGTACCCAGGATTTTATTTCGGAGGGGCGCTATTATTATATATTCTTTTGGGGCTGACTTAAATTTCCATAATGTTCTAAATCTTACGAAACACGTTGAATTGTGTTATAAACAGAAATCATTTTTGCCAATAAGGCCGTAGCTAAAGGGCGCGGGGGAGGGTGGGAGGGGCAGGGGTGACTTTGTTTCCAATTTTCCGAAAATTCGGACTTAAAAAATATCGCGATTTTTGACATGGTCGCCGAAAAAAAAAACGATTTCATCAATCGTTCGCAGAAAAAAAATCTCCAATTTTTTTTAAAGGATCCGAAAAGGAAAAAAACGAAATTTTGTCATAGGGTCACAGATAAAAGGCAAAGTTTGTCAAAGGATTGCGAAAAAAAAGTCAAATCTCGTCAAATGATAAGGGAGAAAACGCGAATTACGTCAAATGCTCGCGGAGGAAACGCTAATTTCGTCAAATGAGCACAGAAAAAACCCGAATTTCGTCATAAGGCCGTAGAAAAAACGCAAATTTCATCAAAAGTTTCCGGGGAAAATGCGAATTTCGAAAAAAGATCGCTAAAACACACATTCCATCAAAGGGCTGCGGAAAAAAAGCTAATTTCGTAAAGGATCGCAAAAAAGCTTATTTCGTCAAAGGGACAAGGGAAAATGTAAATTTCGTCAAAAGGGCGCCGAAAAGCGCAAATTTCATCAAAAAGACGTGAAAAAAACGCTAATTTTGTCAAAAAGCCGCGGGAAAAAGCGCGAATTTCGTGAAATGGACACCGAAAAAGCGCGAATTTCGTCAAATGACCACAGAAAAAAACGCGAATTTTGTCAAAGGGCCGCAGAAAAAACGCAAATTTCGACAAAGGATCGCTAAAAAATACGCATTCCGTCAAAGGGAAGCGGAAAAAACGCGAATTTAGTCAAAGGGACACAGAAAAAACGCGAATTTCATCAAAAAGATGAGAAAAAAAAGCAAATTTCGTCAAAAAGCCGCGGAAAAAACGTAAATTTCGACGAAGGATTGCCTAAAAAAAAGGGAATTTCGGCAAATGACCACAGAAAAAACACGAATTTCGTCAAAGGGCCGCAGAAAAAACGTGAATTTCATCAAAAAGTCGTGGACAAAACGCGTATTTCGAAAAAAAGATCTCTTAAAACACGCATTCCGTCAAAGGGCTGCGGAAAAAAAGCTAATTTCGTAAAGGATCGAAAAAAAACGCGAATTTCATCAAAAAACCGGGAAAAAACGCAAATTTGGTCAAAAATCCGCAAATTTCGACGAATAATTGCGTAAAAAAACACGAATTTCGGCAAATGACCTCCGAAAAAACGCAAATTTCGTCAGAGGGCTGCAGAAAAAATGCAAATTTGGACAAAGAGTCGCTAAAATAACACGCATTCCTTTAAAAGAAAGCTGAAAAAGCGCGAATTTCGTCAAAGGGACAGAGAAAAACGCAAATTTCATCAAACAGACGAGAAAAAGTGCAAATTTCGTCAAAAAGCCGCGGACAAAACGCAAATTTCGACGAATGATTGCATAAAAAAACGATAATTTCAGCAAATGACCACAGAAAAAAACGCGAATTTCGTCAAAGGGCCCCAGAAAAAACGCAAATTTCGACAAATGATTGCTAAAAAAACACGCATTCTGTCAAAGGGAAGCAGAAAAAACGCGAATTTCGTTAAAGGATCGCAAAAAGAAGAAAAAGCAGGGTAACAAAGAAGGGCCACAGAAAAACGTGAATTTCGTCAAAAAGCCGCGGAAAAAAGACAATTTCGACAAAGGATCTCGAAAAAAAACACAAATGTTGTTGAAGGGCCGCCGAAAAAACGCGAATTTCATCAAAAGGTCGCGGAAAAAAACGAGAATTTCGAAAAAAAGATCGCTTAAAACACGCATTCCGTCAAAGGTCTGTGAAAAAAATGCTAATTTAGTAAGGGATCGCAAAAAAAAACAAACGTGAATTTCATCAAAAAGACGAGAAAAAAACAAAAATTTCGACGAAGGATTGCGTAAAAAAAAAACTCGTATTTCGGCAAATGGCCGCAGAAAAGGCGCAAATTTCGACAAAGCATCGCTAAAAAAACACGCATTCCGTCAAAGGGAAACGGAAAAAATGCGAATTTCGTCAAAGGATCGCAAAAAAGAAAAAGCAGGGTCACAAAGAAGGGCCACAGAAAAACGTGAATTTTGTTAAGGGTGCACTGCAAATAGAAGCGTCTTAAATTTAGACACATATGTGACTGAAAAAGAATTTTAGACACTTAAGTGTCTTAATCTGAAAATTCAGACATTATAGATGTCTTAATTTAAGATACATAAGTGTCTTACTATGACCATGGTGCAAATGAACTGAGAATAATGTCTAAAATATCCGCAAACGTCTTATTTTAAGACACTTCATTGCTTTAAACGTGTCTTAATTTAAGACGTTTTGATTCTTCCGACGCAATAACCACCAGGGGGCACTCACACTCCCAGTTGCGCATGCGCTTTAGATGTCTTCCTCCGAAGTAGTATACGTTGTAATTCAAACGAAGTTTGTTTTTATGTACGCGTGTATTTTAATTCGTTTTTTGCAAAATATGAAGTACTGTGATTTACTGTGTTCGTATTAACTTGGATTATTTATTTATTGAATACATACATCTGGCGTGTGTGCTCGACATCAAATGTCTCTTAGAAGCTGTCGTCGATATAAGGGCGGGATAGACACAGAACAGAAGTAGAGGACGGTTGAAGATTACACCCGGAAATTCTACAAAGCGTGTGCAATGGGCTTAGTGTTAACTCGTATTAATTTATATCAATAATATTGTGTTATTCATCTTCGTCCTATCGAAGCTGGCAAAAAAAAAAAAAAAAAAAAAAAAAAAAAGAAACTTTTGTCTGGCAGGTCCTGTTTTGAGGATGAAACGTCTCATCCTTTAAATATGGCTAGTCGGATGTATTATGGGATTACCTTTTAAACTGGTGCAAGTCTTTCTCCCTCACTGTGGTTGTGGTAGTTTTTAAATTTTCATATCGAGGAATTTTTCTTACCTCTTGCAAACAGCGATTTAAGTAAGTGTTATAATTTCTTTATAGTACTAAAATTAGTGTCTTTTATGATTTTATTTATTGTACTAAACAAAATCTTACATGAAATTTAATTAGTTTTGAATCTTTTTGCAAAAAAAAAAATAATAATAATTCTAGAAGTATATATTTTTTAATTTATGACGTTGTCTTTTATTACAAATTATGTATTATTTATTCTCATCTTTTTTCTCAAATTTAAAGTAATAACATCACTAAAAAACAGACATATTTAAAAGTTAAGTTCATTCCCTTGTTTTGTTTTGTTTTCAATATGGCAGTTCTTAGTTTCAATGACTAATGCTTATCTCATACTAAACGACCACAAGGAAATAGAAAAAAAAAACTTTGAAAGATCTCCTAAAGCTTTCTTACTTCCTAGCTAGGGTTTACAATCCCGGATTGATATCCCGGGATCCCGCTTCAATTTTAATCCCGATTTTCGGGATTGCCTTTTTTTTTTTTTTTTTTTTTCAATTGAACAATATTTAGCTGAAACTAAAAAATATATTTATAGACTTTCGCTTTTGGAAAAAAAAAAAATCAATTGATTTTTATGAAATTTATATATAATTGAAAAAGAATATTTATCTCAAATATTTCTTAGATATATTTCTAAAGCTATTAAATCTTTTACCGAGTAGATTAAATGTGCAAAGCTTTTGACTTGGAAACATAGATGTAACCCATAGATGATCAGAGAGGTAACATAGTCAGGAAAAAGGAAATCATTTGTTTATTTTGATTTTGCTGCGTGTAGAAAATATATTTCACTTCGAAGGTCATTTTCCAATTAGACTTTACTGATAAGCATCGCAAGTGTGTATCATAGTGATTATGTGGTAACTTCTTTTTTTGCGGCTTTATTTTGCTTTAAAGATATCTAATGAAAAGTGTTTAATAGGAATGATAACAATAAGCCAATGTGGCAATATAAATTTTTTAAAAATCTAATTTTTAAATGATAAGGATTTTCATTTTTTTTTTTCAGGGATGGGGGGGGGGGGGGGATTTTGTATGAAATTTTCGTAAAGCTGGTACCTTAAATCTTGCACTGATTATAATTAAAGTTTTGAACTTTTGGAGTAGGACCAGATTAAAAACACAAAATATAAATAAACAAAATACCGAAGTAATTTTTTTCTCAATATTAACCATTTGCACTCGAGGGCTCCGGAGCGGAGCCATTTAAAATTTGTCTTCAAACTCGAGGTCTCCGCTACGGAGACAATGCAAATAATTTTGTGATACCATGTAATCTTGGCTTTTCTAGACAGGTATCACAAAATTATTTGCATCGTCTCCGTAGAGGAGCCCTCGAGTTTGAAGAAAAATTTTAAATAGCTCCGCTCTGGAGCCCTCGAGTGCAATGGGATAAAGTAGAATATTTATTTATTTATTCATAGTTGTGATTATCATCTGATATATATGTAAAATTGCCTATGTGGCAATATAAATTTTTAAAAAATCTATTTTTAAATTATATGAAGTAGAGTAGGACAAGATTATAAGAAATATATATATTTATCCATGTACTTTAAAAGCCATCAATAGCCCTTGCCGTTGAATTTGTCCGATAATCGGAGATGTCTGCTTTTGTGAGGTAAAAATATGCAAATATGTATGCCATGCGGATTAAAAAAGTATTCGCTAAATAGATGCTTCAGCTATTCGGTAATGTCCATTAACCTCCACAACGGATACTCCCGAGTACCGGACATCTCAATTTAGATAACAATAATGCAGGGTTGCATTTTTTTCAAAAGAACTTCTTAATTAAAGAATGGGCATACTGGGCCGTGCCCCGCCCGCCCCCTACGATTTTAGTGCCCACAAATTTGATGTGCAATATTTGTAAAGCTTATGTTTTAAATCTGTTTCGAAATTGTACTGATTATAATCAATATTTTGAACTTTTAAAGTAAAATAAGATTAAAAATAAAACAAATTTTAAAAATCTAATATTTAGATAAATATTTTTTGTTTTAATCTTGTTCTACTCCTGAGTTCAAAATATTGATTATAATCAGTAAAATGTCGTAAAAGATTTAAATTATCAGCTTAACAAAAATTGCATACCAAAATTGAGAGCACCAAAAAAATCAGGCTGTAGGGTGGGGGGGGTGCAGGACCCCAGCCAAATATTTTTCCAGGATTCAACGTGGTCAAACATGGCTACGTATGATGCTTGAAAAAAAAAAAATGGATGCTATTAAGACGTTTGAAGTGTCTGAAATTCAGACACAAAAAATGTCTGAAAAAATTCAGACATTTTATAATGTCTGAAAATTGAACACACCGTTTCAGACATTTTAATTTAGAGTGTGTATTCCGATCCAAACTGCTTATTTTCCGATTCATTTTAAAATTCATTTTTGCTCTCAAACGCACCAAACTTGGAAATTCTCTTATTTAGAAACTATATAATGTGCGGTGCTTCTTAATTTTTTGATAAATGCAGAAAATACTGTGAAAAACGCTGTCAAAGTTGCCGTTTTGAACCGAATTTTCCGAAGCGGGCGATCTGGGAATGAAAAAAATGGTCATACTGAGAAAATAATTGTTTAAAAATCAAATTCTAATTAATTGAGCTGAAAATGAAATCACACGGCATGTTAAACATGTCTTCAGAAATCACCCTAGCAAGTTTCATGTTTTTACTTTTAAAAATGAGTCTGAAAATGTCTCAGAAAATTTCAAGCTGTTGAGGGTGGAAAAATATTTTTTCGAATACAACCTTAAAAGACAGCGCAAAAATAGCGAATTTCGTCAAGCAGCCGCAAAAACGCTACTTTCGTCAACGCGAAAAAAACTTGAATTTCATCAAAAACCCGACGAAAAACGCGGAAAAAATATAAATTTCGACATGATCCCGAAAAAAAACGAAAATTTCGTCACGGATCCGTGGAAAAAACGCAAATTTCGACAAAGGAGTGTGCAAAAAACCCGCGAATTTCGGCAAAAAGCCGCAGAAAAAGCGAATTTTTTCAAAGGACTGCTGAGGAAACACAAATTTTGTCTTAAAACCGTGGAAAAAACACAAATTTTTGGCATGGAGATGCGACAGAAAAATGAAAGTTAATAAGCTTTTTTTACAGTCACTCTTCCACACCTCCGGTTTTCGTATTTACCCGAAATCAACTTGTGATTAGCTGTAGTGTTACTGTGCATTAACATACTTCCGCATTGACAATCTTGGTGCCCGCCGAATATGAGAGAAATTAAAAATATCCTTAAATTAAACTACTTTTAGATTTGTCGAATTTACTTGTAGGTCTCTTGAACTGACCATATACGTTTTCCTTTATCCCGTAAAACAGGCATGGAGCTATTTTTCAGTCATTTGAAAATTGATTTTGTGGTTTCAAGTAAATTTGGTCGCAGGACTGAGGAGGAATTTGGATTAACACGAAAAACAATTTCGTGGCATGCCAGAAAATAAAACAAATGTATCTGAAAAAGAAGGAATATCAGACCTTTTTTCATTTCACTGCGATCTCTTCGGAGGTGGAATAGAGTAACCTCATAACCCCCGTCGCCATCGACTTCTTTGGGTGTATGCTGGGGCATCACTGTGCACTAGTATATGGGACTAACCAGAACAGCTGCGTCGCACAAAAAATATTTAAATTTATCTCAAAAGAAAGAAAAAAAAGGAGTTTTTTCATTTTTGATTACTTTGAAAGGGGGCCCTATAAACCCATAAGCTCCTTCCCCTCATTGGATATACAGTGGTGTAACTGTGCGCTGATATGACATTAGCCAGACAGTCTAGTTCGTTGTATTGCAGAAAACAATTGCAGTACAAATTTATCTCAAACAAAAAGAAAAATAAATCATCACTTTTTTCATTTCATTTTCAACTATTTTGGGAGAGTCCTGTAAGCCCATCACCCCCTTTCTACTTCTTTGGGTATAATGTGGTGTCACTGTGCACTAAAATATGGAACAAAAGAAGAGTGTGGCTAGTCTGTTGAATAATAGGAGAAAAAAAATGTAAATTTATCTCAAACAGAAAGAGAAAAAGCAATATTTTTTTCGACTATTTCGGGAGGAGGGGGCTGTAAGCTCATCAGCCGCCTCCCCTTCTTTCAGTATGCTGTGATGTCAATGTGGACTAATATGGATTTAACGAGAATGGCTATTTCGCAAGAGTCCAAGGGTCAACTTTAAAAATATGCGCTGAGAAGGTGAGAAAATTATGGTATGAAAAATACATGGCGCACAAAAAGTTGAACGGACCCTACGGGATCATGGTCTTAACTGGAATGTAGAAAAGTGACAATAACCCAATGGAAAAAGGGTTCTCAAAAATGAAGATCGAACGGATTAAGAGGGGGCAATTAAATAACAATTTATGGTGCAAAAACTTCAAGGGACCCCTGTACCAGGCTCCAAGGGAACAGGGACTTAACCGGCATGTACTTGGGTATAAAGATATTTTTTAGCAGTTTCTTAAGTAATCGGAGGGTGCTAGAACTATGTTAAAGAAAATATGAAGCAATTCGGATCATTTTTAAAGAAGCTGCACCAAAGGCTCCAAGAAGGAGATTAATATTCATAATTGATAGTAGCTGAAACCCGGGAATTTTTTTTTTTTTTTTTTTTTTTTAGGACTTAAGAACTTGTTAGAAAAAAAGCTAGTGAATCGGACCAGTTTTAAAGAAGCTTTTATAGGGGGTCCAAAAGGGGCCAACTGATAGTTAAAAACAGGGCCCTAACATGAAAGCATGTTAAAATGTCATAGTACTTAGCGCGTTAGATCTTCAATTAGTCAAAATTAAGCAGATGGTATGAATTATTCGTTAGAATAATTCACAAAAATTTTCTTAAGTCTTTAAAAAAAGGCCCTAGGGCCTCAATAAAAATATAAGGATGTTGGTGCGGGAAGAATAGTCCAAAACTCAACTTTAAAATTATGTACTGAGAAGGTGAGAAAATTAGGGGGTGAAGGATGCTTGTTCAAGGGACCTGGGACTGGGCCGTATGGCACCCTGGGGGGGGGGGGGGGGCAGGATCTAAACTGGAATGTAGAAACATGAGACTAACTAAATGAAAAAAATATCCCCAAAATGAAGATCGGATTAAAAGGAAACAATTTATTTGCACAAAAAATTTCAAAGGCACTGCATCGGGCCCCAAGGCGCCAGGGTCTTAATACAACAATTATTTACAACAGTTATTAACAACTTTGTGCATAAAAACTTAAAGGGGCCAAGGGACACCGGCCCTTAAAAAATTCAAAATCTGAGCTTCAGGTGCATCAGGATGTCTTGGACTATACTCACATAAATTTTCAAACTTCTACGTGCGGTAGATTTCGCTAGCCATCGCAGACACACAGAGCGAAACTTTCTTTTATTAGAATAGATTATGTGGAATGAATTCTATAAATCAAATGCAGTGCAACAATTTGAATTATTTAATTTGTGTGGACGGGATTTGAGGAAAGTGCATTTTCAAGAGTGTCATTTGTTTTTTAGCAAAACTTAAGTTTTACTGTGTGAATATAATACAAATAAATTCATATATAGAACTACAGAAAAGATATGGATACACATATATTGTCGTCAATGAACGGTAATTACCAGAAAACTCTTCTTTTAGTCGTTTTATGCATTTTCCTCTTTAATTAGACTTTTAGTTTTACTGTGTGGTATGTATAAAATATAAAGAAGAATTTGCGTGTTAAGAGACTACTCACCTCATGCGAAAACACCAGCTTTCTAATGTTAATTCTATGGGAGAAATTGTTTTTTAGTATCTTGTTTGACTTTCAATATTTTTAAGTGATTTTTTTTTATTAGATAGCTGAGGCCGATCTCTACAAAGGCCGTTTTTTACTTTTTCGATTTTGTTTGCAATTTGTTTTCCAATTTGGATAATTTCACTTTCGGAAGTCGAAAGTCGACGTTTACTCATAAAAAATTAAAAAAAAATAATAATAATACTGCGGGCAAAATCGAAAAAGTAATAAATTGGCATTGTGGAAATCGACCTTGGCTAACCAATGCAAATAAAAATCATTTAAAAATATTGACATGCAAACGAGATATATTTCTTTTAATTCTCCCACAGTAGCAAGGAATGTTAGGAAGGTTCCCATACGAACATTAACTAGCGGATTCAGTTTCCGTGAGTGAAGTAGTAGTCCCTTAATGTCTATAAACAGTAATTACTGAAAAGAGGCTTTTAACTTTGTTATGTATTTCCTAAAATATCTATTTACGTACATCTGTTCCTTGTAGGAAAAAAAAAATATATATATATAATAGAATATTTTTGATAGTATTAGAAAATGTTTCATAATCTATGTATGGCGCATGATTTTTCATGCTAGTTAAAGTTGTATTTGGAGTAAAAAAATGTGAAATTGTTGTAACATAAATTACGTTTAATGAATTTCTTTTTCATTTTGAATAACTGCGTACAAAAAAATAAATTATTTATATAAACAATATGTACCCTTTTTAAAAATTTGAAATTAAATCTTATCTATAATACATTTAAAAGTAAAATTGAATTAACAGATGTTACCAGTGCTTTCTAGGAGGCGCAATACTTATTCATTGTTTTAAATGGAAATGTAGCAACAGATGTTACATTTTTCTATGACAAATGCTGAATTAAATTGCACAAAATATAAAATTAAATATTTTAATTGATCAGAACATATTTATGAAACTATTGAAACTGTTTATTACACTGAAGCCGATATAATAATTTTTATATCTTAAGATTTTTCTTTGTCCACAATTCCAAACTGGGTGTTTTAAGACAATTATCAAAGTTGTGTTTTCCGTTCGTAAATGCATAAAATTTACAAGTTCTATTCAGATAATAATAGTTAAAATATCGATGTGGGACGTATTTTTCATGTGCGTGGTCTGGTTCAAGTACGAACGTTATTTACGATCATAATTTGCTTCATGAAAAATTTTTAATTTTTTAAAATCTACTGAAAACTATTTAAGGTCTAACAAAAAAGAAAATTTAATTAAATTAATTTTAATTAAATTTAAATTTTATTTTTCATTTATTTTTCCATGCAGTTGAAAATGAAAAGCAAGTTCAAAATCAAGTTTGCCCATTAGGTGATACAGACCCTAATGTTCGAAACTATGAGCGTCCCCCCACTTTTTTTTTCCAGGACTACACCACCGCGTGTAAAAAGGCCGCAATTTATGACCTGATTGAACACGCAAAGTCTGAGAATGCATTATCGCGCGTATTCAGACCAAACGCCCGCAAAGTTGTGAAAGCTATTCCGCAAAAGGGAGGGTTTACGAGCGAAGGGGGAAAGAATTGAAAGTCGCGATTCCTGACAAACATCTTTCACCTTCCACAACTGCTCACATCACGTAAGATTTAAGAATAAGAGAATCGATTTTTAATCGAATATTAGCATGTATTAACCAATGAGAGAGCATCAACAACTTTTAAAAGGACAGAATGTAATGTTTTAAATAATAGCTGACCAGTTGAAGAATATTTCTTTTAAATGTTAAATTTAAAAATATTTAAAATCCGAGTATTATTTTAATAACAAGCTCATATAACACATTAATATTTTTATTGCTCTAGCTTATTCCCATGAATGAATCACCTATTTTCCTATCAACTTAAAATTTATTAATTCAAAATTACGGAATATGCTAACCTTTTACTTTAGTTTTAAAGCCTCAGCTTTTCTACGGTGATATTTTTTCTCCACAATTAAATACATTTAAGAAAAAATAAGGAACAGATTGATACATCGGAACTTCCAAAAAAAGCAATCAGGCGCAGGGCTGTAAAATGCTTTAAAATGGTTCTGGATGCAGGATGCATAAATATCATTCACGCTAGATAAGCATATACTTTGCTAAATAAAATATTAAAAAAATATTATACGAATTAAAAATAGAGGTATAGGCCACATATAGGCGCCATAATAACTGCAGTTTTAAAGTATATGTTGGTGTATATATATATACTATATTATACCCTGTTTTATATATATATTTGCATTTACAAGTTCCTATTATTAACTTTTGTATCATTTTTTCCTTTGATTTTTAGTCATGCAATTTTATTTTAAGTATATATATATGCATACTGGCTAACTGATGGAGGGGGGGGGGGGGGGGGTCGTTAAGGGTTTAAAAACCAGAGATAGCACTTAAGGGTGTTTTCAAATTCAAAAGGACAACTTTCTGACATAAGTTTTAATTTAATTTTGTTCGAAAATGCATTAAAGTAGCTGGTGTTGTTCAGAAACTATGTAATTGGGCTGTTTTTTTTTTTCGTTTTTTTGCAAACACAATAGATCTTTCAGAAAATAGTGTCAAAGTGGGCGTTTTGAACCGAATTTCCGCGCGAAGGAAGAAAGAGCACTCAACAGCGGGCGAAAAACGTGTTTTTCACGTGATTTAAATTGCTTATAAGCCAATAAGTAATTGATTGATAAAAAAATGGAAAAAAACAGTTCAATTACAAATCGCTTCCATGTCCAGACTTTCCAATTTTATACATTTCCGTTAAAAAATGAATTTGTAAATGTGTCAAAACGTTTTGCGCTTGTTGAGCAGAGCAGTTAAGAACAGCCTTAAAAACTGGTGAGATACATATGATTTTTTTTTTTTTTTTTTTTTTTTTTTTTGCTAAGATAAATACGTGATCTTTAAAAATCAACGCAAAGAAAATCTGAAATATTTTGAGAAATTTTTTCTTGCACTTATTTTAAAGCTTCATAATAGGATCTCCTTCTTCAGCTCTAAAAGAATAATACAAAGAATAGGAAATAATAGTAACAAAGTGTGTTATTGTTATCCCGGTTTTCTCTCTTCTTTTATTTTACTTTTAAGACTGTAGTAGGGGCTCCTTTAGCAAAGTTTTGAAACAGCCTAATGTTAAATTTATTTTGGTTGCTTGTTCTTTTCATTCAGCTGATTTATACTAGACTGTACTTTTACAATTAGCTGTATCATAAAAGTTCCTTTATAATCCTAATAATTATTATTTTTTTATACTTTTAAATTGGATTTTTTAACAAGAATAATGTATATAGGCTCAAACCGAAACATCTACTTTCATGCAATTGTATTCTTTCGCAAGAATCCCCCCCCCCCCCTCCCACCAATTTAAATCAATTTAACATTTTTGTTACTTTTAAAAATTACTTATTAGCAGGCCCGTAGCCAGGTGGGGGCCAGGTCGGGCAAAGCCCGACCTGGAAAATGTTTTGCCCGACCTAGCGCATTCCGATAAAAACTTAAATTTCCAGTTTTTCCCCACTTCTTGTTCAACCTAGAATGAAGCTCGACATTCTGATCGACATTCTGTTTTTTCACTCAATATTTCCCTTTAAAAAAATTCATGTAATACAACATCAAATTTTCATTTTTCCATGACATATCTTTCCCTCTACCCCTAAATTTCCTTTCTAGACTGGAAACAAAAATAGCAAAATTTCATCTATAAAGCTTTTTTCCTCTCCCTCTTTAACAGACCTGTCGAAAATTGCTCCATTGTGCGTGCCTTTTCGCTTTGTAGAAATTATCCCATACCGCTTCAACAACAAATCGGGTTTACCTTATACCTATCCCTAAAGCTTGCTTTCTTTATACAATTGTCACCCTATGTAATTTATCGTTAGCAGGCAGGGTTGAAACCAAATACTTCTGAAACTAATCTTGAAGCAGCCCACAATACTGTTTCCTTAACTTTAATTTGCTGTAAATGACAGTTAAATGCTTCTTTCTTGGAAACTTGGTCCGATTACAACAAACTCCAAAGGACACTTCCCCCCCTCCCCCCCCATGGGAAAATACAAAATAGATAATGGAAGGTCTGTCCCTTCATCTCTTCGACTGTCTCCCATTCCACTGAAATTTTTAAAAAAATGTCGCTTCTAGAATAAACCAATCATTATTTCAAATTTAAACAATACAATATGTCAGGCTACTTACGATTTTACAAATCTAAATTTATTACTTACTGACACATTCATAAAGCCACTTTTATTCTTAAATTAAAAAATGTTACAGATGCTTTTATTAAGAAACAAAGAAACTGAATGCATTGTTTAATGAAACTGTTCTGCACTTTTTCTTAAAAGCAAATCAGTTTCCAAAGTGGTCGTCAAAGTTGCCAATATAAGCCAATTTTTGCAAGGCGACAGCCTGATACAGACCATCCTAAGATAGAAATCAATTACAACTCAAAATGTAATACATTTATTGAAAAGTGAAAAACGGTATTCGATTCCAATTCCTAATTAAAAGAAATGCATTTTATTTACGTTATGCGCAGGGCCATAGGAAGGTGTTTTGAGGCCACCCACAAACTTTTTTTTCAGGTCTCCCCACCCCCCCTCTAAGATTTTGGAGAAATATCTATATTTAATTTTGTTATCCCAGTTCTATTTTATAACAACACCAGCGGAGCTTCGCTAGTTGATTTTTTCAAAACGAAACTCAAATTAAACGAATTTAGAGTTGGGTTGAACTGCTTTCGGCAATGTGCCCATTGGGGCTATGCCGGCTCAGATCTTGAATCAAACAAACCTTGAATTATTATAAATTTTTATTTCGACCCGGATTAAATTAAAATTTTCAACGTTTTGTTCATGGTGTTACAGGAACAGATTTGATATTCTTACAACATGAATTTAATCAAAGCACTAGCAAAATTTAACTGAGAATTCCCCCCATTTAGAAAAAAATGTAAAAAAATCACCGCAAAATGCGAAAGGATGCCAAAAATTGATAACGATATTTCGAAGTTCATAGCGAGCAAAATTTACTATATTGTGCTAAAAGATTGAAACCGGATTTTTTATTTACGAATGTTAAAAAAATTACCAGAAACACAGCTAAAAATTCTCGAAAAATTCAAAAATAGCAGAGAACAAAATTTGGAAAAAAAAAAAAAAAGTTTCAAACGGAATTCTCTTTGCAAATGAACCGCCACAAAAAACCCCCAAATATTGCACATAAATAAAAAAATATGGAAGTCTTTTCGTATTCTCTGTTTTTTTTTTTTTTTTTTTTTTTTTTTACAGTTTGACAATGTCATCCGCATGGCCCAGACAGATTTTTTTAAGCAGAAAATACTCACTTATAATAACTTTTTTTCTGCTTTGAACGCTGCCTTTTATTAAATATATATATATATATATTTAGAGATTTACAAATTCCAAAAATATTACCTTTGGGATGTCGTTTTCATATTTTTCAGTTTTCTCCTATTTAAAATTGTCACCCAAGTGTTCCGGACAGAAACTGAAAAAGAAAGGCTTCGGATAGACAGTACCTTTCTGTGGGCAACGAAGATGGATTTCTTACTAGATAATAACAAAGACATACAGAGTCTGTCTGTCCATTTTTTTTTCTTTTTTGGTCTGACCAGATGTTTTTCTGTTCACGACAAGATTTGACAGGAAGGAAACCTGTATGCCTTAAATTATGCACATCGAAATAGGTTTTTTTTTTAATTTAATTTTTAAATTTAATTTTTTATGCTATTATTAGTGTTTTTTCGAGTTTCGTGTTCCCCCCCCCCCCACCACCACCACCATTCATAAAAGGAATCCATTTTCAATCTATCTTTCCATTTTAGCCAAATATAGTAAAGTCTTCTGCGATTTTTGAATATTTCACGAAGTCTTTTATGTAATTTTTAACTTTCTTTCGCGTTCCGACGGGATTTTTTTTACATTGGTAAAAGGAGTCAGGTTTCGATCTTTTAGCCACAAGTACAAAATTTTGTCCTCTGCAATTTTTGAAATTTTTGCAAACTTTTTATGCGATTTTAAACGCTTTTCCCGTTTTTAAGCTCCAGTGATTAGAAGAGATTTTTCTCATATTTGAAGTAATTTTCGTCTTTTGAAAATTTCTAGAAATTTTGACCTTTGATTCGCGACTTTTTGTGATATGAAGGAAAAAATATTAATGCGTAAGTTCAGTTTCTAGTTATGAAAAGTACAATGCAACACAGTTGACGGAACACTATTGGGATTTGATTTGATGAAATTGCATCTTTATATTGAAGGATGTTGGGTAATTTTTACGTTAGATTGGTGACTTTCTATATTTTTGCGAAAAATGGGCAAATCAAAGCACTTTTTTTGGTTGTGCGTGTGTGTGTTTGAACGGAAAAAAACCTCCAGTCCACTGCTTTATTTATTTTATTTTATTTATTTATTTTTTGAGAATGTAAAAGGAATCCGGTTTCAATCTTTTATATCAATATAGTAAATTTTGCCCTTTTTTTTTTTCTTTTTGTACATTCCTAAAAGGAATCAAGTCCTTTAGTTCAATATAGAAAGTTTATCGTTTGCAATTTCTGATTTTTTTACAAACCTTTTATGTGATTTTTAGAGTATTTTTTAAAATTTCACATTCAATCTTTAGGCTCGATATAGTCAAATTTTGCTCTTTGCGATTTTTGAATTTTTGTCCAATTTTTTATCGATTTATATCCTTTTCTTCATGTTCTACGAAGACCTTTTGGCAAGTTTTTCTGAACCGAAAAATTATCCAGTAGATTTTGCTGCTGTCATGATTAAGATGATTGGTTGTGTTTGTGACAGCCAATTATCAACACGAGGGATATGGGCCCTAAGAGGGGGGGGGTGCCCTTCGTGGGGTCTTTCTAACGGAACCTAACCCGTATTAACGCCTGGAAATCCAAGGTTCGAAGAAAACCACGAAAACTCCGAAAGATTAGGCCGACGGGCGCGATTGGGTTCGAACCCAGCACCTCCCGTCTATCAGCTTCGAGAGCAGAACCTCTCGGCCACTGGTGGGGCCATGATTAAGATGAAGGTGGGAAAATAACAACTTGGCTCCTGTAGCAAGATGAACGACAATGCTGGAAAATTTAACTTTTACCTGGAGACTATCATTTTTATGGAAAGAAAAATTACAATAATTCAAGAATCAGATTGGTATATTCTGAACGGGTTTACGCTGTTGAAGGCAGTGGGGCACCAAGGAGGAACCCCCCAAAAGAAAAAGGATCTTTTTTTGAAAAACTAACCGGCAAAGCAAGCGAAGCTCAGCTGGCAGATTTAAATAATTACAGAATATAATTTATGTATAATTTACATTAGTAATTTATCAAGAGAAGAGAGATGAAACGTTAAAAAAGAAACAGGTTGAACGTAAGGGGATAGGTAGCAAAGGCATGGCACACAAATGCCTACTTATTGGGACCCCAACGAAATTAAAAAGCACATTTTTTTTTTTAAACATTTGAATAACAATAATGAGGTTTAAAAGTTTTGAATCTTGGATTCCAACTTTTCCTCCATTTAATAGAGACCCTAAAAAAAACATTTCAAAAAGTATTTAGAACTTTCAAAATTTCTTTCATCTGGGCACCTTTAAAAAGAATGGTGGCTGTAGAAAGAAGCCCATGTCTGTTTTGGTTGAAGAAAGTAATAGTTATTAAGGAGGTTTTGAACCTGATTGGGAACCCCAACGAGATTAAAAAGCACATTTTTTAAACATTTGAATAAAAAAGTGATAGCTACAAGTTTTGAATCCTGGGTTCCAACTTTTCCTCCATTTAATAGGGACCCTAAAAAAGACATTTCAAAAAGTATTTAGAACTTGCAAAATTTCTTTCATCTGGGTACCTTTAAAAAGAATGGTGGCTGTAGAAAGAAGCCCATGTCTGTTTTGGTTGAAGAAAGTAATAGTATTAAGGCGGTTTTGAACCTGATTGGTAACCCCAACGAGATTAAAAAGCACTTTTTTTAAACATTTGAATAAAAAAGTGACAGCTACAAGTTTTGAATCCTGGGTTCTAACTTTTCCTCCCTTTTCATAGCCCCTCCTCCCCCACCCCCCCAAAAAAGACGATTAAAAAAAAATTAGAGCATGCAAAATTTCTTTCATATGGGGTACCTTAAAAAAAAATGGTGGCTAGAAAGGAAGCACATTACCTGTTTTGGTTGAAGGAAGTAATTGTATTAAGGAAGTTTTGAAGCTCATTGGGACCCCATTGAGATTAAAAAGTTATTTTTTAAACATTTGAATAAAAAATATGGGGCCTAGGGGCCTAAAAGTTTTGAATCTTGACTTCCAACATTTCTTTATTTTTATAGGGGCCCCCAAAACACACACACACACACACAAAAAAAAAAAAAAAAAAAAAAAAAAAAAAAAAATTAGAGCCTGCAAAATTTTTTTCATTACCTTTAAAAAGAACGGTGACTATAGAAAGAAAGCACAAATTTTTTGAAGGAAGTAATGGCATTAAGAAAGTTTTGAAACTTATTGGGGGCCGCAATGAGATTATAAAGCATATTTTTTAAACATTTGAATAAAAAATTTGGCCTAAATGTTTTGAATCTTGGGTAACTTTTTCTTCTTCTTTGAATCTTCAACTTTTCCTCACTTTTATAGAAGGCCCTAAAAAAGACAATTCAAAAAGAATTTAGAGCCTACAAAATTTCTTTCATCTGGGCACCTTTAAAAAGAACGGTGGCTGTAGAAAGAAAGTGCATATCTGTTTTGGTTGAAGGAAGTAATAGTATTAATGTAGTTTTGAACTTTTGGTTTCATATTTTTCTCCCATTTATAGGAACCCCCCCCCTCCCCCCCCCCCACACACACACACAAAAAAAAAAAGAGACTAAAGTACCAGTATTTTAAAATAAGAGTTTAAGCTTTCAAAAGCTCTTCCATCTGACAAGAAAATGAATTTGGATAAAACAAATTAAAATGTTATTAAAAATACATAAAAAATAATTATAAAAGTTAAAAAACATTATTCGACTCAAAGGTACAATAACTTACTACTGCGCCCCTAACTTTGCTCAGCCCCCCCCCCCCCCATTTGGGGGGGTGGTATGGGAGACGATTCCTACGGCCCTGGTTATGCCAAATATTTTATTTAACTTTAATACATTTTTATTATGTCTCTGAAGAAACTTTAAAAATTTCGTACTGACTTTAGAAATATCTTATATTTTAAATGAAAAAAAAAATCCCTAAAATTGCAATGCATATTTTTGAAGAACTACGAATAAGAGATAGAAAAAAAAAATGAAGAAATAATCTGCCACCCCTGGAAAAATCTTTGCCCTACCTGGAAGTATGGTCTAGCTACGGGCTTGCTTATTAGCTGTGCTAACTGTGTATATATTTTTATACACTATATGGCCAAAGGTGACCGGTCACTTGCGATTTTTGACGTTTTGTTAAATATCTAGAAAAATACATGAGGAATTAACCTAAAATTGCAGGTGTGTAAACAGTATAGTATAGGTCATATATTTCTGTGAACATTTTTTCCCGAAACACCATAGGGGACCGTCAAAAAATTGAAAAAGAACGAATATCTTTTGGATAACCCTGTAAAAACTAATGGAGCAAAAACGTTTAAACTCGGCATTATTAATAAGAGGCTTATTGTAAAATACTGTGTTCATTTCTATGAGGACAGCATGTATACTCGTAGAGAAATTAAGGTTTTTATACAAACAGTCCCAAATTTCGCCAAGTTTTTTGCTTATAATTTGCAGAGTTCTAAATACGTATAAATAAAAATTCTTTTCAGAAAAAATGACGAACAACATTGTACACAATACCCCGCAATCAGAATGAAAAAATAATAAAAATTGGACAGGGCTCCCAGGACTACCAGCTGTAAACACTTTTACAGCTTTTTACTTTTCTGAACTGAAGTTAAGTAATATGGATAAAATACTTTTTTCATGCAATTTAATTCACATGCTCCTAAGAGAAGTACAGCGATATTGTTAGGACAAAATTTAAGTAAATTCAACCATTTGAGTTATTTTTTTTATTCATTTTATTCGAGGGGTCTGAGAGACCGGATGACATCAGTTGTGTGGCAAATTTTAGTCACATCAGTTAAAGGTTAAAGTAAGTTTTTTAAAATTTAATTTTCTCTTTTTCTTACATAATTATCACTTAATAATGAATTAAATGATGGCTAAAGGCACTATTAAGAATATTGATATTCCTAGTCACTACTTTTGATATTCCTTCAAAAAGTGTTTTTTCCTTACTTTTTAAAGATAAATCTGTAATTTTTTGTTCTTTTATATAGCAAAACAGGCATTCTCGTTAGCACAATATTAGTCCACATTGATATCACAGCATGCTCAAAGATGGGGAGGGGTCTGATGGAATTTCAGCGCCCTCCTCTCGAAATGGTCGAAAATGAAATGAAAATATAGTGCTGAATTTTTTCTGTCTGTTTAAGATAAATTTGCATTTTTCCCCTATCGTTCAACAGACTATGCACTACCTCCGCTTTAGTTCCATATTAGTCCATATTGACACCAAAGAAGAGAAAGGGGGTTACAGCCCCCCTCCCCCCAAAACCAGAAATAGTCGAAAAATTAAATGAAAAAGTGTTTTTTCCTTACTCTTTTAAGATAAATCTGTATTTTTTCTTCTGTGATACAGCAAAATAGCCATTCTCGTTAACACCATAAGTCCAAATTGACATCACAGCATACCCAAAAATGGGGAGGGGGCTGATGGAATTACAGCCCCTTCCTCTTGAAATAGTCGAAAATGAAATGAAAAAATAGTGTTGATTTTTTTTTTTTGTCTGTTTGAGATAAATTTTCATTTTCTCCCTTATCATTCAACAGACTAGCCGATCCCTTCACTGTAGTTCTATATTAGTGTACAGTGACACCACATTATATCCAAAAAGGTAGTAGGGGGCTAATGGGGTTACAACCCTCTCCCGAAAATGTCGAACATGAAATGAAAAAGTGCTGATATTTTCCTTTTTGTTTGAGATAAATTTGTATTTTTATGGAATTTTTTAATTTGTATTATATTTTCCCCCTATCATTCAACAGACTAGCCGCTCTCTTCTCTTTAGTTCCATACTAGTGCATAGAGACATCACATTATACCCAAAGAGGTGAAAGAGGTTAATGGGGTGTCCCCTTCCTAAATAGTCGAAAATGAATTGAAAAAAAGGCTATTTTTTTCTTCTTGTTTGAGATAAATTTGCGATTTTTCTTCTGCCATACAGCGAAATAACCATTCTCGTTAACCCATATTAGTCCACATTGACATCACAGTATACTGAAAAAAGGAGAGGCGGCTGATGGGCTTACAAAAACCTCCGCCTCCCGAAATAGTAAAAAAAAAAAAAATTATTGCTTTTTTTCTTTCTGTTTGACATAAATTTGTATTTTTTTCTCCTATCATTCAACAGACTAGCCGCTCTCTTCTCTTTAGTTCCATATTAGTGCACAGTGACACCACATTATACCCAAATAAGTAGAAATGGGATGATGATGATGGGGTTACAGCCCCCTACCAAAATAGTCGAAAATGAAATGAAAAAAGTGCTGATCTTTTTTTCTTTTTGTTTGAGATAAATTTTTAATGCAATTGTTTTCTGCACTATAACGAACTAAATGTTCTGGCTAGTCTCATATCAGCGCACAGTTAAACCACAGTATACCCAATGAGGGTAAAGGGGCTGATGAGGTTACAGGCACCCTTTCGAAACAATCAAAAATGAAACGACAAAAAAATTCCTGTTTTTTCCTTTCTTTTGAGATAAACTTTAAGTTTTTTTTTTTTCTGCGACGCAGCTATTCTGGCTAGTCCCATATATTAGTGCACAGTGATGCCCCAGCATACACCCAAAGAAGTCGATGGGGAAGAGGATTGTGAGGTAAGAGCTCCATTTCAACTCCGAAGAGGTCGCAGTGAAATGAAAAAAAAAGGGCTGATATTCCTTCTTTTTCAGATAAATTTGTTTTATTTTCTGGCATGCCACGAATTTGTTTTTCTCGTTAACACAATATCCTCCTCAGTACTGTGACCAAATTTACTTGAGACCACAAAGTCAATTTTCAAATGACTGAAAAATAGATCCATCCCTGTTTTACTGGATAAATGAAAACATATATGCTCAGTTCAAGAGACCTATTAGTAAATTAGACAAACCGAAAAGTAGTTTAATTTAAGGAGTTTTTCAATTTCTCTCACAGTCGGCGAGTGCCAAGATTGTCGATGCGGAAGTATGTTAATGCATAGTAACACCACAGCTAATCTCAAGTTGATTTCGGCTAGATCGGAAATCCTGTGCCGAAGAGTTGACGGTAAAAGTAGCTTATTAACTTTCCATTAACTTTATTTTCCAATCGCATCTCCATGCTATACCGAAATATGGGGGTGGGGGGTGGGAAGGGTTGGGACTAAGCCTCTTTTAGAGGTCTGCACGGGCCCGGGCTTGGCCCGAGGCCCGTACCCGGCGGAATGGAGGAGAATTTTCGAACGGGCCGGGCCGGCAGAATTAGGGCAATTTTTTCAACAGGCCGGGCCGACAGACAAAATAAGCGGGCCGGGCCGATAAAAAAAATTAATCGGTCCTGTCGGCCTGATATAAGAATTTGAGAGTAGCAGATGGAATACGAAGCCATTTCCAAGGAATATGACTTTTTCGAGAAGTATAAATGTGCGTTAGGAGCCGATGGGAGTTTAACAACATCAATACAGAAATGTAACATGTCCATCATAGAGATCGGCATCGTACAGTTACATGATGCCTGATCCCGGGTTTAATTTTCGGCAGACTTGTGCCGGGACGGAACTGGTATTAATCGTTCTCAGGATGTGTAGGACAGGCATTATGTTTTGTAAAATTATTAATAGCGATAATGAACTTCTGTTAACAGTATCTTTGGAAATGTACCTTAAGGTGGTTCTCATAAGTAGGGAAAGAAGGACAGTTCAGCCCCAGCAGGTGGATTGTGGATTGGGAGGATTGAGGAGGAGGGAGGAATCCACCTTGTGGATAGAGGAGGAGGGTGGAATCCACCTGTGGGAGGTTTCTTAGAGTAGGAGAGTCTAAATTTTTGAGGGGGGCTTAATTTTTGAGGGGGCTTAATTTTTGAGAGGGGCTTATTTTTTTTTTTTTCGAATCGACTTAGAGTAGAGATGGAAATATCATACTATAACATAGGTCTTTTCGAGAGGAAGTATGAAGACACTAAATTTTTCGATGGGCTTAATTTTTTAGGGGGCTTAATTTTTGAGGGGCTTAATATTTTTTTTTCGAATTGATTTAGTATTAGAATGGAAATATCACACTATAACATAACGAGTTAGGTGTTTTCGAAAGGGAGTTTGAGGGGGTCTAACTATTTTAGTGGGGCTTATTTTTAGGGGGGCTTAATTTTTTTTTCTTCGAATCGACATAGAGTAGAAATGGAAATATCATACTAAAACATAGAGATGTAGGTATTTTCGAAAGGGAGTTTGAGGAGCCTAAATTTTTTAGAGGGGCTTATTTTTTAGGGGGCTTATTTTTAGGGGGCTTAATTTTTTTTTTCTGAATTGTCTTAGAATTTGAATAAAAATGAAAATGTCTTATATTTTTTTGAAAAAAATTTTTGATGCTGCCATCTGTATGCGGTAGTGCGAATTTATTATTGAAAATAGTATTTTATTTTTGAAAAGTTTTGGATAAGATTTGAACCTGCAAAATAGTCTCTTGACTTGATAATTTGGGGTAGGTTTAACTGATAAACAAACTATGTCTATATGTTTATATTTTAGATGTTTCAAAACAAAAAATTGTATTCCCCCTTCTGTATTCGCAAAGAGAGGTTGGTTTCTTAAGATAACTCATTAATACCTATTTTAACTGCTCACTTTGCGAATTTTTTTTAATGTGTATGATTTTTAGTTTAACTGATTTTATCGATTTTGTGAATGAGAGTTTAATTATTTTACGCACAAGTGTATGATCATTTTAGAAAGCCGTGGTTTCGAACCTGCGAACTCCCATTCGAATTTCATTTTTTGTAACTGATAAGCTATCCACTATTCAAACCGCGCCCCGACAATTACTGAATTACTTTTGAACACTATATATTTAAAACAAATACATACCTCTTCCTCTTTCTTATACTAGGGAAGTTAATATAATTTATGTTTAAATTGAAGAAATAATTAATTTTTTATATTTCTGTAATAAGGCAAGTCATTTTTTTTGATCGATTAGAAGGCTACCAAACGATTTGAATTAAACATTGTTTTCACCAGTATTAATACACCTAAGTTTAGAATTGTACTTTTTCTTGTGAACCATATCCTATTCATTTAATCGTCTGAAATACACTTCCTAAACCCTCTTATCAACGTTACTCACTATCTATCACAAACATCCGATAAGTCTAATCAGCTTTTTTCAACAGAAAATAGCTAATATGTAAATAATGATTTTAGAAGAGATTATTTCATTTGTTTACAGATTTTAAATGAAAGTTTGAACAGATTTTCTATTTATCGATTATTATAAATTGAATCAACTCATAGTTTGTTATTGCAATAGATAATTATTTGATGATTCTACACTAGTTCTAATAAATTTTAAAACTACTGCCTCACTTCAACTCATTCTTTTATACAGTTTAATAAATTTAGTATGAATTAATCCATTGGTTTGTCATATATTTCACTGAAATAATAAAATTAATGTGTAAAACCTTAGAATGACGAATTCAAAAACGTAGCGTGATGAATCATATACTTTTTAAACACTACATAAAAACCTTTGGATTGATTCACTTCCTGTGAACTTTCTACACATACTTTTTTATGCTACGTGTTTTTCTGAAATTTTTGCACCAATCATATTACATCATTTGCACTATCGTAATAATTTTTTAACATGCGCCCCCTATGATTATATATAAAATTGAATGAAACGAGACTTTTTCATTAGTGTTTGCTATTTTTTGAGTGTGTGAAGACGCTTTTTTCACTTAGGATAATATGGCTAGTTTTCAAGATGGACATTCTACTATGTTAAGCGATGATGTATCACGTTTGAATAATCAATATTTTTCATCAAGATTAAATGATCAAGACATGAGATTAATAGTACAACCTAAAGTAGAACCAGTTTCAGATGATGAAGCGGAATCCTCCTCATCAGAACTGAAGAAACAGAAGTCACCTTTTTTGTGTACTGTTTGCAGCAAATCTTTTTCACGAAAAGGCAATTTAAAACAACATTTGATGATTCATTCAGAAGAAAGACCATTTTTATGTGACATCTGCCAAAAAGCATTCTCTAGAAAGGCTATTTTGAATCGTCATAAACTATCCCATTTAAAGATTCCTTCCCAACATAAATGTGAATCGTGCGGTGAAGCGTACTCAAGAAAGTATGACTTATTAAAACACATGAAGATCCACAAGTCCTCCAAAAACGATAAATGTATTCAGCGCAGTGAAATATTCAATCCCAACTCCGATTTTTTATATCATTTGAAAACTTCACAGAGAGTTAGATGCAAAATTGATAATTCATCCTCTTTAAAAGATATGTTTTTTGAGAAGGTTAAGCATTTTAAAAGGCAAAATGCGTTAAACATATTTACTAAAACTGTAATCAACTCTAACGAGGAGAATGCTACAGACTTTAACACATTTTTTGATTGTATTCATTCGGACGTTTTAAACGAATTAATCTACCAGATTCAAGTTAAAAGATCGATGAAATGGTATGCAAGTGTACAAGTTGTTGTATATCGTGTAACACAGGAGGGTGTCTTAGAGATTGCCACACCCTATTTCCTTTCAAAAACTATACTTGAATTAACGAAACAAAACTTATCTGAACATGTTGAGGATACCTTTGCAAAAATTATTAAGTCCTATGAGAAGTCCACCAGACGTGGTTTTAATTGGACATTAGAGAAAATATTGAATTTAGAACTATCTACCTTTAAAATATAACATGATTTGAAATGTTTATACCTTTTTGAAATATGTGTACTCATGTTTTCACTATTGTAACTATTGAAAACGACGAATAAATAATGTGTAAATGAAAAAGCTGTTGTCTGTTTATTTTTGTTAGAACAACTTGTGATTTTTAATAACTCATGAAGTCGTAACGACTTTACTTTCTATTTTTTTTTTTCAATTTCTAATCAAATGAATAATGAGTTAACTATCTTTTATTAATTTCATATTGAAAGTCTGAAATTATCCGTTGAAATAGTTATTTTTCAATATTTCTAATTTAATATAATTATTTTTAAAGTTTAATATATCACTCGTTGTTTGTATAAACAATTGTTATTGCTCAATAATAATAATAATATTATCATTTATTACCATACAATTCTTTAAAAAAACATAGAACCATTAACATAATATATCATTAACCACTTTTTTAAAAACTGTTACCTTGTGTTGCCATTGAATTCTTCAAAACAAAAAAGAATAAAACTAAAATCCTTATCATTAAATATCATACACAACTTATATAAAAATTGTTACTTTGTGTTGCCATACAATTCTTCAAAAAAAGAATAAAACTAAAACTATTAACATTAAATATCATATACTGTAAATATAAAAATTGTTACCTTGTGTTGCCATACTATTCTTCAAAAAAAGGATAAAACCATTGACATAATATATTATTCACCACTTAAATAAACTGTTTATATATATATATATTTTTTCTAACTTAAACTAAAATTAATAACATTACTAATTCTTTTAAGTGTTTATCTGTAACCGACACTGATTTTTAACATATATTAAGGGATGTGCTGTTTCTAAACATTCAGTTTCCAACTGATTTTTGTTCTAACTTCATCTAATGTTACCTATATTTTTTGAAAATGGGTTCTGTAGTAAATATGTTAAAAAGATCTTCCGACAAAGTGGCTTCTTCTTCAAAGTATCAACGTTTAGAAGAACCTAATGATCCCACTTCCGCAAATGAATTAAATATACCAAGATTGGAAATTCCTAATTTATTAAACACTGACTGTGGGACAATATCACGTGATTTATCCACTACTGATTACTCACCGAATGTGAAATCTGAAATCGATATGAATTTTTTTATCCCTAACTTTGGTGATGATACTACATCTTCCGAGAATTCATGCCAAGAGTCAATTTCTGTTGAGGACTATTTGAATATATTTTTCAAAGACATGAATTTTGAATCCGCTTTAACCTCGACCCGAGCTAGTAACATAATTTCCCAAGACGAGTCCTTTCAAGAACGTACTATTGACCAAGAGGTTTCTGATTCCCAACCAAGCAACCTTTTTAAAGCAAGTGATGAATTACAAAGCACAACCCCACCTACGAATGTCATTCCACAGTCTAAAACTAGCAAATCCAATCATCCTATTGTATTTCGAGAAGAACTCAGTGACTGTATCTTTTTAATTTTAAAGTTGCATAATAGACAATTTCATATTCATATTCGAGAATTTAAACGCAGTGGGCTTACTAGTGAAGAAATTCTAACGAAAAATGGTATTATTATGGATGTTAACAGCTGGTTCGAATTTTGCAAGAAAATTTTTTCATTTAATTTGAGATATAAAAGTTCCTCATTTGTTTCTAATAACATGATATTAGTGTTAAATTTTAATAATTCTATCATGCGAATTAAAAATTTAAGGAATTATTCTCACATTGACTTAAACGAGTATCAGTTGCTCAAATTAAAAGAAAAAATACATGATTTGAATAAGGAACTTCTTCAGCATATATATGTAAACCATATACCAAGCTTAATTAGGCAGAAATGTATCATTGGTCATATATCTACAGAAAATGAACTCATGTTGCAGTCTAAACTTATAACATGTATTGAGAATAATGTATTAACTATACTAAACCGCATTTTTGAATGTGATGGATGTATTTTTAATCAGAAATCTCAAAGCCCTCATTCCTGTTGTATACTAAATAATCGACAAAAATTTGAAAAACTAGGAGAGATGTTATTAACACTTATAGATTTAGATTTTGTTATTTCCTCATTTTTAAACGGAGTGGATTGTGTTAGTGAAAACTTTTTATCAAACATTCATGTAGAAACAATTCAAAACGAATTGTTTAAAATAATAAAATAAAATGTATTGCTATCCTTTACAATACGTGTGTGTTTATTTGTCTAAAGTGTATGTTTATTTTGTTATGTCTTTTAGAACTTTTAATAGAGTGTTAGACTTAAATTTGCATATGTATATAACTAAAGAAATCAACAATTCTTTAGCAATTAAAAAATTAACACAAGTTTAAAATATTAAACTAATAATCTTAATACTATAATTTCTACTTTCTAATATATATTTATATACATATATATGAAACTTAATTATATAAAAAAGTTTTCAATAATAATAATAAGTTTAGAAAATTAAAAAGTTTAAAAAACAAAATTAAGAAACTCATTTAAAAAAATATTTGAAAAGTTAAAAAAATAAAGTTTTCAAAATAAAAAAATCTTTATAAAAAAAATAATAATAATTAAAAAAAAATTAAAATGTTTACAACAGTTAAAAAAAAATATTAAAAAGTTTACAAAAGTTAAAAAAAAAACTTGAAAAAAAAACTAAAAAAAAAATTAAGTTATCAAAATTAAAAAAAAAAAAAAATTATAAAAACTTAATACATTAAGTTTTCAAAAGTGAGTTTACCTATTCGTATATGTATACATGCATGTGACTTTCATTATGTTGCAGTTCAATACTTCTTTTTATCCTATAAAAGTGTTAGATTAATATATACTTATAAAAATATTTGTAAGTTAAATTAAAAAAAAAGTAAATTAGAAAAAAAAAGTTTACAAAATTAAAAAAACAAAATCTTTCTAAATAAAAAAAGTTTCCAAAATTTAAAAAAAAAAAACTTTTTAAATAAAAAATGTTTTCAAAATTTAAAAAAAAAATGTAACTAAAAAAAAGTTTTCAAAATTTAAAAAAAATACTTTGTAAATAAAAAAAAAATATTAAAAAGTTTATAAAATTAAAAAGTTAAAAAAAAAACTTTGTAAAAAGTTTTCAAAATTAAGTTATCAAAATTAAAAAAAAAAAAAATTATAAAAACTTAATACATTAAGTTTTCAAAAGTGAGTTTACCTATTCGTATATGTATACATGCATGTGACTTTCATTATGTTTTAGTTTAATACTTCTTTTTATCCTATAAAAGTGTTAGATTAATATATACTTATAAAAATATTTGTAAGTTAAATTTAAAAAAAAGTAAGTTATAAAAAAAAAAGTTTACAAAATTAAAAAAACAAAATCTTTCTAAATAAAAAAAAGTTTCCAAAATTAAAAAAAAAAACTTTTTAAATAAAAAATGGTTTCAAAATTTAAAAAAAAAATTGTAACTAAAAAAAAGTTTTCAAAATTTAAAAAAATACTTTGTAAATAAAAAAAAGTATTAAAAAGTTTATAAAATTAAAAAGTTTAAAAAAAACTTTGTAAAAGGTTTCAAAATTAAGTTATCAAAATTTAAAAAAAAAACTTAATAAATTATGTTATCAAAAGTCAGTTCACCTAACTGTATATGTATCTGACTTTCATAATTAAAAAAGTTATCAAAAAGTTGAATTAGATTGCAAATACAAGTATACAATCAATCATATATCAATCAGTCATAGCAATTAATCGATCAATCAATTAATCAATCAACTAATCAATCAACTAATCAATCAATCATATTAATCAACCAAACAATAATATCAATCTGTCATATCGATCAATCAATCATATTAATCAACCAAACAATAATATCAATCAATCAACCAATCATTCATATCAGTCAATCATATCAATCAACCAATCATTCATATCAATCAATGAGACACTAGCCATTTTCACTTCAGTCATCGAATATGTAGGTCGTATATTTTTTTGAAAGTCTTTTATTTTGTGGAATCTTCAGCAAAATGATATCAGATATTTGCAAATAAAATCCTATTAAAATCTTTCTCGCAATTGTGAACAAAGATTAATTTTCATATTGTTTAAGTATAATCATTGATTATTTAACTGGATAACAATATTTTTAGAAGTAACTTAAATTTCTTATAAAAACGGAAGTATTTATTGCATCATTCATAGAATTCAAGTTTGAGTATTAACCAAGTTTTTTAAACTTTTATAATTTATACTAGTAATTAGTATATGCTAGTACTTAGTAAAAACTAGTATATTTTCTAGTATAAAGAGTTTATAAAAGTTTAAAAAACTTGGTTAATATTCAAACTTGAATTCTATGAATGATGCAATAAATACTTCCGTTTTTATAAGAAATTTAAGTTACTTCTAAAAATATTGTTATCCAGTTAAATAATCAATGATTATACTTAAACAATATGAAAATTAATCTTTGTTCACAATTGCGAGAAAGATTTTAATAGGATTTTATTTGCAAATATCTGATATCATGTTGCTGAAGATTCCACAAAATAAAAGACTTTCCAAAAAATATACGACCTACATATTCGATGACTGAAGTGAAAATGGCTAGTGTCTTGGTATAGACTCATATCAGTTAGATCACGTGATTGATAATACAATCTGATTGTAGATAAGACAATCAAAAGGCACGAGGAAGGCACGTGATATCTAATTGATTACGTCACAATCTACCACGTGATAAGCTCATCATCTCTTTTCTGAGTTCCAACATAGTAAGTTCATTATTTTTTATATAAATGTTTAAGTATGTATGTATTAAAATTTTAAAATGAAGAATTTAATAATAGATTGTTTATTTTTTTTTTTTTTCGTTTCGATGTGTATAACTATAGAATAAAATGCGGGTAGGATGTTAACATAGAGAAGATTTATTTTATTAAACGCATATATAGAGGTAGGTAAATTCACTTTTAATAAATTACAAAATAATTTTTGATATCATATAATATTAAAAAAAATTACTATTTTTTTAAAAAATGTTAATAACTAAAGAATATTTTAATTTAATGTTTTATATATATATTTTAAGTGTATACTACAGAACATAATTAAAAGGAGGAATCCGTATACATATACTCAAATGCAAATAGAAAGGAAATATAGGACATGCAAATAGAAAGGAAATATAGGACAACTCACTCTTGTTAAATTGTAGGTTTTAGCAGCTTGTAATGTTTTTAATATTTTTGGAAAATAATTTTGTTAACTTTCAAAAGCATTTTAAATATTTTTTTAACTAAAATATCTATTCATACATTGCTTTTGTAAAAGTGCTGTTACAAAATGTTGGTAGTTAATCATTGTATTCAAAACTTTCTTATAATGTTATTATGCTAACTTGTAATCCTTGAACTGCAGTTGATGTGATTTTTTGTATGAATACTTGTATTCGGTATCTTGATTGATCGATTGATATGATTAATATGAATCATTGATTGATATGAATGATTGGTTGATTGATATGATTGACTGATATGAATGATTGGTTGATTGATTGATATTATTGTTTGGTTGATTAATATGATTGATTGATCGATATGACTGATTGATATTATTGTTTGGTTGATTAATATGATTGATTGATTGGTTTGATTTATTGATCGATATGACTGATTGATATTATTGTTTGGTTGATTAATATGATTGATTGATTGGTTTGATTTATTGATTAGTTGATTGATTAGTTGATTGATTAATTGATTGATCGATTAATTGCTATGACTGATTGATATATGATTGATTGTATACTTGTATTTGCAATCTAATTCAACTTTTTGATAACTTTTTTAATTATGAAAGTCAGATACATATACAGTTAGGTGAACTGACTTTTGATAACATAATTTATTAAGTTTTTTTTTTAAATTTTGATAACTTAATTTTGAAAACTTTTTACAAAGTTTTTTTTAACTTTTTAATTTTATAAACTTTTTAATATTTTTTTTTTATTTACAAAGTATTTTTTTAAATTTTGAAAACTTTTTTTTAGTTACAATTTTTTTTTTTTAAATTTTGAAAACATTTTTTATTTAAAAAGTTTTTTTTTTTAATTTTGGAAACTTTTTTTTTATTTAGAAAGATTTTGTTTTTTTAATTTTGTAAACTTTTTTTTTATAAGTTACTTTTTTTTAAATTTAACTTACAAATATTTTTATAAGTATATATTAATCTAACACTTTTATAGGATAAAAAGAAGTATTAAACTAAAACATAATGAAATTCACATGCATGTATACATATACGAATAGGTAAACTCACTTTTGAAAACTTAATGTATTAAGTTTTTATATATATATATTTTTTTTAATTTTGATAACTTAATTTTGAAAACTTTTTACAAAGTTTTTTTTTAACTTTTTAATTTTATAAACTTTTTAATATTTTTTTTTATTTACAAAGTATTTTTTTTTTTTAATTTTGAAAAATTTTTTTAGTTACAATTTTTTTTTTTAAATTTTGAAAACATTTTTTATTTAAAAAGTTTTTTTTTTTTTTTAATTTTGGAAACTTTTTTTTTCTAAGTTACTTTTTTTTAAATTTAACTTACAAATATTTTTATAAGTATATATTAATCTAACACTTTTATAGGATAAAAAGAAGTATTGAACTGCAACATAATGAAAGTCACATGCATGTATACATATACGAATAGGTAAACTCACTTTTGAAAACTTAATGTATTAAGTTTTTATAATTTTTTTTTTTTAATTTTGATAACTTAATTTTTTTTTTAGTTTTTTTTTTCAAGTTTTTTTTTTTAACTTTTGTAAACTTTTTAATATTTTTTTTTAACTGTTGTAAACATTTTAATTTTTTTTTAATTATTATTAGTTTTTTTTATAAAGATTTTTTTTATTTTGAAAACTTTATTTTTTTAACTTTTCAAATATTTTTTTAAATGAGTTTCTTAATTTTGTTTTTTAAACTTTTTAATTTTCTAAACTTATTATTATTATTGAAAACTTTTTTATATAATTAAGTTTCATATATATGTATATAAATATATATTAGAAAGTAGAAATTATAGTATTAAGATTATTAGTTTAATATTTTAAACTTGTGTTAATTTTTTAATTGCTAAAGAATTGTTGATTTCTTTAGTTATATACATATGCAAATTTAAGTCTAACACTCTATTAAAAGTTCTAAAAGACATAACAAAATAAACATACACTTTAGACAAATAAACACACACGTATTGTAAAGGATAGCAATACATTTTATTTTATTATTTTAAACAATTCGTTTTGAATTGTTTCTACATGAATGTTTGATAAAAAGTTTTCACTAACACAATCCACTCCGTTTAAAAATGAGGAAATAACAAAATCTAAATCTATAAGTGTTAATAACATCTCTCCTAGTTTTTCAAATTTTTGTCGATTATTTAGTATACAACAGGAATGAGGGCTTTGAGATTTCTGATTAAAAATACATCCATCACATTCAAAAATGCGGTTTAGTATAGTTAATACATTATTCTCAATACATGTTATAAGTTTAGACTGCAACATGAGTTCATTTTCTGTAGATATATGACCAATGATACATTTCTGCCTAATTAAGCTTGGTATATGGTTTACATATATATGCTGAAGAAGTTCCTTATTCAAATCATGTATTTTTTCTTTTAATTTGAGCAACTGATACTCGTTTAAGTCAATGTGAGAATAATTCTTTAAATTTTTAATTCGCATGATAGAATTATTAAAATTTAACACTAATATCATGTTATTAGAAACAAATGAGGAACTTTTATATCTCAAATTAAATGAAAAAATTTTCTTGCAAAATTCGAACCAGCTGTTAACATCCATAATAATACCATTTTTCGTTAGAATTTCTTCACTAGTAAGCCCACTGCGTTTAAATTCTCGAATATGAATATGAAATTGTCTATTATGCAACTTTAAAATTAAAAAGATACAGTCACTGAGTTCTTCTCGAAATACAATAGGATGATTGGATTTGCTAGTTTTAGACTGTGGAATGACATTCGTAGGTGGGGTTGTGCTTTGTAATTCATCACTTGCTTTAAAAAGGTTGCTTGGTTGGGAATCAGAAACCTCTTGGTCAATAGTACGTTCTTGAAAGGATTCGTCTTATGAAATTATGTTACTAGCTGGGGTCGAGGTTAAAGCGGATTCAAAATTCATGTCTTTGAAAAATATATTCAAATAGTCCTCAACAGAAATTGACTCTTGGCATGAATTCTCGGAAGATGTAGTATCATCACCAAAGTTAGGGATAAAAAAATTCATATCGATTTCAGATTTCACATTCGGTGAGTAATCAGTAGTGGATAAATCACGTGATATTGTCCCACAGTCAGTGTTTAATAAATTAGGAATTTCCAATCTTGGTATATTTAATTCATTTGCGGAAGTGGGATCATTAGGTTCTTCTAAACGTTGATACTTTGAAGAAGAAGCCACTTTGTCGGAAGATCTTTTTAACATATTTACTACAGAACCCATTTTCAAAAAATATAGGTAACATTAGATGAAGTTAGAACAAAAATCAGTTGGAAACTGAATGTTTAGAAACAGCACATCCCTTAATATATGTTAAAAATCAGTGTCGGTTACAGATAAACACTTAAAAAAATTAGTAATGTTATTAATTTTAGTTTAAGTTAGAAATATATATATATATATATATAAACAGTTTATTTAAGTGGTGAATAATATATTATGTCAATGGTTTTATCCTTTTTTTGAAGAATAGTATGGCAACACAAGGTAACAATTTTTATATTTACAGTATATGATATTTAATGTTAATAGTTTTAGTTTTATTCTTTTTTTGAAGAATTGTATGGCAACACAAAGTAACAATTTTTATATAAGTTGTGTATGATATTTAATGATAAGGATTTTAGTTTTATTCTTTTTTGTTTTGAAGAATTCAATGGCAACACAAGGTAACAGTTTTTAAAAAAGTGGTTAATGATATATTATGTTAATGGTTCTATGTTTTTTTAAAGAATTGTATGGTAATAAATGATAATATTATTATTATTATTGAGCAATAACAATTGTTTATACAAACAACGAGTGATATATTAAACTTTAAAAATAATTATATTAAATTAGAAATATTGAAAAATAACTATTTCAACGGATAATTTCAGACTTTCAATATGAAATTAATAAAAGATAGTTAACTCATTATTCATTTGATTAGAAATTGAAAAAAAAAAATAGAAAGTAAAGTCGTTACGACTTCATGAGTTATTAAAAATCACAAGTTGTTCTAACAAAAATAAACAGACAACAGCTTTTTCATTTACACATTATTTATTCGTCGTTTTCAATAGTTACAATAGTGAAAACATGAGTACACATATTTCAAAAAGGTATAAACATTTCAAATCATGTTATATTTTAAAGGTAGATAGTTCTAAATTCAATATTTTCTCTAATGTCCAATTAAAACCACGTCTGGTGGACTTCTCATAGGACTTAATAATTTTTGCAAAGGTATCCTCAACATGTTCAGATAAGTTTTGTTTCGTTAATTCAAGTATAGTTTTTGAAAGGAAATAGGGTGTGGCAATCTCTAAGACACCCTCCTGTGTTACACGATATACAACAACTTGTACACTTGCATACCATTTCATCGATCTTTTAACTTGAATCTGGTAGATTAATTCGTTTAAAACGTCCGAATGAATACAATCAAAAAATGTGTTAAAGTCTGTAGCATTCTCCTCGTTAGAGTTGATTACAGTTTTAGTAAATATGTTTAACGCATTTTGCCTTTTAAAATGCTTAACCTTCTCAAAAAACATATCTTTTAAAGAGGATGAATTATCAATTTTGCATCTAACTCTCTGTGAAGTTTTCAAATGATATAAAAAATCGGAGTTGGGATTGAATATTTCACTGCGCTGAATACATTTATCGTTTTTGGAGGACTTGTGGATCTTCATGTGTTTTAATAAGTCATACTTTCTTGAGTACGCTTCACCGCACGATTCACATTTATGTTGGGAAGGAATCTTTAAATGGGATAGTTTATGACGATTCAAAATAGCCTTTCTAGAGAATGCTTTTTGGCAGATGTCACATAAAAATGGTCTTTCTTCTGAATGAATCATCAAATGTTGTTTTAAATTGCCTTTTCGTGAAAAAGATTTGCTGCAAACAGTACACAAAAAAGGTGACTTCTGTTTCTTCAGTTCTGATGAGGAGGATTCCGCTTCATCATCTGAAACTGGTTCTACTTTAGGTTGTACTATTAATCCCATGTCTTGATCATTTAATCTTGATGAAAAATATTGATTATTCAAACGTGATACATCATCGCTTAACATAGTAGAATGTCCATCTTGAAAACTAGCCATATTATCCTAAGTGAAAAAAGCGTCTTCACACACTCAAAAAATAGCAAACACTAATGAAAAAGTCTCGTTTCATTCAATTTTATATATAATCATAGGGGGCGCATGTTAAAAAATTATTACGATAGTGCAAATGATGTAATATGATTGGTGCAAAAATTTCAGAAAAACACGTAGCATAAAAAAGTATGTGTAGAAAGTTCACAGGAAGTGAATCAATCCAAAGGTTTTTATGTAGTGTTTAAAAAGTATATGATTCATCACGCTACGTTTTTGAATTCGTCATTCTAAGGTTTTACACATTAATTTTATTATTTCAGTGAAATATATGACAAACCAATGGATTAATTCATACTAAATTTATTAAACTGTATAAAAGAATGAGTTGAAGTGAGGCAGTAGTTTTAAAATTTATTAGAACTAGTGTAGAATCATCAAATAATTATCTATTGCAATAACAAACTATGAGTTGATTCAATTTATAATAATCGATAAATAGAAAATCTGTTCAAACTTTCATTTAAAATCTGTAAACAAATGAAATAATCTCTTCTAAAATCATTATTTACATATTAGCTATTTTCTGTTGAAAAAAGCTGATTAGACTTATCGGATGTTTGTGATAGATAGTGAGTAACGTTGATAAGAGGGTTTAGGAAGTGTATTTCAGACGATTAAATGAATAGGATATGGTTCACAAGAAAAAGTACAATTCTAAACTTAGGTGTATTAATACTGGTGAAAACAATGTTTAATTCAAATCGTTTGGTAGCCTTCTAATCGATCAAAAAAAATGACTTGCCTTATTACAGAAATATAAAAAATTAATTATTTCTTCAATTTAAACATAAATTATATTAACTTCCCTAGTATAAGAAAGAGGAAGAGGTATGTATTTGTTTTAAATATATAGTGTTCAAAAGTAATTCAGTAATTGTCGGGGCGCGGTTTGAATAGTGGATAGCTTATCAGTTACAAAAAATGAAATTCGAATGGGAGTTCGCAGGTTCGAAACCACGGCTTTCTAAAATGATCATACACTTGTGCGTAAAATAATTAAACTCTCATTCACAAAATCGATAAAATCAGTTAAACTAAAAATCATACACATTAAAAAAAATTCGCAAAGTGAGCAGTTAAAATAGGTATTAATGAGTTATCTTAAGAAACCAACCTCTCTTTGCGAATACAGAAGGGGGAATACAATTTTTTGTTTTGAAACATCTAAAATATAAACATATAGACATAGTTTGTTTATCAGTTAAACCTACCCCAAATTATCAAGTCAAGAGACTATTTTGCAGGTTCAAATCTTATCCAAAACTTTTCAAAAATAAAATACTATTTTCAATAATAAATTCGCACTACCGCATACAGATGGCAGCATCAAAAATTTTTTTCAAAAAAATATAAGACATTTTCATTTTTATTCAAATTCTAAGACAATTCAGAAAAAAAAAATTAAGCCCCCTAAAAATAAGCCCCCTAAAAAATAAGCCCCTCTAAAAAATTTAGGCTCCTCAAACTCCCTTTCGAAAATACCTACATCTCTATGTTTTAGTATGATATTTCCATTTCTACTCTATGTCGATTCGAAGAAAAAAAAATTAAGCCCCCTAAAAATAAGCCCCACTAAAATAGTTAGACCCCCTCAAACTCCCTTTCGAAAACACCTAACTCGTTATGTTATAGTGTGATATTTCCATTCTAATACTAAATCAATTCGAAAAAAAAAATATTAAGCCCCTCAAAAATTAAGCCCCCTAAAAAATTAAGCCCATCGAAAAATTTAGTGTCTTCATACTTCCTCTCGAAAAGACCTATGTTATAGTATGATATTTCCATCTCTACTCTAAGTCGATTCGAAAAAAAAAAAATAAGCCCCTCTCAAAAATTAAGCCCCCTCAAAAATTAAGCCCCCCTCAAAAATTTAGCCTCTCCTACTCTAAGAAACCTCCCACAGGTGGATTCCACCCTCCTCCTCTATCCACAAGGTGGATTCCTCCCTCCTCCTCAATCCTCCCAATCCACAATCCACCTGCTGGGGCTGAACTGTCCTTCTTTCCCTACTCTCATATTTACTGCTCAACAATGCGAAACTCTCAGACACATTTTCTGACTCATTTTTAACTATAAAGGCATAAAATTGACAGGCCTGAGTATTGAAGGCATTTGGGATCGAATAGCGGTTCCATTTTTCATAAATTACGTACAGAGATAACAGAGACTCTTGTCACGTGACTGTACGTTTTTCTCCTTTCCTGTGCTATCGCTTCCGGAAATTCGATTCAAAACGCTAACTTTGCCAGTATTTTCTGAAAGATATATTACTTTTATCTAAGGAAAAAAAAAAGCATTTGCATGGTTTCTGAATAAGAATACCTGCCAATTTCATGCGTTTCCGAAAAGAAATGAATTCATAAATCTATCAAAATGTAGCTCCTTTGGATTTCAGAAAAGCCTTAAAAATGAGAGAAATATTTTCACAAATCTACCTTTTATTATAAGCTTCAGAAGTTATCATGTTTTTTAACCCTTTATTCTAAACTACAATAATCTTTTAATGAACCCTTATTTAAATTTTGAAACGTAGACGTTAAATTTTGAAACGTAGAAACGTAGACGTTGACTAAAACACTGTAAGTAATCGTTAATGTTTACTATTGTGTGTTTTCTATTTTGCGAACACATGGTAATTTAAAATATACTGTAAAATGTTGCCATAAATATGCATGTTGTATTCATTAAAAGAATCTGAATTGTATGTCGGGAAAAAACGAAATTTTTTGTAGAAATTTAGTCGGGCCGGGCCGGGCCTGTTTTCACTGATTTTTGTACGGGCCGGGCCAAAATGAGCTTTCCTTCAGCCCGGGCCTGGAAATTCCGGCCCGTGCAGACCTCTAGCCTCTTTTCCCTGCCAAAATGGTCGGAGTTAAATGGTAAAAAAAATTCCTTTAAACTTTTTAGATCAATTCGATTATATACATGCATCGCACTTGTGTTTCTTGTTAGTCCCATATTTGTGCATAGTGACACCTTAGCTAATCTCTTCAGAATTTTGGCTAAGTCGGAAGTCAGGCATATATGCGCGGAAGAGCTGACTGTGAATGATATTCATTAACTTTCGTTTTTAACACTCGATTACTTCCTCGTATCTGTAAGATACACAGTGACTTCTTGTTTGACTGCAAAGACATCTTTGGAGTTCGGTAACTCCCCCCCCCCCCCCCCCACTTATCTTCCTATTCTGTCCTAACTTTGCAGCCAGTATTTTTCATCTGGAACGGTTTAAAATTCTTATTATTACATGTGCAATGCACAAATAATAAACAAAGTCGTTATTTTATATATGTGTATAAAAATATTTTATGTATACAAAAAATATTTTGTGTTTGTTACAATATTAATTTATTGTTAAACAAGTATCGTAGCCAGAATTTAGTTTCGGGGTTTGGAAGAACAATTTTATAGATTTTAAGCTATAATGACTTTCTTTTCAATGAAAGTATTAAAAAATAATAATAATAACACTTTTCAATATATTTTGACGTGGGACGGCCTCAGGATCGTACCCGCGCTCTCCCCTTCCCCCCAGATTTGATTCTGGTAAAAAGAAAATTCTGAAATTCACAGCAAATTTTCTGAAAGCTTACAGCAGAGTGTGGAAGGAGAGGAAATCCCTTCCCACCGCTTATTTTTGCTGTAGTTCGGGTTAACTCTGTTTTCATTTCAGGTCAATTTCAGGCTGAGTGTAGATTCCTGCAAGTTGGGTTCGGGTTAACCAGATTTCTAAAAAGTTAGTACAGTATATTATTTCAGTTTAAAAACTATACCTATTATAATAAACATAGATATCTGTATGTGTTTTTTCCTCGATCCTTTGATGAAATTCAGGTTTTTAACACGACGCATTGGCAAAATTCGCGTTTTTCCGCGGATCTTTAACGAAATTCGTGTTTTTTTCCCGTGATCGTTTGTCGAAATTTGTTTTTCTTTCGCGATTTTTTAACGAAATCTGCGTTTTTTTTACGCAATCCTTCGTCGAAATTTGAGTTTCTTCTGCGGATCTGTGACGCAATTCGCGTTTTTTTTTTCGCAATCCTTCGACGAAATTTCCGTTTTTCCGCGGGTTTTTGATGAAATTCGAATTTTTTTTTGCGGATTCCTGCCGAAATTCACGTTTTTTTTTTTTTTTCGAAATCCTTCGTCTAAATATGCGGGGTTTTTTTTTTCGCGGCTTTTTGACGAAATTCGCGTTTTTTTGTCGTCTTTTTGATGAAATTCGCGTTTTTTCTGCGGCTCTTTGACGAAATTCGCGTTTTTTCACAGCTGTTTGACGAAATTAGTTTTTTCCGCAATCTTTTGACGAAATTCCCATTTTTTTCTGGCCCTTCTTTGTGACCTGCTTTTTTTTGCGATCCTTTAACGAAATTCGCATTTTTTCCGCTTCCCTCTGACGGAATGCGAGTTTTTTTCCGATCCTTTGTCGAAGTTTGCGTTTTTTCTGCCCCCTTTGACGAAATTCGAGTTTTTTCTGAGGTTATTTGACGAAATTCCCGATTTTTGTGCGAATCATTCGTCGAAATTTGCGTTTTTTTCCGCGGATTTAGACGAAATTCGCGTTTTTTCTCGTCTTTTTGATGAAATTTGCGTTTCTCTGCGGCCTTTTGACGAAATTCACGTTTTCCCGTGACGACGAAATTCTAATTTTTTGCGATCCTTTACGAAATTAGCTTTTTTTGCAGCCCTTTGACGGAATGCGTGTTTTTTTGCGATCTTTTATCGAAATTCGCGTTTTTCCGCGACTTGTTGATGAAATTCGCGTTTTTTCTGCGGCCCTTTGACGAAATTCGCGTTTCTTTTCGAGATCCTCTGACGAAATTAGCTTTTTCCGTCGGTTTTTGACGAAATTCGCTTTTTTCCGCAGCCTTTTGACAAAATTTACGTTTTTCTGTGTGTAACTTTTTTCTCTTTTTGCGATCCTTTAACCAAATTCGCGTTTTTCCGCCTCCCTTTGACGGAATGCGTGTTTTCTTAGCGATACTTTGTCGAAATTCGCATTTTTTCTGTGGACATTTGCCGGAATTCGCGTTTTTTATGCAACATTCGTCGAAATTTGCGCTTTTTCTGCAGCTTTTTGACGACATTTTCCTTTTTTTCTCGTCTTTTTGATGAAATTTGGGTTTTACTGCGGTCTTTTGGCGAAATTCACGCTTTTACTGTGTCGCTTAGACGAAATTCGCGTTTTTTCCGCTTCCCTTTGTCGAAATTTGCGTTTTGACTGCAGCCCTTTGACGAAATTCGCGTTTTTTCTGTTTCCGCGTTTTTTCTCGAAATCCTTCGTCGAAATTAACGTTTTTCTGTGGCTTTTTGACGAAATTCGCGTTTTTTCTCTCGTCTTTTTGAAGAAAATTGCGTTTTTCTGCGGTCTTTTGACGTAATTCACGTTTTTCCTTTGACAAAATTCGCGCTTTTTCGCGATCCCCTACGAAATTACCTCTTTTCCGAAGTTCTTTGACGGAATGCGTGTTTTTAGAGATCTTTTTTCGAAATTCGTGTTTTTTTTTTGTTTTTTTTTTACTTTTTGATGAAATTCGCGTTTTTTCTGAGGCCTTATGATGAAATTCGTTTTTTTTTCTGTGCTCATTTCACGAAATTCGCGTTTCATCCGCGAGCATTTGACGAAAATTGACCTTTTTTTCGCGATCCTTTGACAAACTTCGCATTTTATCTGCGGCCCTATGACAAAATTCCGGTTTTTTTTCTGCGAACGAACAAATTTGATTTTTTTCGTCGACCATTTGTCGCGATATTTTTTGAAGTCCGAATTTTCAGACTGATGACCGAATTTTTCAAATTTTCGGAAAATTCGGAACAAAGTCACCCCTGCCCCCCCCCCCCCCTCCCTCTGGCTACGGCCTTATTGGCAAAAATGATTTCTGTTTACAACATAATTCAACGTGTTTCGTAAGATGTAGAACATTATGGAAATTTAAGTCAGTCACCCCCCCCCCCCCCGAAATAAAATCCTGGGCACGCCACTGAATTCATTGTTTGAAATAGTCGTTTGTATTCTTTGTTGCCAGATTTAAAAAAAAAAAGGCCTGAATAACAACACTACATTTCCAAATACTTTTCAATTGAAAAGTATTATATTCCCATAATGCGATAGGATCGTGTCAAAATGGTGTATGAATGAACGGCGCATGGTGTTTCAGAAGAGATCGTTCAAACTTTGAAATGTGGTACCAAACCAACTCCAAAAACAATTTTTGTATAGAGGAAATCCAGACTTTCACTACAAAAAAAAAAAAAAAAAAAAAAAAAAAAACAGAGTACCTTGCTTTAGTAAGAATATAACATTCTCTCATACTTTTAAAAAAAATAAAGACATTTTGCACAGAGGTACTTCGTTTTGTGTGACATCGTGAAAAGTGAACGTACGGCACAGCATTTCGGTATGTGAAACCGTATGTACTGTCCATGGCATGAAGAAGTATAGGGGCGCCCCTTTGGAAAGGCTCCCTTTCCATGCAAAGTAAGGTTGCAAGTTTTGAAAATATCTTCCCTATTATTAAAGTAACGAAAAAAATAAAAATCCAAGTTCAGCTTCAAGTGAGGCGTTTTGTACTTTCGAGTAAACAATGACTTGTACGAAAGTTGTTCGTTGTACTGTGTGCACTAACACTCCTTATCATTCGAATTTGAACAATCCGTTTTGAATCACCGCGCATGGACGTAACCGATGGGGGAACCCTAAGGCTTTCCTCTTCGAAATTTTTGTCAGGATAACTATAAAAAAAACGTTAAGTATCAAAATTCGAAAATCACCTGTAGCCAAGATTCAAAAATCAAAATTTTACGCAAGCTTTTTTATATTGTTTAATTCCATTAGTATATTTGGGAGAAAAAATGCATTTTGTAAGCAATCTTTATTCCAATTTTTTCGAATGGAACTGGGTAAAATGAGTATGCAAAAATAAAATTTCTACAAAAGCTTGATACAGACTTGTTGAGTCGACATTTTTGAAGCATTTAAAATGTCTACCAACTTAATGTTGCTTGGAAAACATTTTTGGCAATAAAACATTTAACATATACACAGTTTCAAACATAAATTGGGTTGGCACTTACGTCAATACGTCACATTTAAATGTCATTGTAATTTTATTTCCTATGCAAAGGCTTAAATGATCATGAAACAAACCTAGAAATAAACAAAAGAAAAGAAAAGAAAACAGCGTTCTGATAAAGCTCGTTGCAATGTTAAGTTCGCGGTTTCGTTTTGAACAGGGTATACATTTTTCAACGAAAGGGCGCTCCCTGTAAAACGGTCGAGGGAGGGGGCGGTGAGTCAATATTTTCTACCTCACCTTATTATATAAATATATATGGACTATGAGACTCTGCCAATATTGATTGAGTACCTATGAAGCGGCGCTGACAAACAGGAGTTCGCTTTTAGGAGGAAGAAAAAGGGTCGGGAACACTTTTCTCAGAGTCAATGAAACAAGATTTGTCGACAAAAATGGAAGCATATGTTTGCTCCGCCACCTCTATTCCAGTTTAAATTGGATGAGAGTTTTGCTGATTATTGGGGGTTGTTTTTGGTTTTGTGCTACCATTTAAAATTAAAAATGTGTGAAAGAAATAATGACACGCATTTCTATTCGCCAATCATTTACACCACAACAAAGATGTCATTAGATTCAGATTAATTACTTCTTTTACTTACACATCAGACATCATACGTAGTATAGGGTAAGTCTTGCAATCGTTTCAAAAATCAATTTTTTTTTCGAGGGATTTACACGTTCCAGGCATTGGAGATTACGAAAAACATATTTTTAGAAAAAAAAATTGCCGCCCGTCTGTCTGTGTGTATGTGTCTGTAAACGCTCCCGTCAATTCTATCTCCCGAACAAATTGCCACAGAGGCTTGAAATTGGGTGTGTACTCAGTACGTAATAATGGGAAGAAGCCTATTGAATGCCAGTAACATCGATGATACGGAACTATTTTTTTCGGACTATCGAAATATTCGTTCTGATAAAAGGTAGGGGAAACCGGGGCAAGATGACTATGTTAACAATTTTTGTTCTTTATGAATTTATTTTTAAGTATAATAAAATTAATTTTACATGAACTGTTAGAGTATTCCTTTGTAGTATTAAATGTAATACCATTTAATTTTTCAAATAAAATATATATATATATATATAATTTTATTTTTTCATAACGTTGACAAGTTTTGAACATATTTTATCTTTTGAATATGTTACATGGTTTAACAAATGATGTGTTTTTACATCTTACAAAGTATCAAACTAAGCATAATGCATTGTAACGTATAATGTTGAAGTGTTTAGTTGTGCAGCTAATAATAGTCACAAATAAAAATGCCATTTTCATAATTGGAACATTCCTCATGCGTCCACTCTTGGCATTTACAGCATTGGATCCATTCTTCTGTTGGTGGGTCACAATATTGCTCGTCACAAGCAGGACATCTGAAAACACCATCCTTTGAAGTTGATGCAACTGGACTGCTTGGCCTGAATTTAATAGACTTAAGCCTACAGGAACTTAGTTTGAGTTTTTTTATTCTCTTTTTAGCTTCACGAGCTTCTTTTCTCTGTTTTTTTAAACGTTCATGTTCTTCCTTCTGCTTTTCCCGACCATTTCTTTGATGGGTGTGCTTGTAAGAATGCTTGAGCTCAGTGTTTTTCTTTTTCTTTTTTTCTCACATTGTGTTGCTTTAGGCAGTGGTTTGAAATAAAAAACACTAATAGGCTTCTTTGGTGCATCGGAATCAGCATTTGCCGTAAGTTATGGTTTTTCTGGAGGGTTTATACGTTGGTTTTCCACTACCAGGAATTACAAACGCACTTAAACAAGGAAATCAAGTAGAAAAAAATGCATAAAATTGTTTCAAAACTTCAGGTAAAAGGAACTGACGGTGTAAAAAAAAAGTATATATATAGAGAGAAAGAATAAACTAGACAACAGGAATTCTGCTTTTTCAGAATTTAGTGTAGTCCACGATGAAAAAAAATATATATCATATTTTATGGAAGAAACGCCGCGGCGTTTACGAGTTTAAAAATTACTTTTTTTCTAAGTGCGGCGTTTACGATTTTTTTTTAATACCAACTGAGTTTCCTTAATTTAAAAATTCATAAAAATATTTAAAATCGGATTTAAATATTTTAAATAAAACTTCAGACATCTTAAGGTATTAAAAAAGGGGCATCCTACACTGCTCAGAAAACTTTGATTAAAGTTAGGTCAATGTGACACTGTCGACAAAAGTAGCGTTCCGATGGATGTGGCGTTTACAACGGGTGCGGCGATTACGATATTTTTAAGCTTATTCAGGCCAAGCTGCGGCGTGTCTTCCATAAAATACGGTATGTATAGTACAAAATAGTACAAAACATATTTCAATTTTAAGACTTAAAGCAGAAATTTGAGTTTCTAAATTGAAAAAAAAATTTAATTTTTCTATACATATTTAAATCTAACTCTTTTTTTTCTTGAATTATGTATATATTTTTATAGTAACATGTTCAACATACTTAAGGATTGCATTATCTTTAATGCAAATAATTTTAGAGAAAAATAATTTAACCAAAATCTTACGTGAAACAACATATGTTTCCCTACTCGAAAACTGACCACTCCTAAATTGCTTTGTCACCAAAAGCAACCGAAAAAGATTTACAACTGCTTGTGGCTATCTTCAAACTACCGTATATACAGGGTGTATAAAAATTCTTGGTCAAAACTTTACGGGGTGATAGTACACATCAAGACAAACAATATTAAATAGGAAACTAAGGGTCCCAAACGTCTTCCGAAGGAGATAGGCGCCATTAAAGTTTAGGTTTGGTTTGGTTTGTGTTTATGACGGCCAATTATCAACACGTGGGATATAGGCCCTGGGGGAAGAGTGCCCTTCGTGGGGGTCTTTCTAAGGGAACCTAACCCGTATTTACGTATGGGAAACCACGGTTTCGAAGAAAACCACGAAAACTCCGAAACGGTTAGGCCGACGGGCGCGATTGGGTTCGAACCCAGCACCTCCCCTTTACCAGCTTCGAGAGCAGAACCTCTCAGCCACTGGTGGGGCCATTAAAGTTTAGGATCCAAAATTTCAAACGATTATAAAAAATCGGAAAAATTGGTTGATTTGTTTGCGGTTTCCACTAAAACTATTCCTTATACAGTCGGACCTCTATTTAACGAACCTCTATTTTGCGAACTTTTCCTCGGAACGAACAACATTTTGCGAATTTCTTCATAAAATAACCTCCAAATAGCGAAGTGTATTCTCTATTTAACGAACTTTTTCTTCTGATATAATTTTTTTACTCCTTCTTTCTCAAAATATTTCCGGACACTTCAAACTTATTCTTTCTTTTAGGCATTTTATAATGCTCAATAATCTTGAATTACTTTTACCAGGTGACTAACTCAACGAGAGCAGTAAAATCCATGTCATTCTTCGCATTTCATCTAGGAAATGCAAACTTTCAATATCCCCCATTTCACACTCAAAAGGGCAGTTCCGTAGTAAATAAGTTTCCGTAATTAAATTTAAGGACGCATGTAGTAATACTATGCTTAAAATTGCTTGTTATAGAAAATACGATAATGTCATTAAAATTCATTAATTTTAATGTAAATATTTTCTTAAAAATGAAAATATAGTGTATTTCCGGACAATATTTTTATTCATTCTTGTTGTCCTTACAGATTTCTTTTTGATGGGTAAAATGAATAATAATAAAAAAAAAATAAATATGATTTACAAAAAAAAGTGTGATTAGTTAAGTTTTTTAATAATGTTTAGTGATTATGAATTAAAAATCTGTTTTGTGTAGTTTAAAGTATTTAAAAAGGTTCATCTCTATTTAACGAATTTTCCACATAACGAATTTTTTTTTCGGGATTTTGCGACTTCGTTAAATAGAGGTCCGACTGTATCAGTATTTTCTTGAAAATAAATTTTAAAGATAACGTTCAAAAAATGCCGATGGTGGGCGCTTTAGACTTTGGTGTAACAAACAACTATTTTTTACCGTTATTTTCTGTATCTCATTAAATGCCTTCAAAAGCTTAAACTTAGGGGCATCCCACATTGAGACGACAAGCGACATGAAGCCGAACATGTAGTGCATAAAATGGTCGAAACAAAGAACGAAGTTATTTCAAACCTGTCTTAAACCAGTTTTTCCAGCGAATTCAAGCGACATGTCGTATGTGTCGCCTTAGTGTGGGATGCGCCTTTAAACTTAAATTTTGAGCTCAAAATCTGAATCGTTGGGAGTGGTTAAGTAGCGCAAACTGAACTGTTTTCAGGAGTTGAAATTTGAACCTCCATTTTGAGCTCAAAATTTAAGTTTAAGTCTAAGCTTTTGAAAGCATTTAATGAGATACAAAAAGTAACGGTAAAAAATAGCTGTTCGTTACTCCAAAGTCTAAAGCGGCCTCTATCGGCATTTTTTGAAATTTATTTTTAAGAAAATACTGACATAAAAAATAGTTTTAGTGAAAACCGCAAACGAATCGACCAATTTTTCCGTTTTTTGTAATCATTTGAAATTTTGGACCCAAAACTTTAATGGTGCCTATCTCCTTCGGAAGACGTTTGGGACCTTTAGTTTCCATTTAATATTGTTTGTCCTGATGTGTACTATCCCCCCTTAAAGTTTTGTCCAAGAGTTTAGATACACCCTGTATCTCGTGTATAAGTCGACCCCCCCCCCCCCTTCCCCAATTCTTAAGTAAAATTTTGAAACGAATTGAACTTTCGTGTATAAGTCGAACCACATTTCTGGTAGTATGTTTGTTGAAAAATGATTTGTAATCAAGGATAGAAAAAAAAAATTAATAAATGTTCAATAAATTAGTAAACTCTTTTTACGTTTCTAATCAGACTTTTTTTTTTTTTAATTCATCATTTTGAAACCGTATAGTTATGTAAAACCTAAGAAACTTAAACTACTTTGAAACCCATTCACATCCATTTAATTTTACTTAAAAAGAAAAAATCTTTCAAAAATCTATTCAAGCCTTATTTATAAGGGTAAACAACTTCTTAGAGTACTGAAATTTAGTACTACAGTCGGACTCGCTTATAGCGAGCGTGATATTTGCTCGTTATAACCGGGTGCTCTTAAAAAACTCGTTCGTAAGAAATTAAAAAAATCCTTGCATACTTACTTTATTATACGTACTTCATTTATTTTTTATTTCTGTACAGTACAAAAGAAGTTGGTTAATTTGCTTTGAACTGTCTTATTGTATCTTTCTTGCGTTATTGTTCTTCGGAGAAGACTCTTGGGGTCGAAACACATCGTCATTTGCATTCGAAAAAAGTTTAAAGTTTTTCAGCGCACTCAAAAGCCGTTGAGTATGTTGGGGTCGGTTCAGCTTGAAATTCTTCACATTCGACGTTTTCATCGTCGCTCTCACGATTTATGACTCATCACTCACTTTCAGTTGACTTCGAAATGTTAAAGAAATTTTTCCAAGGAACGATTAGCTGAGCTCGAGAAGTGGAAGTCAATAGACATTTTAAATAATCACAAAAATATTACTCGCTATAACCGGGGTTTGCTCGTTAAATGCGAGTTATGATCCCATAGACTTTGCATTGTACCAACCAAGTATTTCCGATTTCCTCGTTAAATACGGGTTCTCGTTATAAGCGAGTTAGACTGTACTTCTTTGTGCTAAGAGATATCTAAAATTAGAAGCATTCTCAAATTGAACTCTTTTTAAAAAGGGGGATTAAAATGTTGAAAGGAATGGCCCTGTATTGAAAGGAATTCTTTCCCAAGAGAAAATAGCGCAGAACAATTACAAAATTTTAGAACAATTACATTATTGTTAAGCCAGTCACAGGGGAATGACCATTGTCCACTTTTATCTCTCTCTCTCCTACGTAGACCCATGTGTAATTACTTAAAACACTTGATCATTCGCCGATTACCTGCGATTTTTTTAGACGGCGCCGCCACCTTTTCCATCCACTGTGTAAAAATCGTGAAATGCTTTCCAAACCACCACAATCTGAACGGTTTGAACAGCAGAGTTGGCAGGTCTTTGACTCATGACGGTTTTTACCGGATTTTACCATGGTTTTTACCGTCATGTCAAAAATGTCAAAAACTGTCAAAAACCCATTTTTTAGTAGTAGTTTGTTTTTACACTATTTTTTTTTTTTCATTCTATCTTTAGTATTAAGTTGTTTCACATGATATATTCAATATTAAAAAGACTCTAAAGTATATTTATCCATCCGAGAAAAACAAAAAAGAATTGCATTAGAATAATACATATACATCTCTGTTAGAAGATCTCTATGATAATCTTAAGCTATTTGGCATATTCTGCAAGAATTATATTTTTTAAAGAAATTCTATAACGCATAAGTATATTAGATTAAGACGTATGTATAATTTCGGCAGAATGTAGTACATTGTTTAAAACTAAATAGCTTTCTCAGAAATTTCCTCAGAAGCAAGTTTTCTTAAAGTGTTAAATCCAAATTGTTCATTGATTATTTTTATTTCTAAATAGCAATAAATGGAATAAAATGTATTTTAATAGTTGAAAATTACATACATCTTTCGAGAGAAAGGAATAAGACTTGTTCTTCAAAGTTTAATCTTGTAGAGATTAAAATTTGCAAATCAATATTAAACTTTAAACTACGTGAAAACTCAATTTTTAACTATATTTTTGTTAAGTAGTTTATTTTAGTATTATTATTTCCTTTAACTAACTAAATAAATAAATAAATATTATTTTTAAGCAGAAATGTAGGCCCCTAAAGATCCATTAATTAAAAAGTTAACTGCATTAAAAAATAAATAAAACATTTAAGAATCTATCTAGATTTAATAATAATTTTAAAGGTAAAAGACTTTTACTCATACAGTCATATGTATGTAAAGAAAATATACAATGTGTTATTTCTTTCAACTCACTTTAAATAATGCCTAAATAACTTTAAGTAAAATGTATACAGGACATAAATAGTTAGTCTTTAAGGGTAGCTTTAATAAATTTCGATTTAATCGCCTTCGCGGCGAGCGTATTTTACAGAATTTTTAATCTTTTATCGCTGGTATTTTAAAACAGAAAATTTTGACTAGATGAATCGAGAAAATGCCTTGATTAAATAAGGCAAAATTTATAATAAAAAATAACTGGTAGGAATAATCATTGCGGAATAATCCCAAGCGAATATATGACGCTCGTCCCCAAGGGGTTAAAAATATTTCATGACTATTCAGGCATAAATTTATATCTAAAAACACATGTGCTGGAATGGTCTGTCTATAAGGTTCATATATATTTGCACTAAAGTTAACAAAAAAATAAAAAATAGTGTATATATAAATAAATTATTCTATTCTGTTTTTTCTTAAATATTGTTTTGTTGTGTTAAATTTTAAGCCTAAGAGCTTTCACCTGAAATCAGGTCCTACAGGTTTGTATAAAATTTTATTAATTTAAAATTTAAAAATTCTGCTTATTGAAGTGAAAATGAAAATCACCATAATTGCATTTATGAAATACATAAGATATGCATTTTAAAATATCATATCTAAAAATATTAAAATTTATTCAAGGACCACAGTCCATGCTTGACATATATTGTCACACCCTATAACAGCATTTTTGCATCTCTAAAATAATTTTAATGCATTTTATTAAAAATGTATATTGAATATTATTTAATAATTATAATAACTTTTTATTATCATTTAATATTAATGTTCATTACAGTTAGTAGAATCTATATTAATGGAGTTTATGACAAATATTGTTCTTTCCTTTTACTCTTGTATTTAAAAATTTCCCCATTTAGGAAATCCTCTTCTTTGAAATAAATTTAACAACGTAATTGCGAATAATAATAATAACAGGAACAACAAGGAAAAATCAAATGCATTGTATGCTACAATTAAACTATAAATTGGAGGAAAATCGAAAATGATAGGTTTTTAACGGAATAAACCAGTAAAAACACGGTTTTTACCTCTGTCATGTCAAAAACCCAACCCTGGTTAAAAGACTTTACAGCGCTCGTCTGTGACTTCCGAAAAAATAATTACAGTGTATAATCGTGTATAAGTCCAATTATTTTAGACCCAATTTTGGAGTTGAAATTTGGGCGGGGGGGGGGGGGGCTCCACTTATACACGAGGTAGTAAAAAAATAAATAAATAAATTCTTCGCAGATCATCGGAGAGTGGGTTTAAGTAAACACATATGGGTGGTCTAGGTTGGAGAGAGAGAGATAAAACAGGACAATGGTCATTTCTCTGTGATTGACAAAAAAATCTCAACAGTAATATCCCTGTCATTGTTCTGCTCCCATTTTCTCTTGGTATATAATTCCTTTCAATTCCTCTCAACATTTTAATCCCCTTTTTTAAAAAGAGTTCAACTTGAGAATGCTTCTATAGACTTCATCCTACAATGCAAATAAGTATTATACTTTAGCAGGTGACAATAGAAAGATGAGCCCTGCTTGACTCAAACTTTTATGACCCAATTGTCAGCAAGCTATTAAAACTATTCCTCTTATCTCTCAGTCGGGTCTTTGTTAGTGGGTGGTCAGAGGTCAGGTGTCAGAGCTATAGGCTTTCAGTTTGAATTTCATGGCAGGGTGAAAATCAATTGAAATCGAAATTAGAAGGGCCGAAACAATTGGGATTTCCGGTGTAAGAGCGCTTTCTCGCCCTTTTTCTAACTCTAGACCTGTGGGCTGTTTGAATTAAGAATAAAGAAGGAAGGTTTTCTGTTTACCAGGTAGAATGTAGAAACATCTAAAATAACTGTGTGGTGGGTAGGTGGTCAACCACAAGCGTCTAGAGATCACACTTTTTCATTTTGATCCTGTGATCCTGCGGGATCAGCGCGTTCCGCGCATATCATTCCGCGCATGACGCGCGCATACCGTCCGCGCATGACGTATATTTGTTTATATTTAGATGTTGAATTTCCCACGTTTATCGCATGGCGAATGATTTAAAACAAAATTTTGAAACACAAAGGCCCTTTTCAGGGCCAATATTTATTCAGAATGATCCGTCTGTGTCTACAGAAACTCTCTTCTGTTCTGAATGTTATAAAACATTTTCAAATATGAGTAATTTAACCAAACATAGAAAAAAATTCCACGCTGAAGAAGTCTCCGAAATGGCGCCGGAAAAAAGTACGGCAGACCAGTCTGTGTCTACAGAAATTCTCTTCTGTTCTGAATGTTATAAAACATTCTCAAATAAGAGTAATTTAACCAAACATAGAACAAAATTCCATGCTGAAGATGTCTCCGAAATGGCGCCGGAAAAAAGTATGGCATTTCAATGTTCTAAATGTCCAAAATCTTTTTCCAATAATAGTAACCTAAAAAAACATGCGAAAAAATTCCACCCGGAAGTAATCGCACATGTAAAAAAATTGGAAGTTCAGTGCATGGACTTGGACTGCAACGAGAGTAATCGGAAATACCAGTGTTATGAATGTAAAAAAACATTCTCGAATAACAGTAACCTAAAAAAACATACCAAAAAATTCCACCCGGAAGAAACTGCAAAAAATCTGGAATTTCAGTGCACAGATTGCAATAAAATATTCTCTAATGAGAATAATCTTGAAAATCATAAGCATAAGAAGCATGCAGTAACAAAGCCCCATGTATGTCCAGAGTGTAAGCAAAATTTTAATAAAAAGAACATTTTGTTTCACTTTGCTAATGAGCATGATGTGAAGGTCAAAGTTAATAAAATATCTTTCTCCTCAAAACAAGAATTTGTGGACTGGAAGTCTGGAATGGAGAAAAATTCCATTTCTAGGTATGTTAAAATAAATTCAAAAAAAATAAAAGATGGTAGAACTCATTATTATGTATGTCACCGATCTGGCCAATACTCTGCTAAAGGTGTCGGAAAACGGTATTTAAAAGTACATGGCAGTAACAAAATTGGTGGTTACTGCCCTGCAAAAATAATTGCTGTTGAGAAAGCCAATGACAGAATTCTTGTAAGTCATTTAAGTACGCATTTTGGTCATAAAAGTGACCTAGGTCGCCTTACTCTAACTCCTGAAGAAAGGAAGTCTATAGCTGCAAAAATTGCTGCGAATATCCCATTTGACGATATTCTGGATGAAGTAAGAGACACCCTCACTTCATGTAATGTTGAAAGGAAACATTTATTAACTAAAAAAGATTTAAGTAATATTGAACAATCTTTCAACATTCGTTGTAATGAAAGAAAACATGAAAATGATATGGAAAGTGTCAAAATTTGGATTGAAGAGTTAAATAAAGATGACAATAAGCCTGTTGCGTTTTTTAAACCACTAGGACAGGAAGATATTCAAAAAAGGTTGGGAAAAGAAGATTTTGTTCTTATTATCATGACAGATGCCCAAAGCGAAATGCTAAAAAAGTTTAGCAGTGACTGCATTTGCATTGATGGGACCCACGGAACTAATCAGTATGGTTACCAACTGTTTACCATCATGATACTTGATGAGCTACGACAAGGATTCCCATGTGCTTTTCTGATTTCCAACCGCAGTGATGAGTCTGTTCTCTCTCTATATTTTGGCATCATTAGGGAAAAGATTGGCATATTAACGCCGAATATATTTATGTCTGACATGGCTAACGAGTTTTATAATGCTTGGGTCACTGAAATGGGGATACCTTGTAAACGTTTATTTTGTACTTGGCATGTGGACCAATCATGGCGAAAAAATTTGAAAAAAATTGGTAGCAAAGATAAAAAAATAGATGTGTATAAAATGTTGCGTGTTTTGTTAACAGAAACAGATAAACAAACCTTTCATACCTTAAAAGAAATAATTTTGGAAAATTTATACGCCGATCCAGAGACTGCAGATTTTGCTTTATACTTAGATACTTACTACCTTAAAAATCCTCAACTTTGGGCATACTGTTACAGAAACCATGCAGGTTTAAATACTAATATGCATTTAGAACGAATGCACAAAACACTGAAATATGTATATTTGAAAGGAAAAAATGTCAAACGTCTGGATAAGTCAATAAATGCAATTATGAGATTAATTAGAGACAAATTGTTCGAAAGATTAATTACCCAATACAGAGGAAAATTAACAAATAAAATAAAAGAACTGAGGAAAAGACACAAAACCAGTTTAGATTTATCTTTAGAGGTTCTAAAAACAGAAAATGAATGGATTATAAGTTCTGAAAACAGCACAGACACATACTCTGTGCAACAAATAAAAGAGAAGTGTGATTGCAATTTAATATGCACTGATTGTAAAGCTTGTATACACAACTTTTCTTGTACATGCATAGACTCAGCTATTCGGTGGAATATGTGCAAGCACATACATTTCCTATGTTCTTCTTTGCTGAAGGATAATCAAGAATCGGAAAATCAGTTGCAAATTGATCCTCACATTCATGAAAACATAATTGTAGAAGAACTGTCTCAAAAAAATAAAATTGCAGCTCAAGATCTCGAAAGCCGAAAAAAAGATGCAATACAAAGGTACATACAATTAGTAAATTTAGTAGAAAACGATGAACAAATGATTAAAATTGAAAAAATGATAAAATATACAACTGCTGCTATAAGTATACAATCTTCTTGTGATAGTAAAGTTCTTAATGATAATAGCCCAGCTAACAAGAACATCATTCCACAAAGAAAAAAAAGATCTGCTGTAACTGTGCAGAATGATTCTGTAAGTGGGAAGTCCAAAAAAAGAAAAATAAGTAACATGTGCTTTTCTTCGAAAGAGTTGCAAAACACAGCTTTGAATTTGTTATTATCTAAAAATGGACAAAACATAACAGACAGACAATAATCAATGTGAAATAGGAATATAAAATAAGAATTTCCAAATTCCAGAAAAAGGAAACATTTCATTATCATCATCAATTGTCTTATGATACATCAATTTAATCTGTTTTGTAATAGCAAATTACACAAAGAAATTAAGAATGGATATTATATAATTTCTTCCTGATAGAAAATAGCAAAATTAAAATTTATCTATTTATTATCAATATTTTAAACAGTATTAAGATTGATACTATAATTGTTTTGTTTTTAAAATAATGTTATGAATAATAAATTCAAATATCTTATGTATTGTTTAATTATTTTTATTGCATGTAGTTTTTCTTTTATAGTATTATTTTATGGTATTTTTTCATAATTCTTTAGTTGTCAGAACATTAATTTGGTAGGATTTAGCACTAATTGCAGTCATATCAATAAAAAAACAAACAATGTAACTCATTTTCAATTATTTCTTCAATTCTGCAGTAATCAATTGAAATAACTTTTGTTTTTGACTTTAAATCAGGGTTTCTGATTTTATTTAATCAAAAAAGCACTTTAGTTATTAATTAGTTTTCAATTATAATTGAAGTTGTATTTTAAAGAATACATAAAAACATGATTTGAAGCTATTACTAATTATGAAATTATTTTTTAAAGATTTACTATTGGTATGTATTTATCGTATGATAAGGTATACAGAACATTATTTTGGTAGAATTTAGTACCAATTTTCATGAATGCATTGTTTTCCATTATTCTGACAAAATTCAAATCTATTCTCAAATAATTTGTCTGCTAAGGTAAACATTGGCTTAAATAATTATAACAGGCTTAATATAAACATTGTTACATAATCAGTCCATTTTTCAATCAATACATATTCTTCATGTCTTTTAATATCAATGCATATATTTTTTTAAAAGTAATTCATTTTCAAATTTTTCTTTTGTGATGGGTATATTCTGCTAAAAGTGATTCAAATAACTTGTTTTTCACTTGAAATGCAGTTTTTTCTGTAACAATGTTTATATTAAGCCTATTATATTAGTAAGTCTGCTATAATTATTTAAACCAATGTTTATCTAAGACAAATTATTTGAGAATGGATTTGAATTTTGTTAGAATAATGAAAACAATGCCTTCATGCAATAAATTTAGGCCTAATATATTATTAAGCCTGCTATAATTATTTAAGCCAGTGTTTATCTTAGCCTACAAATTATTTGAGAATAGATTTGAATTTTGTTAGAATAATGAAAAACAATGCATTCATGCAATAAATTTATGTTGTTAATACTTAAAAATGAAGGTGTTGTCATTATTCAACATTGGTGCTCACAAAATGCACTCATATCAAATATCCATTTGTTTTTCTACCTACTACTTGGATGATGAATTTGTTATCATAGTATTTATGAATGCTGACTGGACTAATGACTTTAAATGTTACAAGTAAGTTACATTGGTATTGTTTTTTTTTTTTTTTTTTTTGTCATATTTTACTCTTATCTATACAACTGATTTGATAATGGTGCACACAAAATGCTTTCATGTATGATTTGATGACAAATCATTGAATCAGTAGATAAAAAAGCCCATAGTGTATATAAATGTATTTTGCATGCGTTGATCTCTGATAACAACAATCATGTACAAATTATCGGTGTTGTGTCTGAAATTAGAAAATAACTTGAAATGATCAAATAAGGCATTTTGCCTAATGTATGTTTATATACAGTAGACTTTAAAATGTTAAAAACTTGAATTTTTCTGCTACATCTTAAACTGTAAATTTCATTGTTTACATTTGCAATGGTGTGTGGCTTTTGTGCATTTTAGAGAGCCTGCTGTAGATATATGTACTTCAATGCAAAAAAGAAAAAAGAGTACCTTTTCATTTACTGACACAACATCGATGGAACATATATGATGGTCATTATTTGACAAAAGTTTTGCAGTAAAATCTCCATAATGGATATTCCTGAACCGAGGACACTACTATTCAAGAAATGCATTTTTTATACACTTTACTCAGAAAAGCAGACACACTGTGTATATTCACTTGTAATAAATTTACTAAAATGAAATTTTAAAAAGTAAAAAAAAAGCAGTCTGAGGACAAAATTTATGGAATGTCAACTACTAGCTCAGGGGTGTAAAAATACCGGGCGCCAGGTCACCTAAATTTTCAACACTGGCGCCTAGATATGTCTTAGGAAATGAAAAATAATTCGTATTTATAACCTTGATTATTTATGGATTTTTTATTTTTTTCCATGCGTAAAGAAAAAAAAAAGAATCAAGAACAAGTTTTCGCTCTACTTTGACATCACAAAATTTAAATGATTTATTAATAAATTTAAATGGACCTTCTGTAAAAGCATTTGATCCTACAAAAGCAGTTGAACGCTGGTACTTTACATCAAAAACAACAAGACGCATGAGTGGTCATAAATTTAAAAGCAAATGAGGACAAACAATAAGTTAACAGTATTCATTTATGGCATAAATTATAGTCCTTGAAGTGCATTACATATTTATACTTTTGAGGTGTTTAAAGAAGTTTTTAATGATTATTATTTGTATTTTACATCAGCACTTCCAATTTTTTTACATCAATATTTATAATTTTATGTAACATTACTTTTTTATACAAGAAAAATTTATGTCATGTGCAGGGTTCGTAAATATCATGATATTTTCGAAAATATCAAAAATATCCAATATTTTGATATATATCCGATATTTTCGATATATATCTGATATTTTCAAAGCAGCCAACTTACCGCTGATAATAAATGTTTTCGAGCATAATATAGATTAGAAACTAAAATATATTGCACTTAACATGAAAACGTAATCAAAGAATAATATAAAAATGCATTTTCTTTTTCTTTCTTTTTTTTTTTCACTTAGAACAAAATTGAAGATGAAATAAATGAAAACAGTAACAATTTGATTTATACACTCATAAAAGAACTAACTATAGGATTCAGTATCAAGACCAAGTATAAAAAAATCAGATATTTTCAAAACAGAATTTTAAATACAAAACAAGTTTTTTTTATTGAAAATTTTTAATATAAATGTAAGTATAAAATGTTTTATTTCATATTTCCTAACATGCTGTATAGTTCAAACTCAACTGAACCAAAACTTGAAAAAAGATTCTTTTCTAATAAAGCTGCATATAATTGCTTATTTAAATTAGTTTATCTTTCAATAGTTGTTCTGAATTAATTATGTCCCACATAATTATTAGTTCAACATAAAAAAAAAAAAAAATGCTTTAAATCTAAAGTTTGAAAAATATATTTGTTTTCTTTTTTGGCTAAAAAAGTCACATCCAGAAGAGACAAGTTCTTTATCTACAGATTCACAGTCAATAACAGTTGAAAATTTATTTCATTTACTCTGAAACATTACAAATTACGACTGAAAATATCAAAAATATCTTGCGCACATTCATATTTTGAAAATAAATATCAAATGCAGAAAATATGAAACATCTTGATATACTGAAAATAAATATCAAGTAATATGAAAATATCAAAGATCTTGATATTTTGAAAATAAATATTGGATATATATCCATTGATATATATCAACGAACCCTGGCTGTATATAAATGATTATCAAAATTACATTTTATCTTTCAATGTCTGTTCTGAATTGACTGTCTAATATAATTATTAGTTCTATGTTTAAAAATAAAAGGTTGAAAAAAGCTTGGAAAAGATTTGTTTTCTTCTTTTCCTAAAAGCAGTCACTGCCATATCTCACTTGAATTTTGATATTTTCGAATGATATATATATATATTTTTTTGCATAGGATAGTTGAGAACGATCTATAACCGGGCTAGTTTTTACTTTTGGAACAACTTGAGAATTCGCCCGGAGCCCGCCATCTTGTTTCTTTGTTGGTCATTTATAACCACTTTATGCTTAAAGATTTTAAACATAAACAACAAAAATAAGTAAATCCAAATAAAGAAATTTAAAATCGGCGATGATCAACAAAGAAACAAGATGGCAGACTTCAGACGAATACGCAAGTAGTACCACACTTTTTTGGTTATAGTTTTTTTTTATATTAGGATAGTTTGAATTTCTGAACCAATTCCGAAAGTAAAAGTAATTTTTTTTAATATGAAACAAAAATCAAAAAAGTAAAAACCACCCCGGTTGTAGATCGTCCTCAGTTATCCTATGCAAAAAAAATAATCATTCGAAAATATCAAGACAGATTGAGCTTGAGTCATTCCAAGCCTAAAAATTGAGTCCGTTTTATCTCCACCTCCTCTGTATGTACGACACATTACGTCACATACAAGTGTTTTGATAAAAAAATGGCAAAAGTTTGGAGATGGGGAGGAAAGGAAATAAAAAGAAAAGTGACCAGCTAAGGAAAAACAAATAGCCATAATTTTTTTGTGAAAAAAAAAATATGGCCATCCCCCCCCCCCCCCTTTCTGACCAGAAAATCAGAGTTCCAACTTTTAACAGCTGTTCTTTCATCTTCACCTAACTCTTCATTTATAATGGCTGTTTCATAATAATAGAAGCTATCAGTCCATCATAAGAAAATAACTCGGCTAAAGCGGAAACTCGGTTAAGCGGGACTCGGATAATCGGAACTTTACTGTACTTTCAAAAAAAAAAAAATTAGTCAATAATAATTTTGAAAATAGTGTTCCGGTTCATGAATTTTTCCATTTCGAGTCCTGTACTTAACCAATGAACCTCCAAATCTAATGAAGGAAGCGCCATATCGGAATAAACCGGTATATCAAATTTTAATGAAAATCGAATAATTCTACTTGAAAAACACATTTACCTAAAGTAAGTGTAGGGGGGGGGGCAATTAGCCCACCGTTTCCCCTTTACAAAAATTGAAAAAAAGAAATTGAAGCAAATCGGATATTTCTATTAAGAGTTATCACGTTACGTACATACAGAACCTCCGGGCACATTAGCTCTCAGGCTTAGATAATCACATTGAGCTAAAAATTCATTTCGTATAATATATTTACCAATTAGAAAAAGTATTAGGGTATTTAAGTACACATGGTGGTCATAATTTATAATAGACATTATTTTAATTGAAGTAGAATAATATACTTTTATTCAGCTAAACATAAAATTTAAGAGAATATAATATGCAGTTGTAGTTCATTAAACGCCCGCCTCCGCCCCGCAGTTCAATTTTTTTTTCTTTCTTTTCTTTTTGGGTTTTTTTTTTTTTTTTCATACACATTAGGAGGATATTTTGGAAATAAATTCAGCTTTAATAAAATCAAAATCTGTTATTTTTAAATAAGATAGTGTATTTTAATTTATTAAAACTGGCCAGTTTAGAAGAACAAATTACCGATTCCCAAGGAATCAGTCCTTTTCGGTGTCAGTACATTTCGGACCGATACCGATTCCTCGAAATTGGTCCTTTTTAGAGTCGTTACATTTGGGACCGACTCCGAGGAATCGGTCCTTTTCGGAGTCGTTACATTTCGAAACGACTGCGGAATCTGTCCTTTTCGGTGTCAGTACATTTCGGACCGATTCCGAGGATTCGTTCCTTTTCAGAATCGTTCCAAAAGGACCAATTCCGAGGATTCGTTCCTTTTTTGGAATTGTTAAAAAAAGGACCGATTCTGAGGAATCGTTCCGAAAAGGACCGATTTCTTTTTACAGACTGGAATCGTTCCTCAACAAATGACACATCTCTAATACATACGTATGTACATACATACATACAAAACTGGCAGGCACATTAGCTCTCAGGCTTTGATAGCCTGTGAGCTAAAAAGTAATTTATGCTTAGTTTTCGGAGCACTGTATTTATGAGCTCTGGTGAATTCCGACCAATATTTAAAAATTTACTGAAACCAGAGAAGTACAGGAGCTGGGATCCGGTGGGCTCTGGCGCAAATTAAGCCCTGCTGCTAAGACAGAAACCCGCATAAAGCAGATTTTTTTCAGTTCCTTTGGATTTTGTTTTCAAAGTTTTAATGAATCAATATCTGACAAAGTTGATTACGTATCTTTTATTTAGATATTTTAAAATAAGTCTGCTAGTAGAAATTTAGTAATATTTTCTTTGGAAATTTACTTTGCGGGATAAGGGGAACAAAATCTATGTTTGTCCTGGGTGCAAAAAAGGCTAGTTTCAGCCCTACACTCAGTGGCGTATCTAGACATCATTTCAGAGGGGGCTGAAATATAGTAAAAGTTTCTAAGAAGGAATTTCAAGAAACATGACAAATTTCTTTTTAAACAGGTTTTATCATTGTAGGTAACACATCTGTTATACAATCAAACTTGCTAAGATGGAATCGCATGGGACTGGGAAAAATTTTGTTTTAGTCGTATCGGTCGTATCAGGTTTTCATCTTTACAAGTATAATTCTATGGTTACCATATTTACTCATGTATAATGCACACTTTTTTTTCAAAAATTTATTGCAAAAACCCTAGATGCACATTATACACAGAATTTTTTATTGCTCGATGTAATCACACGATATGCATATGAATCAAGAAATATATTCAACGAAGAAATTAAAACTGGAAAGTCTTTCTAAGTAGAAGAATGCTGCATCTTTATTTCACTCCTTGCACTTTTTTATACAACAGTGCTAGCAACATTAATTAAATGCTAATTAGCAATTCTCATTGCCACTACTACTGTTATCCTCATCAATACTGGCACAGTCAATATCCTCGTAAATCATATCATTCAGTTCCATCCATCTGATTGGAAATTGCAGTCGCTTTGCTCTCGTCGCGAAGGGGTTAAGTATTGAATAGCATATTTCAAGTCAAATTTAACAGTATTTTTAAAATTTATTTTTAATCATAAATTGTGGTTGATAGGAAGCTTTTTGTGTATTCAGGGCCGAAACTAGTCTTTTTTGTGCACAGGGCAAACATGGATTTTGGAGGCGCCTCCTCCCTTCCTTCCTCCTCACGCACAATAACAGTTATTGACTGCATGTACCCTATGTAAAAAAAGAAAAAAAAATCCTTAAAAAATCATTTAACAATTAAAATGCTAGCAAGAAATATGTAAACAATGCTCCCATAGGATTAACATTAGCTTGAGCGTTAAGAGTCTACACTATAAATATACTACACTATTATAAATAAAACTTTTTTACTCTTTTTTGACAGCCATAGTTTTTCTCTTAATGTTTAACATGTTGAGTGCCACGATGACTGACACTGAAGCACTGGAAAATTTACAATGTTTAAAGTAAAGTAATTTTTTAGTTTTAATTTAAAGTAACACACATATGTATATACATATATACACACACACACATATATATACTATATACGTACATATGTATATACATATATAACACTGGCACCCAGCTAACCGAAAAGTACCTTTTTTTTTTTCCTTTATTATTATTATAAAGAGCTATAAAACCTTTTTTTGGTACGATCAAATTTTGACAGGTACCACTTAGTTTTTAAGTTATTAGTATTTTATTTTGATTCAAATTAATTAAACTCTAAAATTATTTTAAAAGGACGACAAAATTATTAAATTATAATTTAAAAAGCAGAAATTATTAAATTCAAAATTTTGAAAAATACAATTTAAACATTATGAAAAAATATTAAATTTAAATTATTAAACATAAAGTTACTAGAAACGTATAAAAATTTATTATATTCAGAATTTAAAGTGCCTTTAAATGTTAAAAAAAAAAAAATTAAATTACTAAATCATTATAAAATTTATTATATTCAGAATTTAAAGTGCCTTTAAATGATATATATATAAAAAAAAATTACTAAATCATTATAAAATTTCAAATTATGAAAAAAATATTAACAATTATTATTTATTCAAATTTAAAAGTTCTTTTAAAATGATGCTAACAAATTAAAATTATTAAATTTCAAATTATGAAAAAATATTTAATTATTATTAAATTTAAAACATTCTTTATGATTTGCTAACCTTTACACCACTAGATGGCGATACTAAAGGCATTAAATCTGTTAAAACTACGATCACTATACCAAATATTTGGAAAATTCACAATAAAAAAAAATTGTTAATAGTGGTACAAATATTGAAAAATATAAATTTTCAAATTTTCTCTTTAAAAAAATGCAGTTTTTAAAGAGATGCAGTTTTTTAAAGCAATCTTGACATTCATTTTCATTCAGCTCCGAGGGGTATCGAACCCATGTCGTCTATTCTGAAGTTGATAATCATACCACTACACCATAAAGTTCCTTAAAATTGTTCTTTTAGAATGTTATTTCACAGAAACATCGCTACGTCATGCGCGGAATGATATGCGCGGAACGCGCTGATCCCGCAGGATCACAGGATCAAAATGAAAAAGTGTGATCTCTAGACGCTTGTGTGGTCAACCCATTTCGTAGCAATAGTTGGCGCCTCTGAATAATGTATCACAGTAGGGGCCGTTCAAGTATTACGTAAACATAATTTTAATCATTTTGTACCCCCCCCCCCTTTGTAAGGAAAAATAAGCAAATGCTAGACCTCCCCCCCCCCCCCCTTGCTTACGTAAGATTTTATGACATCATTTTTATGACATCAACACTGTTTACCATAAAAAAAATTAGAGTTAGCGATAAATTACATTATTAATTCAGCAAATTTACATAAATAGACATATAGGGGTTGTGGTATCGAAGGAAAACAAAATCGGTTTAATATAGTGTTACTTAATGCATTAAACAATTCATAGAATACAAAATAGTTTTTAATATATTATTATTTATTGCACTGAACAAAAAAAAAAAAAAAAAAAAAAAAAAAAAAAAAAAAACTTTTAAGAAATACAACAGGCCTAACATATTTAAGCACATAACTAAAATTTTAACAAGAATCATAGAAATATTATGTGTTTGGCGTTCACATTTCTAGTCTGAATCTAGGAAAAAAGGTGACCGGAAAAAATGTGACAGAAAAAACAAGAGCGGGAAAAACGGGACCGGAAAAAATGTGACAAGGAAAAAAGGTGACCGGAAAAAACGTGACAAGGAATTGTTAAATATCGAACTGTATATAAATAAATGCTAAAAACTAAAGTGCAGCTTTTCCACTGTCAGCTTTTTACAGTGTAGGGGACGATGGGGGGGGGGGGGCATAGGCGTAGCGTGACCAGAAATTTTGGGGGGGCATCAAGGCCGTGAAACTGCGCCCCGAGCGAATTTTCAATTTTGCGCCCCCCCCCCCCCCCCCAAAAAAAAAAAAAAAAAAAAATTCTTTGTGATGGGTGTTATAAAATTGATAAAGTGCAGAAACATAAATAAATTCTATTGAATAAATATTTCGCGTTTATTTTGGAACTTTAAGAGGTTTAATTTTAATTTAAAAATTTAGAACAACTAAATAACATAAGGGAAAATTGCACTCATTTCTTAGAGATTTCATGATATTTTGCGACAGGAAAAAAAATGATCAAGAGAAAAAAAGAAATTCCCCGGAAAATGATCGGCGGCCAAAAAATGAATAAAACCGTGGTTCGCAGCATAAATTTTGCGCCCGGGGCGACCGACCTCTCCTTTAACAACCTCTTTGCAAGGCCCTGGGGAGGCACACTAGAGGTCTGCACGGACCGCAATTTCAAGGCTTGGACCCAGCTCGGCGTAAAAATTAAAACTTCCACCCGAGCCCGGCCCGTTTATATTTTCACAGTTTATGGCCAAGCCCGGCTCGTACAAAAATCAGTAAAAACATGCACGGCCCGTGGAAAAATCAATTAAATCAGGCCCGGTCCGGCCCAACTCAATTTCTCATAAAATTCCAATTTTTCTTAACATACAACTGCAGGGCTGCACTTGCTACTAAAATGCTACTGAAATCGACTATTTTAAGCATCCGGCGGCTATGCCGACTATTTTAGGCCAAAAAGCGACCATTTCAAGAAAACAAGCGACTTTTTTCGGATTTAAGCGACTATTTTTACTGAATATATTCGATCTTTTTTTTCAAAGCGCTTGTAAAGTCATCTTCCCAAACGCACTTTTCAACGGTTGTTTGAGGAGATTCGCAATCATTTCCGCGACGAATTCCAAAATTCGCGATTTTCCCCTTTAATCGATTGACGAAAATACCTTTTTCTTTCTGAGATCTTTTTATACTATCGTTGAAGGAGATTTTGCGATTTTTTCCGCGATTCTTTGCCGAATTTTGCTAATTTTTGTACGACAGATTGACGAAATTTATTTCTTTTTCGCTACCACTTGGACAAATTTGCGACAGATATTTTCCGCGACCGATTGATGGTAGTTACTATTTGTTTCAGAGATCTTTCGACGAAATTACCGATTCTTTTCCAGATCGTTTGTCAAAATTCGTGATTTCCTTTCACGACCGACTTACGAAATTCTTGATTTTTTGCGCGATCATTTGGTTAAATTCTCCATTTTTTTAAGAACCAAATTTGCGTAATTTTGCCTGCGACCATTTGACAAAATTTGCGATTTTTTTTTCTTGTGATCGTTAGATGAAATTCGCAACTTTTTGTCCATTTTTTGACGAAATTTGCGATAATATTTCCGCGACCGACTGACGATAATCGCCATTTGTTTCCGCGACCTTTGTTAAATTTCAAGATATTTTTTACTGTTGTTTGAGGAGATTTGCAATTCTTTCCGTGAAGAATTGCAAAATTCGCGATTTTTTCCCCAATTAGGGGGGCGATTTTACCGATTGGCAAAATTCGCGGCTGTTTGAGAATTGATTTTGCGGAATTCCAGAAGAAAAAAAATCGTGGCTTTCACGAAAAAGAGAAAAAAATCGCTTACGAACCATATGCCTGTGAAAGAAGTAAATTTAAAGATTCCATCCAAACGAATTTTCTTATTATGCGGGATTTTCCATTTTTGTGTGGGATTTACGATATCCCACACGTTATTTCTAATCCTGCCCCTCAAATAAAACTTTTCTTCCTTCTGTTCAAGAAACTCTTGAATGTGAAAGGCCTGATGGAAAATAGTATCGGGGGTAATCTGCAAGAAGTTTTTACTACTATGTTTCCTGGTGCTGTACATAATTTTTATTGTTGAAGAAACAAGCTTATTTACTTCATAACTGAAACATTAGGGTTTTATTTTCTGGATAACTTGCTTTCTCATTTGAAGAAATTACTCTATTCTTTATTCAGTGATTTGAGTGATTTCAGTGATTGATTGATAAACTGTGAAATAAGATCTGAACATTCATAAAGTCCCTTCAGTTGTTATAGATACATTTTTTCTTCCTTTTTTTTTAAGTGATGGGTATAGGACTATTTTGGCTTATTATTTTCGAACAAATGCTACTATTTTTTTCGTTGGCGGCTACTAAATCTACTATTTTCAGTGTCATTAGGCAGTGACAGCCCTGCAATTGAGATGCTTTTATGAAATAGAATAAAGTTTTTTTTTTCTAAAAAACTCCGATTTTTTTATAAAATAACAACAAAGTTGGACTTTTGATTTTCGAATTCGAAGACTGACAATTACAAGACGGATCCATTTAGTAATCCGCTTTAAATCAAGCTGCTTCGAATTAGGAAAAATGTTAGGAAAAGAAAGGACGCTACTCGATTCTTAAGCACCTGTCACTTAAACATCTGTAATTTTCAGGCAAATAGGAATAGAAATGAGTTTATGATGTGCCAAAAATAATCACATTTTTGAGTGGGGATTTTTGTTTTTTTCTGAAAACGTATTAATTTACTAAAACAAACAATTCTGTATATTCTTACTTTCTGTTCCATTTTCGTCCTTCTGAAGCCAGACTTGCATGAATTTAAAACCAGCATGCCGTACTCCGTGACATCTATTTTTATTGAGTTTTCTATAAAAAAAAATCCTTTTTTATCGCGCTTGTTTTTGCGTCGTTCATTCATTTCTGACCAGTTTAAAAAATAATAACATTTAACTACAAGCACATTCCCACAAATGACCAGATTAGACCAAACCAAGTGTGTGTATGAGTGGGGGGCGGTAGGTAAAGACGCTCCTACTATCTCACTTTGCACAAGAGGGAAACACGAGTTCAGAGGTCAAAGACGTTCTTTGCGTGACCATGTTACTCACTGCAATTAAACTACGTGGGTGACTGGACACTATAAAAAATAGTATATAGCTTTGCAGGAAAAAATTTTCTTCTACCGATCAACTTACAACTACTGACCAAATATCAATGATTGGCCAGCACCGTATTGATGGTTGAGAACTAAAGCGTTTTTGTTTTTTGTGGAAGTGAGAGTGGGTGAAATGCTACACACTAAAGAGGTTTAAATTTAATTGCATCTTAAAAAAAAATTAAAAATTGAAAATCACTGCCATTTATCGTTTTTGTAAAAGTCTCAATAAGACACAATCCTAAAATATGTGAATATAAATTTCACATTAATTTATCTGAAAATCCCATGTATAATACACTATCGCATATTCTTTTGAAACAGTGATTAATAAATGTTTTTAATAATTTGCACAATAAGTACTCCCATAGGATTAACATTAGCCTGAGCGTTAAGAGCCTACACTAGTTACGCGAAGAAACTGGATCACTAATGCTAAACGTATGGGAGCGTTCTTTTTAAATTGTCCCGCTTGCATATTAATAGTTTTAACTTTTTTTCCTTAGAAAAGCTGAGGTTGAATTCTAACCAGGTTAGTGTTTACTTTTTCGATTTTGGTCGCAAATTATTTTTATAAAGTTACTTTCACTTTCAGTGCCGGTTTTGAAACCTAAAAGTATAGCAATGCTAAAGATCAATCTAAACTATTCTAAGAGAAAAAAAAAAAAAAAAAAAAAAACTTAAAATATTAAAATACAAGCGAAAAATTTGAAAAGAACACTACAATAGGTTTAACAGTAGCTTGCGAGTTTCCTTGTATTTCATATATATTTATACATTTTTGTATGAAACGACAACCAAAATCTTCATTTGGCGCCCCTTCGCCTTTGTTCTGGCACCTGGGGCACATCCTCTTTCTGCACCCCCCCCTAGTTTCGGCCCGGGCTATAATAGTCTTAAAAAAACATTAAAAAGGGGAGTTACTATTCTATCTTGCATATATTTCAACCCTTAGTCTTTAGCCGTTGAGAGTTGCCCGGCCTCGCGCCCTTTGAGGCCGGATCTGGATGTAAAAAGAGTAATTTTAGTAAAAGGCATGGGCGACATTTTTCAGTTGTCACCTACCTAGAAGTTTCAAAAGGACGAGAAATGTAATTTGGTAAGGTAAAAGCAGGAGCGGCTGCGGCTTTACTATTCATGGCGCCCTGGGTGCCAAACAAAAAAGGGCGCCATTGCGCACTTTTTTGCTTATCACGGGCAGTCACCCAAGCTCGCCTCGTCTCTCTAAGACTGGATCTAGTTGGTTGCAAAAAACATTGCCCCAAAAGTAATGCAAAAAATAATGCACCAAGAGTAATGAAAAAAATAATTGCATCAAAAGGGACAGAGCGGTAGTTTTCAATTTCCACCTAGGGTGGCAAAACGCCTAGAAATGACAAAAAGAAGAGAAAAAATCATTTTGAGGGATAAAGGCAAGGGCGACTTTATTAGCCAGGGGGCCCTGTGCGAGATTTTTTACTGTACCACTGCAAATGCTATACTCTTTTTTTCTTTTAAATGGTTTTACTAAAGCATTTAACTTTTTGCACTCATTCCAGGGCCGAAACTAGCTATCTTTTCACTCGGGGCAAACATGGATTTTGGCGCCCCCCTCTTCCTCCGTAAAGTAAGTTTACAAGGAGAAATTTGCGAAAGTTTCAATTACCGGACTTATTTTAAAATTTTAAATGCGTAACAGTAAAATACGTAACAATAAAATACGTAATATTGAAATATATAACCAGCTTTATCAATTATTTATTTACTAAAACCAGGGAAAAAATCGAATGGAATCGGAAATAATTACGCTTTATACAGGTTTCCGTCTTATCAGGCATAACTGTTGGTATTTTTTCTGTTGGGAACCATGTAGTTTTTTCATTTAAGACAAGATTCCATTGTATACACATTTTATTTTTCCTGATTTTACATGTTGTTGTAGCATTACAAATTATTACAATTGAGGCACTTTAATGTCATAGTGATATTAGTCACATCGTTTAGGAACTAAAAAACCACGATTTACTATAGGCATAAAAATGAATTCCAGTATTGTAAAATATTTTCCTGTACTATCTACACCAGTTTTGTGTAATTATCACTTATACCACTCATCTTATTTATAGATTGATATGTCTAGATACTTTTCTGAACCTAATGCTAATTTCCAAATTTATGTGTGACTCAAAACAACAACAACAAAATTATTAAGTTTTTACTTTTTATTTTGTGAATTTTCGACCGCTTAGTTTTTATTGTCCCAGCCAGTCACTTGACCTCACCATCTCTAAGTTCAGATATGGTGATATGCCTGTAAAAAAGTAATTATATAAAAAAAAAAGAATGGGATTATTCATTTGCTGTCTTGTATATTGCAGGCGAATCTTTTTATCTATTTGACAATTTTAATGCAGATTACTCAGTTTTTCTTTTTGATTTTTCGGCTAGGAAATATTTTTTACACAAATTTCACACGCACATATGTATATTGCATAAAACGGCAAACCAAATTTTCATCTGGCGCCCCCTTCGCGTGGCGCCCAGGGCACATGCCCCCTCTCCCCCCTTAGTTTCAGCCCTGACTCCTTCTCTCGTTTGTTTTTATTGTCCCGGACAGTCGCTCGACAACGCCCATAGCAAGGCGGGAAAAAAGAAAGTTCAATGCTGCTCAGGGAGAGAGATTAAAAATAAATAGAACTACCTTCTTGGAATCTGTTTATCAGAAAAGTCAGAGTCAAACAAAATCTTCATTCGGCGCCCCCTTCGCCTTTCGTTCTGGCGTCCGGGGCATATGGCCCCTCTGCACTCCCCCTCCCAGGGAAATCGGTTGGCGGTTGGTAATTATCGGTGAGGGTCAGTTTCACACAGAAGATAGGGGTGGAGACTGACCTTGGAAAATGTTATTGATTCTCCTGACACAGGAAGGGATTTAAATGATAGAAGGCGTAAACATGGTACATTTGGAATTGTAGAACAGCTCTTTTTTCTAATTCATTTGCAGTCTTCTGTTATAGATGAATCTTTTTATAAATCTGTAAATTTTAATACCTTTGGTTCAGTTTTCTTTTTGGATTTTCCGGCTGTGAGACATTTTTATGCGAATTCGATATATATACATATACATTATACATTTTTGTATGTAAAGATAAAAAAAAAATCTTCATTTGGCGCCCCCTAAGCTTTCTGTTCTGGCGCCCGGGGTACAGAAGGTTGGGGGGGGGGCACGTGCCCCCCCCGTGCCCCCCCCCCCGACGCTACGCCTATGGGGGGGGGGGGAGTACTGAGTTAATGGCTGAGTTAGACAATTCTAAGATTTGGTCCAAGAAAACACAATTTTAACATTTCATTAAGAGAAGTTTAATATGACTTCTACAACGGACAAGTTAGTGCTTTCTACGGGGGGGGGGGGGGGGGGTATTAAGGAAATACAATTTATTGATTCTTAGTTTATATATAAGTAAAGATATTTTATAAGGCGGAGGGGGAGGGAAAAAATTACGTACACAGCTTGTAAAGGGAATAAAATAAAGACGAAGAGAGGAGGCATTTTCTTTAGAGGAATTTTTTCATTATCCTCCTTTTTGCTCGCAGGCTATCAAAGCCCAAGGGCTAATGTGCACGCAGGTTCTGTATGTATGTATGCACTTACGTCTGTATGTACGTAACGCGATAACTCTTGACAGAAACATCCGATTTGCTTTAATTTTTTTTCCAGGTTCATTCTGATAAGGCGCTTCCCTGATTAGTTTTGGGGGTTATTGGTTAAGAATAAAGAGGGGCTACTCCCCCCACCTTAATTTAGATAAATGGGTTTTTCATGCAGAATTATTCGATTTGCTCCAAAATTGGTATACCGATTTATTATGTTACGGAGCTTCCATGATTAGTTTTGGAGGTTCATTAATTAAGTATACACGGGGGAAAGGGGGCTAGACCCCCCTTAATTTAGATAAATGGGTTTTTCATGCAGAGTTATTCGATTTGCACCAAATTTAGTATACCGGTTTATTATACTAAGGAGCTGCCTTGATTAAATTTGGAGGTTTATTGGTTAAGTATGAAGAGTGGGGGCGGGGGCTAGTCCACCCTTAATTTAAATAAATGGGTTTTTCATGCAGGATTTTTCGATTTGCTTCAAGTTTGATATATCGGTTTATTCCGCTATGGCGCTTCCTTCATTAGGTTTGGAGATTCGTTGGTTAAATATAAAAGGGGGAAAGGGGGCAAGTTCCCTCTTCTTAATTTAGATAAATGGATTTTCATGCGGAATTATCCAATTTATTTTATTTTTTTTTCTATGTTCATTCTGATAAAAAGCTTTCAAGATTAGATTTGGAGGTTTATTAGTTAAGTATAAAGTTTAATTTACCGATATGCTTTTTTTATGCAGAATTATCTGATTTGCTTCAAATTTGGTATACCGCATACCAGTTTATTATGTTAAGGAGCTTCCCTGATTAGATTTGGAGGTTCATTGGTTAAATATAAGAGGGGGGAGGCTAATCCCCCTTCATTTATTTTTGAGGTGCATTATTCTTTGAAATAATAGTATAATATACAATTAGTGTGAATAGCCTGTGAGCTCAATGCCACTAGTTTAACTGGGCCCTTTTCTTTTTATTTAGGTAAGGGCAGATTTGTGGGCGTAATAAAATAGATAAATATGAGATACAATTTTGAGATTAGTCTACTAACATCAAAATATGACATTTTACTCAGGGATTTCCTCAGGGTTTTATCCTGTGCTTATCTATTGTCTCTATGGGCGGGGCTGGTATGGACAACAGGGGTAAACTAGAATCCCTTAGGTTTGAGTAACAAAAGGGCTTAGGTTTGAGTATAGTAACAAAAATGTAAACTTGTATTGTAATTTTGACAAACTATGCCAGATAAATAGAAAGACCTTTAGGATATACTCGCAAATATGAACTTCATTCCTATCCTTTTGTATTTGAAGAGAGAAAAATGGTTTGTAAACTATATCAAAATCCATGAATGTGTTTCAACGAAACTTATTGCACTTGTGGAATGCAATAGATCTTGAAATACCCGGAAAACCTCCTGATTTGTCACAAAAGGTTCAGTTAAACAATTTTTCTTTTGTGTTTTTTAAAGGACTATATAATGTTTCATTTTCTACTTCTAGACCTTCGCTTTTAGTCTTCGTAATATTCTTCTTTTCTATTACATTACTTCACCAATAGTAATTTCTATATAATTTCTTAATAGTATTCTTAATTGTATTGATTTTTAAGCAATAGTCTTAGTTTTTGAATTTTTATATTAATTTGATATAAAAATAATTATTTCTGACAACGAGAAGGAGAAATTTTTGGCAGTGGACGCATACTTAGTGCATAAAACTAAAAAGTAATTTATTCGTTGGAGATACACGAAACATAAATTAGACTGCGTTTTAATTTTTCTATGTGATCGGTGGCCTTGTAACCGAAAAAAAAAAGTCCATAACTGGAAACACTTTTTACGAGAAATGCTATCAAACCGTTATTTACAAAAAGTAATATTCACCTCTTTTAATGATAGAAAATCTACGATCATATTAAAGCAAAGATTTTTTTTAAATGGTATTTTTTTTTCTTTTTTTTAAGTGATATGCTTGGCATAAAGCACGTTTCCAGATCAAAGTTAAATAAATCTACAGTAAATTTATGATTGTAATATCATAGATACTAAGATTTAAATTTTTAAAGCAAAATGCAGATAACATTGCAACATGAAACTTTTGAAATAAATTTCTTCCTTACCCGCTATTTATTACAAGCATTGTTTGACCTCGTGCGTGATCAAGCATTTCTTGATGTTGCTAAAATTGTGTAATTTTGATATGAATTTCTATGATATTGAAAGTTTCGATTTAGGCAATATTTGTAGAAATGTTGTAGATTGGAAAATAATCGGATAAAAAGAGTTGACCACTGTTAGGGAGAATGTAGAAATATATTTGCTTCTATATTTTTTTGGAACTTTGAACAAGAATGCCGTTGCGTGGATGGGGGGGATAGAAAAACTTGAAAACTGGAATTCTGATTTTGACTTTCTTTTATCTTTACAAGAAGACTGGATTCGTGAAAATTTTCGACTTTCAGTTTTCGACGGATTTACACATTTTAGGTCAGAGATTCCGAAAAACATGTTTTTACAAAATGTCTGTCTGTGAGTCTGTCTGTCTGCCTGTCTGTATGTGACACAAATTTATAAATAGATACTTTAAATAGAATAAATATAGATAAATAAATATAAATAATATAAAATAAAATAAATATAAATAAATATAGAATAAAATAAATAGAATACTTTCCCGTGGTCTTTGATCTGATTTGTTTTTTCCTATGTGCGCTTTTTTTCAGTGATTCCAGTATCTTATAGAAATGTTTATTTTAATTTATTTTGTTTAGTTCAAATGTTTAGAATAATATATCTGAAAATTCTATGATGAAACCAAAAATTACAAAAAATTCGACTTCAATCGATTGCTTAATATAACAAAAAAAAAAAACTAACAAACTATGCTAATTTCGAATTTTAGGCATATCTTAACAAAGATATTTACTTATTATTATTTTTTCTTTATTTGTTCTGTTAATATCTAAAAATACTAATGCCACTGATCAGGACATAAAAAAATTATAAATTGATAAGTGATTCAGAAAGTCTAAAAAATGTTATTATTATTATAATTGTATAATATACTCTTATTTCAAAGAATAATGCCCCTCGAAAAATAAATAAAGGGGGGTAGCCCCTTTATTTCCCCTCTTTATACTTAACCAATGAGCATCCAAATGTCATAAGGGAAGCGCCTTATCGAAATAAACCGGTATACAAAATTTGAAGCAAATCGGATAGAAAAACCTTTTATCTAAATTAATGGGGTATTAGACCCTGTTCATCCCTTTATATTAAACGAATGAACTTCCAAATCTAATCAGGGAAGCGCCTTATCAGAATAAACCGGTATACCAAATTTGAAACAAATCGGATAGGAAAACTCATTTATCTAAATTAAGGGGGCATTAGCCCACCGTTCCCCCCTTTAGACTTAAACAATGAACCTTCAAATCTAAAAAGGGAAGCTCGTTATCAGAATTAACCGGTACACCCAAAATTTGAAGAAAATCTGATAATTCTGCGTGAAAAACCCATTTATGTAAATTAAGGGTGGCGGGTTAGCCCCCCGTTCCTCACCTTTATACTTAACCAATGGACCCCCAAAACTAATCAGGGAAGCGCTTTATCAGAATGAACCTAGAAAATTTTCTTGAAGCAAATCGGAAATTTCTATCAAGAGTTATCGCGTTACGTGCATACGTACGTACGTACGTACATACATACAGAACCGGCGGGCACATAAGCTCTCAGGCTTTGATAGCCTGTGAGCTAAAAAGGAGTAAATGTTGTATGGATAAAAATGTATGTTTGGATCAAAAATGAACCTATGCTTTCTCAATTTTGAAACATCACATTTTATCAAACCCCAAACAAAACAATAATTTCGTACACTGTAATGGTTTATTTCATACATAGCGGCATAAAAGAGGTTTATTAGTGTAAATATTAAATTATGCACAATATTTTAAAATAATTTAAAAGTGCTTTACTGCTCTTGTCATAAAAATATTCGATTTGGGTACCTTGATAATAATTTTGCTTTTTCTTTTTAAAAATAAATAGTCAATTAAACGATTCTTGTTGAGGCTGTTCTCAACTGCTCTGCTCAACAAGCGCAAAACGTTTTCACACGTTTACAAATTCATTTTCTAATGGAAAGATATAAAACTGGAAAGCCTGACCCTGGAAGAGATTTGGAATCAAACTGTGTTTTCCATTTTTTTATCCATAAATTGCATATTGATTTAGAAGCGATTTTGATCACGTGACAAAGATGTATTTTACCCTTTCTTGTGTGGTTATTCTTCTTTCGCGCGGAAATTCGGTTCAAAACGTCCACTTTCACACTCTTTTCTGACAGATCTATTGCGTTTACAAAAAAACCGGAAAAAACAATTTGATGACATAGTTTCTTAAGGCTGTTCTTAACCGCTCTGCTCAACAAGCGCAAAACGTTTTGACACATTTACAAATTCATTTTTTAACGGAAAGGTATAAAATGGGAGAGCCTGGCCATGGAAACAATTTGGAATTGAACTGTTTTTTCCATTTCTGGATCCATCCATTACCTATTGAGTTGGAAGCGAATTCGATCACGTGACAAACCCGTTTTTCGCCCCCTCTTGAGTGCTCTTTCTCCCTTCGCAAGAAAATTCAGTTCGAAACGCCCACTTTGACATTATTTTTTGAAAGATCAAAAGATCGTTTGCAAAAAAAAAAAAAAAAAAAAAAAAAAAAAAAAAAAAAAAAAAAAAAGGAAAGAACAGCTCGATGACCTAGTTTCTGAACAACAACACCAGCTAGTTTCATGCATTTTCAATCAAAAATAAATTAAAACTTGTGTCAGATAGTTGCCCTTTTCGATTTGAAAACACCCTTAACAACACCTGCTAGTTTCATACATTTCCGAACAATAATAGATTTTAACTTATGTCATAAAGTTGCCCTTTTGGATTTGAGCTTAATAATTTTGAGCTTAAAATAAATGTCAGTACATTTTTACTTTAATTTGTAGATTCAGGGGGTGATGTTGAGCACAACCATGGACTCAAAAATGAGCAGATATGTTTCTCAATTTTGAGTACATTTGGATCGGAGCTATTTTGAGTAGGTGACGTATTTAAAATTGAGTACTTTTTACTCAATTTTGAGAACCTATTTTTTTCAGTAATGCAATGTCAGAAAATTTCGCGATTGTTGAGCAGAGAATTTGTGGACCAAAAAATTTAAAACAGCCTCAAAAGTTATGGAAATCCCAACCCTAATTTATGGACACCATGTACAGTCGTGGAAAAAAAAAGTAAACACCCCCTACTAACTCCTCAACAAATTATCGTAGAAGAAAGTGACTGGTACCGAACGATTGGAAATAAAGTCTATTTTTAAATGATGTATATAAAATTTCCTTAGGGGGCCATCTACATATTAAAACGAGTCATAACTTTTTTTTTTCAATAGCAGTAGACAATTCTGACAGCATAGATGAATTCTACACCCTTCAATTATCCTAAAAACAAATTTTTATGAAATTCGTATGATAAGTTTCCGAGAAATTAATTATTTTATAACCAGCGTATTTTTTAGGGCTGTACCCAAATTGAAGTTCGGTACTCGATTGTTAACCGAGAGAGCCCCCTTCTTGATCAACGTACCTTAAGCAGTCAATGAAACCTGCTAGATTACAGGACAGCAGATGAAATTTCAAAATATTTAGTCACTTCTATCATAGACGGCCCCTTAAACCACCATTTTGCCGTTTTTTAAGTATAATTTGAAAACTACTTGGAAAAAAAATGTGAAATTTTTGATTTCCGTAAAAGCAGGACTTAATAAATCTAAATCCATCAAAAAAACTGTAGGTTGCAATTCATAATTTTTTCGAATATTAATTTCATAATTCATGTCATAAAATTATAAAAATTGCAAATTCAACGTATTTATGTTTCGGTATAGTAGTATTATTGCTACACAAAAAATTAGCAAATTAGAAGTATAATTTCAGGAGATATAAAAATATGAAAATGTAATTTAACATTAGAAGCACTAAATTTTGAACGTTTATAATTCAAAAACTGATCATTCAAATGATTTGAAATTTCGTGTCTAAGCATAGTTTGAACCGAAGATTTGAAATATCTCGTTAAAATTGGGTATTGCCATTGAAAAAAAGTAAGTTTGGATTCGTTTTAATAGGTATATGACCACCTAAGCAAATTTTATATACATCATTTAAAAGTAGACTTTATTTCCAGTCGTTCGGTACCAGTCACTTTCGTCTACGATAATTTGTTGAGGAGTTAGTAGGGGGTGTTTACTTTTTTTTTTTCCACGACTGTACAATAATCCTGAACAAAGTATAACTTATTATAGTTAGCAGCCTTGGTGTTGGTATTGGTATAATAGAGCAGTACCAAAATAACTTTTCCACTAAAACTTATATGAAAAGTAGATTCATGAACTGAAAAAAATGAAGAACTCAAAAATGAACAAAAATGAAGTACTCAAAAATGAGCAAATCGATGGACTCATATCGAACTGAGTCTGTTTGGATAAAAAATAAACCTATCCTTTCTCAATTTTGATCCATCGCATGTAATCAAACCCAAACAAAACGATAATTGTATACCATGCAATGTTTTTTTTTCATTTATGCCGGCATAAAAGATGTTTATTAACATAAATATTAAATCAGGAACGGCATTTTAAAAAAATTATAAAGCACTTGCAAATAATGCTATTGTCATAAAAAATATTCGATTTGGATATCTTTCTAATAATTTTGCTATTTTTCTTAATAAATAATCAATTAAACATTTCTTGTTAATAACTGTGAACACAGGAAATAAATGTCAGTACTTTTTACATTAATTTGTAGATTCAGGTTGCAGTACAAACGAGTTATATTTGAACACAACTATGGAATCAAAAATCAAACATGTGTTTCTCAATTTTGAGTACATTTGGATCGGAGCTATTTTGAGTATGTGACGTATTTAAAATTGAGTACTTTTTACTCAATTTTGAGTACCCATTTTTTTCAGTGTACGGAAAATCGGACAATCCTAGAAATAACGTTTATTGTCATTGATTATTTTTTACGTAATTTTCAATCTTTGCAGTATACTACACTACTAAACAAAATTGTCATTTATTGAGTCAATCAGAATGTAGCTTGACTTTAATTTCAAGCATGAAAGTACGAAATGGGGAAAAAAAAGGTGGAATTTTTTTTCCATCTATACAATGAGGCCAAACTCGTATAATTTAGACACATTTTCACAGTTATTCATACGATAAAATTTATTATAACTGAACATATGATTGTTATTTTCTTTTTGTAACTTAGAAAGTATTAAAAGAAAAAAAAATAAATAACAATAAATGTATTATATTCATTAAATATTCATTAAAAGAAAATTGGAAACAGTTTGCTAAAAGTATAAATCCATCCAAATGTATCTGATAACTTATGTGAAGTACAGAGATTAATTTTTCAAAATAAATGTATTATTTTGAATGATTTGCCTGTTTAAGACTTTACTTAAAAAAAAAAAAAAAAAAAAAAATCTGTATGCTAAATATATGCACGACTAATTGATCTTTACTCCAGAAATACATTTCCAAAAATGCATCACTGAAATGACCCAGAAGTGTTTTACAAACAGAACAAAATACAGTAAAACCTCTTTTATCCGAAACTCTTTTAACCGAAACTCTCTATTAACCGAAATCCATTTTTAAAGCACTTTTTCTTTTTTTCTTTCTTTCTTTTTCTTTTCTTTCTTTTTTTTTTTTTTAACTATAGCATTCCTTGTATGCAAAATCCATTTTTAAAGCTTTTTTTTTTTTTTTTTTTTTTTTTATTTTTATAAACTATCATATTCCTTGTATGCAAGTACAACTACGAGTATAATATAAATATTTTCAATCCCTTTTCTTAGAGTTCCTTTGAATTTAGCTTGATCTCCCGTAAGCTGCGGTGTGAAGTGAAGAAAACGAACAAATTAGCATTTTGGATGTTTTTTAAAAGGTTTGGCATGGCTGGAGTAGCAGAAAGACTGTGATACTCGTGAACTAATAAGTAATATTAAAAAACTTCGTGACAGAGCTTCAAAGCAAAGGCAATCGAAACTGCGACAAACAAATCATTTTTTCAAACAATTGTATGTAACTATATGTAAAAGGAATTTAATTTCAAAATTAAAATTCAGGTAATATATTCTTGTTTCTATTTTGCTATTGCTTTATTTTTATGAAGCACTTGTTAGCATATTAAGAAATATTGCATATACTATTTATCCTTAATCGTAAAATTGAAGCACTCTCGATTATCCGAAAATTTCGATTTTTCGAAAGATGGTCGGTCCCAATAACTTCGGATAATCGAGGTTCTACTGTATTCTATTACAAAAGAACCTTGTGGAAACTTTCCTTCCATAGTTAAAGACAGGGCCGAAACTAAGGGGGGGAGGGGCAGAGGGGGCATGTACCCCGGGCGCCAGAACGAAGAAGTATACCTTTGGAATGGATCATTTTCTTCTGGTGGACTGATGGCTTCCATTATTATGAAACAGCCATTATAAATGAAGTGTTAGGTGAAGATGAAATAGCAGTCGTAAAAAGTTTGAACTCTGATTTTCTGGTCAGAATGGGTGGGGGGGGGGGGGGGGGGGATGGCCATATGTTTTTAAAAAAGTATTTTTTTTAAAAGTATTATCCTAGTTTTTTTTTTTTTTTTTTTTTTTTTAATATGGCATTCCCCCCCCCCCCCCCCATTCTGACCAAAAAGTCAGAGTTCAAAGTTTTTACGACTGCTTTTTCATCTTCACCTAACACTTCATTTATGATGGCTGTTTAGTAATAATGGAAGCCACCAGAAGAAAATAACTCTGTTAAAGCAGAAACTCGGTTAAGCGGGACTCGGATAATCGAGACTCTACTGTATATTTCATTTTAAAAATGATTTTTAGACTATTTTTGTTGGTGTTCAGAGGGGGGAGGGGGTCATGACCACCGTGACCTCCCCCTTGGATCCACCATTGTAAATTACGTAGCTCAGTATTACATATTTTAAATTTTAAAATAAGTCGGCTATTAGAAAATTAGTAAAATTCTCTTTTGTACATATACTTTGCGGAAAAGGAGGGGGGGCGCCAAAATCCTTGTTTGCCCCTGGTGCAAAAAAGGCTAGTTTCGGCACTGGTTAAAGAACTTGATTTACAACACTTTCAGATGCTTATAATAAAAACTCTCCTTTGATTTGATAGTAGAGCAATTCAGAATCAAACTCCAAGGATTTGAGTAGACAAAATGTCTAATTATTAAGCTTTCTAGACTCCCCCCCCCCCCCACCACCACCCCTGCCAAATAGGCTTCTAATATTTTCTTTACATTTTTGGCATCCTTCCAGAGAATGTCGAAATTTGCTTTTAAAAAGGTGGAATTCCTCTTTTAGGAGGAACTCTTTCATGTCTGTTTACAATTTCATGGGAAAAGCAATGTGAACAAAATAGGCCATCTGTAAAAATAAAAAGCCAAGTGACAATAACCACGAGGACACTCCAAATGGATTGCATTGCCCAAGTGTCGAGCGGAAATGACCCTTCCCACACTAACATCACACGCACCGACGATAACATCCCGGACACGTGGGAGGTCGCCTTCAGATGGGGTGCGATAACCCTTGGTCAAGTATCCGATAACAGAAATCTGCAAGTGTTACTTATTACAAAAATTAAATGGCCCTGTCGGCTTTCCCCCTTCCCCGAACGATGTGTGTAGGTATTCAAGTTTTCTGTATAGGAAGAGATATTAAGCTTGGCCTCCTAGAGAGATGTTTTCCAGATATTATATCCCAACCCATTTATCATTGTTTCTTTTCTTTTTTTTTGGCCAGGGGCTACTTTTTAAAGAAAAGGATACTGGATACACATCTGCATTATAATAGTTTAGTATAGAGGTATGCTGGTTATTTTACTGTGGGGATAGGACTGTTTAATTGACATGACTGATTTATGACTGACCATGAGAAGTCCCTGGGCAACTCCCCACCAAAATGCAGGGAAGGCGAGTTAAATAAATGACTTTTTAATCAATCTTTTTAATGCTGGATGAATGTTTAATTGCTTACGACTTAATAGGGCAATGGTAACATTTTTTTAAGGACTTGTATCATTTTTTAAATTTACTCAGCATATTAAAAGTTGTAATTCGATTAAAAAAAAAAAAAAAAAAACAGAAAAAAAAAAGCAATTTAACAAATTACAACGATAATTTGGAAAATGATTTTTTCAAAGACTAAAATGTAAGACCAGGGGCGCGGCAGCAGTACCCAGCGCCTGTGTGCAGAATTTCAGTTGGCGCCCTATACCCTCCCCCACCCGAAAATAAATCTTTATATAAAAGAAATCTTTGAGTATCTATAATAGCATAACTGCCATCCTGTTGGAGTTTTATCTCAGATCAAATAGTTTTTTGAATGAGAAAATTATTTAGTAAAATGTATCTTGTTTCTATAGGGTTCGTATTTTATTTCATTTATTAAACAAAAGTTCTAGTTCCAAACATTTAAATTACTTGACAAATAAGGAAGATTGACAGCTATGAAAATGAAATTCGAAACACAATAAAGCCTGTGAAAATAAAACCTGTCTGTATCAAAATCCTGCATTAAATGGTAAAATTTCACTATCCCAGACAAAATAATACAATACAATAATAATAGATTGCATCCATACTAATGAAATAAAGTGGTTTATCATCTCTAATTTGCATATCGATATCATGGGCGTACCCAAGGGGGGGGTGGGGGTGATGGGGCTACAGCCCCCCCCCCGAAATTTTCGAAAGCGATATGAAAAAGTGCTGCTTTTTCGTCTTTCTTTTTTGGAATTTCATTTCTGAATTAATATTCTTTCGGAAACGCATGAAACTGGCACGTGTTCCTATTCAGAAACTATGTAATCGAATAGCGTTTTCCATTTTTTGGTAAAAACAAAATATCTTTTAAAAAATACTGTCAAAGCGGGTAATTTAAACCAAATTTCCGTACGCAACAGTGCTGGGAAGAAGGAAACGTCACGTGACAAAAATCGCTTATACAGTCCTGCCCACTTAATCGGGTCACGGATAATCGAATAACCCGCTTATTCGAATAGAATCCTCCGGAACGTAATTTATTCCTATTGGTTCTATGTTTTCCCCCCGCTTAAACCAAATACCTTTTACTAACGTCCCCGCTTAATCGAATAACAACTGTGTGACCGATGTTTGAAAATAGACGCGGAAAGCACGTTTCAACTGGTATTTCTTTCCCCCTTTTGTCATTTTCGGCTCCTTTACGCTGAAAACAAATTTCCAGTTCTTCCTGCAATGATTCTGACCTGCAGGTGTGTAATGGACAGGTCAAATGATCTCCCCACCATCACTTCTTGCTATTAACCAGGCTTTAATGGCAATGCGCCGTTACTTCGAGACTCGAGATTGTAGTTGTGATATTTTGCACTCATTTGAAAAATAACCCGATATTGACTCCTTTAAAAGTCAACTTAAACAAACCACTTGGAACGATTTCTTTTAAGGCAGTATAAGTAACGTAAATTAAAAGTAGCAAAGTTTTGACCCAATTCAAACGAGCTGCATTAAGTGTGATGTAAACCATATATAAATGTATGTGCTGACATTAAATTAATACGTATTTACTTTATATTAGCATTTGTATTTATTTTAGTTTATGTTATTCTGTTAACGATTTATTATGCTGTTAATTAAATATATCGTAGATGGTTATTTTGCCTTTTTATTACTCATTAAATATTACAGTTATGATTTCCCATTTAATCAAATAACCCGCTTAATCGAATATTATTTCTGGAACAGTCACTATTCGTTTAAACGGGGACGACTGCAACTCAATAACTAATGTATTTGTGAAAACTGGAAGGCGCCATTCTGTTCCGAATCTCTTCCACGATCAGCCCTGCTCATTTTATGCCTTTACGTTTAAAAATGAGTCAGCACTGAAAAAAAAATGAAGAACTCAAAAATGAGTAAATCGATATACTCATATCCAATTGAGTATGTTTGGATCAAAAACGTTCCTATGCTTTCTCAATTTCGAAACAACGCATTTTATCAAACACAAACAAAACAATAATTTTGTACTCTGTAATGATTTATTTCATTCATAGGGCATTAAAGATGTTTCTTAGTGTAAATATTAAATTATGCACAGTATTTTAAAATAATTTAAAGTGCTTACTGCTCTGGTCATAAAAATATTCGATTTGGGTATCTTGATAGTAATTTTGCTTTTTTTAAAAAATAAATAGTCAATTAAACGATTCTTGTTAAGGCTGTTCTCAACTGCTCTGCTGAACAAGCGCAAAACATTTTGACACGTTTACAATTTCATTTTCTAACGGAAATATATAAAATTGGAAGGTCTGACTATGGAAGCAATTTGGAATCGAACTGTGTTTTTCACTTTTTCACCCTTTCTTGAGTGGTTATTCTTCTTTTGCGCGGAAATTCGGTTCAAAACGTCCACTTTGACATCCTTTTCTGAAAGATCTATTGCGTTTGCAAAAAAAAAAAAAAAAAAAACGGAAAAAACAATTCGATGACATAGTTTCTGAACAACAACACCTGCTAGTTTTATACATTTCCGAACAAAAGTAGATTAAAACTTATGTCATAAAGTTGCCCTTTTGGATTTGAAAACTGCCTTAATAATTTTGAGCGTAAAATAAATGTCAGTACATTTTTACTTTCATTTGTAGATTCAGGGGGGGCGGTGCATAACGATTCCTATTTGATCACAACCATGCACTCATCAGCACACATGTGTTTCTCAATTTTGAGTACATAAGGATCGGAGCTATTTTGAGTAGGTGACGTATTTAAAATTGACTTAGAGGTCTGCACGGGCCGACATTTCCAGGCCCGAGGTGGCCCGTACAAAAAAAAATATTGGCCCGGACCGGTAAAAAAGTTAAAAGTTCGGCCCGGCCCGAAAAAAAGTTAAAATCTCGGCCCGAGTAAATTTCTAGAAAACATTGATTTTTACGTCGATTGGGTTAAAAATTTGTCTCGTACGAGGAGTTCGGGCCAAAAATATTTATCTTAACTTTTTTTTTTTTTTTTTTCATGTTTATAACCTTCATTTTTATAGAACTGCCGCTGGGTGCGATATTTATTTTTTCAATGAATCTCTATTTCTGGTATGTAAACGTTTCAGTTATCAATAATATTATTAATCCATATTCTACATGTATTGAAGTGTTAAAAATGTGAAAAATGCTACAGTCGTCCCCGTTTAAACGAATACCGACTGTTCCAGAAATAATATTAGATTAAACGAGGTATTTTATTAAACGGGTAATCATAATTGTAATATTTAATGCGTTATAAAAAGGCAAAATAACCTCCTACGGTATATTTAATTAACAGCATAATAAATTGTTAACAGAATAACATAAACTAAAATAAATACAAATACAGTAGAACCTCGTTAACGCGAACACGCTTAACGTGATTTACTTTTAACATGAACAGTTCCTACTGTCCCCGTCAAAATGAATACGGATTCTAAATGTTTTTTCTCCTTTTAAGATGAACGTGTTTAACGTGAAATTTCGCTTAATATTAACAATTCTCGATGTCCCCATGAGAGATTTTGACGCTTAACGTGAACAAAAATTCCTAGAAAAGTGTGAAAACTTCCTTTTTCCTAGAGAATAGGACTTTTTTTTTTTATACAATTACTTCCAACAGTTTTCTATTAATGGATTAAAAAATAATAATAATAATAGAACTAATAGTTTAATTATTAAAATAGAAATATGTCTGAAACAAAGTTTTCTCCTATTAGACCCTATGTGACATGCACATTTGTCCCTGAATCCTTTACCACTGCATTTAAGCTTATTGTAAATTAACTGTTTATTTCTGGTACAAAATAATGATTAAAAATAAATAATTAAAATTAAAACATTGTATAAAAGCTTCATAATAAAGGTATTATTATTAAAAACTGATTTAATAGCTGACCAAAACAAATATTTATTAAATATAAAAAACACTCATCTTGATGCTTAAATATATCTCGCTTCTTCCTTTGTAAATAGCTAATGAAAAAAAGTGGTTGAATGCATGTTATTGTGTAACACTGGAAAAAAACATTTACTGATAAATTTTGACTGTTATATTTTACGAGAAAATCCTATATTTCCGTTAGCTCCTATGTCACGTTAGCCCCAGTCTCCCCTAATATGTATTTTTCTCAATATTTTTTATCTGGATTTTTTGTTATACTGATAGCATGAACTACGGATAACATGAACAAAAATTTAATTCCCCTTGAGGTTCATGTTAACGAGGTTTGACTGTACTAATATAAAGTAAATGCGTATTAATTTAAAGTCAGTACATCCATTTATAGGGTTTACATCACACTTAAGGGGTCTTGTACCTTTTAAACGCGTCGAAAATTAACGAAAAACTTCAAAGCTTGAATTTGTCTATCTTCAAAACCTTTTTATGTATAAACATGAAATTTTGGATTTTGATTAAACAGATTGTGCTTTGTAATATACTACCAACAGAAATTTATTAACCCTTTACAGAATTTGTGTATTGTTGAAATCAAAATAGCTCTTTTTTTTTACCCCATAAGTCATTGCGCGTATAATATCTTGAGAAAGTATGTATGGATTGTCATGAAATTTGGTAAATATACTAAAAAAATATGTGTGTTTAAAATGATCTACTTTTAAGTATTTACAATGGTAATATTTTTAGTTATGACTATTTTTATTCATTAAAAATACAAAATTTTTATTTTTTTTTTACGAAAATATTTTTTTATATAGTTAATGAAATAATTTTAGCCTAAGAATAGATCATTTTAAACACACATATATGTTTAGTATCTTTACCGAATTTCATGCCAATCGATACATACTTTCTCAAGATATCATGCGCGCAACGACTTATGGGGTAAAAAAAGAGCTATTTTGATTTCAACAATACACAAAATCTGTAAAGGGTTAATAAATTTCTAATGGTAGCAAATTACAAAGCACAATCTGTTTAATCAATATCCAAAATTTCACCTTTATACATACAAAGGCTTTGAAGATACGTAGACTAATTCAAACTTTCAAGTTTTTCGTTAATTTTCGACGCGTTTAAAAGATACAAGACCCCTGCAGCTCGTTTGAATTGGGTCAAAACGTTGCTACTTCTAATTGACATTACTTAAAATGTCTTAAAAAATCGTTTAAAGTGGTTTGTTTAATAGTCCAGTCATTTGGTAGAAAATAGGGGAAAGTTTTGGTGTAGTTTTGATACTTGGTGCCTTTATGTTTTTTGAGTCGCTGAACACGAATCTGAAGTTTGTCAACAAAATTTATCGCGGAAAACACGTTTTTTTGGCAAAAAACTGGAAAAAAAACGGGATTTTCTTTGTTTTTTCAAAATAACTTCAAAATTATGCATTTTACGCAAAAGTCCTCAATACATAAATTAAAGAGTATAAAATTTCCTACAATTTACGTATAAAAAGTTTTTTTCTCTGATCAATGGTTTAGCCGTGACAACGCCGCAAAAATGGGTGTGAAAATAAAAAAATTCTGAAAAAACGGGAATTACGGCAGTGCACGGTGGGTGATTTACCGATTCTAGTTGGCCATAATTATTTTTGGCGTCAATATAGTCGCATCGCCATGAAATTGAAAAATGTTATTGATATTCACTATTGAATGTTAGGTATAGTAAAATGTTGCGTGTAGCAGTCATAATTTCGTTACAGGGACATTCAAAAGTATTTCATTACATTACGGCTTATGGGGAAAAATCGTTTGTTTTATTTTCAGTAATGTTTCATAATTTCAAATACTTTGAAATTTATATACATATCTATGAAGTGCACTACAAGATGATTTGTTATAGAATATGGTATGGGTAGTATTTATCGATCATTTACAGGGACACTAAAAATAATTATGTTACATTACGGTCTATGGAGAAAAAAATTTTGTGGTGTATTTTGTTCATGTTACACCTTTTCAAAAGTATTTAAATTGATATATATCTCCGAGGTGCTCTATAAGATGCTTACTATTGAATATGATGTGCCATTGATCTTTCATATACAGGGGCACACAAAATAAATCAGTTATATTTTTCTCTGTATGAACAATAATTGATGGAAGTGGATTTTCAGTTGTGGGACACTTTATAAATTTTAAAAATTGCATACTATTTAGCGTGTATAAGTTCTATAAATCATATATAGGGCTGTACAAGACATCTATATACCCGCTTATTGTCGGAAATTGCTAACGAGGAATTTTCAACTGTGCTATGCGTTCACTAACAGTTCTAAATTTTAGCATATTGTGAATTATATGATAAATCTATAGTTCATATACAGGGATGTACAAAATTTTCAGCTATTTTTTCGAATTTGGGTGAAATTGTGTTTTCAAACGTGTTATATGTTTTACAAATTATTACTTAGACATCATTTTTCACGTTATTAAACTATGAAGTTTTATTATAGTAGCCCGAATGCGTTCAAAAATGTTCCATAATCTGATTTACGCATGATTTTACGTTCTTCTTGATAATTTTAATGATACTTTCTTAACGGTATGGAAGCTAAAGTGATAAAACTATTTTTGTATTATTATAACAAATTCTAAAATTTCTTTTTCTAAAATTTAAGGTACGGGACAAACATTCGACAGCATTAATGAAAACTGCTGTGTTGCATATTCATATTTATTTCTGCACAAACCTTACAGGAAACCTAACAGGAACTTTATGTAAAGATAGGGAATCATAAGATATCATGATTAATATATCATGAGAAAATGCCTACATTATGTTTTGCATTGTATCAAATCTGAATTTGGAGAATTTGTCTGGATCAATTTTGTAACCACTCAGAATTTGCAGCCAAGTAATATATTTTAAATGATTTTGTCCCGATATATCTACATACAACTGGCAATTTTTGTCCAAATTTGGTCATAAATTTAAACATTTCGCTCTTGCAAAACTTCATGTGCTCTTCATTGTAATTTTCCTCTATAAACAAAATATTTTGACCCAAATTCACATTTTCGTTACATTTTAAATCTTGTTGTCGTTGCATAATGGTGCAAAAGTTTATTTATGTGACTAACTTAAATTCTGCTGTCTTTGATTTAAAAAAAAAAAAAAAAAAATGGTACTTGAACTAAAATGTCAAGAAAAAGTCATGCCAAAAGGTATCAAATATTTTTTATTAAAAAGACATTTATTTTATACTGTTGGTAGTAATAAAAACACCCACTAATTCTATACGTCTATTTTCTATGCTGTAGATGTCGGTGAAAAGCAGGGACCCTCAAGTGAAAGAAAACGGAAATATTTTTTTGTTTTTTTAAATAACTGTACTTACTAATGTACATGTTTATTTATAATTAAATAATGATTCATAATGAGTCGTCCTATTTATTGTCAGCAACTTCATTGTAAAATGTAGTAATTAATATAATCTTTAGTATAATTTATAGTCAATGCTTGTGTAAAATGGTCAGTTTTCATGTTAAATCTACGTACAGCGGCGTAATTCCCGTTTTCTCTGAATTTTTTGATTTTCACTCCCATTTTTGTGGCGTTGTCACGGCTAAACCATTGATCAGAGAAAAAAACTTTTAATACATAAAATGTAGGAAATTTTATCCTCTTTAATTTATGCATTGAGGACTTTTACGTAAAATGTATAATTTTGAAGTTATTTGGAAAAAAACAAAGAAAATCCCGTTTTTTTCCCAAAAAACGTGTTTCCCGGGATAAATTTTGTTGGCAAACTTCAGATTCGTGTTCAGCGACCCACAAAACATAAAGGTACCAAATATCAAAACTACACCAAAACTTTCCCCTATTTGTCTTTTTTGAGCACCTAATGCCTGGACTATAAGGGGAATGTTAAAGAAGTAGGCGCAGCGAGGAGGAGGTTTTCGGGGTTTAACCAGAGCCAAGACAAAAATAATACAGAGATTTCCGTTTTTTTTATGATCAAATAATTTAAAACAAAACTAAAGTTACAATTATATTTATTTTGTTCGAAATTCGCTGCTTTATCGAATCAAATCCTGCTTAAAAGTTTGATTCGTTTAAACGGCGGTAATATTTTATTTTAAAAATGGGGAAAACACATGGTAACAGGTATCGGCTTTTAACGAAAACAAGGTCCCAAGGTCACTCATTTCGAGTACAGCATTCCTTCGTGCTATTGGAAATCAGCCATAGGCTAAAAGGAATGGTAATTTCCTGTCCCTGTGAATGCCGCCCTGGGTTCTTCAAAACTGTACCATTGGGAGTCTTAATTAATTGCATCTGTTTCTTGCTCTTTTTTTGGAAACCGGACTGGACCGTCGAATTCCAGGAAAAATACAAAATGCATGCTTTGAAGAGTAGACTCCACACATGTTCTGTTATCAGTTGCCGTTGTGCTAAGGTATTAGTTTGATATTAAATCTTCTTCAGAGAAGAAAATTATAAAAAAGATGGTAAGAAAACATTTTTTTAAGTCTTTGACTTCCTCCAAGCTTTCATTAATTCAGATATGTTCGGAAAGTATATAATTCTTTTATATTTATGTTTCTGGAAAGATATAAACGCGCATGCTTTACAAGGGCGCCCATATGGGGGAAGGGGGGGGAGGAGGGCCTTGACCCCCCCCCCCCCCAGGATTTTTTATAATTCAGTTGCAAGATATGAAAATTTTAACTTTATCTTGTAAAGACAAAGCAGAATAAAACCTGCATCGACAAGATCAGAATACACCTGAACAATTTTGCGTTTTAGATGGGTTTCCGTCTTAGCAGGTATAATTGTTGGGAATTCATTTTGTCATACCATGATTTTTTTTTTCCTTTTAAAGCTGGATTCTGTTTTAGACAGGTTCTGTTTTCATGAGTTTTAATTAGTGCTTTCGAATAGGCTGCTTCTTACAAAAAGAAAAAACACAAGATAGGAAACAAATTCCATTTTAGACAATTTTTATCTTAGCAGGTGTTACTGTGTGGTTTTTTTTTTTTTTCCTACAAGACAATAACAGTTTTTCTGCATAAGCTAGGATTTCGTTGTAGACAGGATCCATTTTCACAAGTAAAATTGATTCTGCGTAAACAAAACGCTGAGAAATTAGAGACAGATTTAACAATAATCGGTCATCAATCCGAAAATTCAAACATAAAAAATTTCACGGAACAATATCGCAAATTTTGACAAATGGTCGCCGAAAAAAATCCATTTCGTCAATAGTTTTCAGAAAAAATCACCAATTTCGTCAAAGGATCGCGGAAAAGGTAGGAATTTTGTCAAAAGATCGCGAAAAAAGCAAATTTCGTCAAAAGATTGAAGAAAAAAAAACGAATTTCATTCAATAATTCATTCAATAATCACGGGAAAAACGCAAAATTAGTCAAAGAATCTCAAATTTCGTCAAAGGATCACAAAAGACGCGAATTTCGTTCAACAATCACGAAAAAACTAGGATTTAGTTAAAGAATAGTAGGAAAATGCAAATTTCGTCAAAGAATCATGGAAAAAAACGCAAATTTCGTCACACAATGATGGAAAAAACACAAATTTCGTCAAAGAATCGCGAAAAAACACAAATTTCTTCATAGGTTCGCGATAAAGAACTCAAATTTCTTCAAAAGATCTCAGGAAAACACTCAAATTTCGTCCAAAGATCACGGAAAAACGCAAATTTCGTGAAAAAAAATCGCAAATTCCGTTCAATAATCAAAAGAAAAACGCGAATTTCGTCAAAGAATCGCGAAAAAAAAACGCAAATTTCGTTCAAGGATCGCGGAAAAACGTGAATTTCGTCAAAGAATCGTGGAAAAAATGCAAATTTAATCAAAGGATCGCGAAAAATGCAAAATTCGTCAAAAGATCGCGAAAAACGTAAAGTACCTTAAATATTTACTAACATGTATGGTAGCTTTGGAGGAAGTTAAGATTTTTCTCACCCCCCCCCCCCTCCCTAAAAATAATCATATGGGCGCTCTTGATGCTTTACAGTTCGGGTATATTGTCCTTTTGTTAATGCTGTTCTCAAATCCAAAGGGACCTTCAGACAGTTTTTTTAATTAATTATTCAGAAGCGCATGAAATAGGTAGGTTTTGTCATTCAAAAACTAATGTAACTGAAAGACGTTTTCCATTCTTTCATAAACGCAAAAGATCTTTTAGAAGATATTGTCACAGTGGATGTTTTGTACCGAATTTACGACATGATTGCGACAAAAAGAAGAAAAAAACCTGTCGTAACGCGATCAAAATCGCTTATAACTCAATAACTAATTCACTGGCGCAGTGAAGGGGGGGGGGGGGATTGAGGGTTGAAATCTCTGCCAGACCTACAAAAATTACTATAATTGCCGCTTATATGAATCACTAGTTAATTCATATAAGCGGCAGTCAAAATTAATATTAACATTTTTTGGCTTATTTGGAATCTGCGACTTTGCTGAATGAAATTAAATTCAACAAAGTGATCCAATTAAACGGCGAATATTGTATTTAAAACTGTGAAAGCGTATATTGCATGCATTGGTTAAGTGAGAACTAGTCTGTCATATACGCTCGAAATTCTCCAAACATCTCGGGTGTGTAATCCTTCGTTTAATTTATCACTAGTTTTCTTCACAACACTAAATTATAGTTTATTTATAAGAATACACAAAAACATGGAAGACAAAACATTTGACGATACATTATATACAAATAATTATAATTTTTCACATTGCTGCACAACACCTTCACATTTCACTCCATAACAACACTTCTCTATATTGCTAAATTATTTCACAAAAACAAATTATAATACTTCGGTTTTTAGAAATCACAAAAAACAAGCCGGCAAACATCCACGGCTACCTCTACCTTTCCTCCTTCCACACTCTGAAAAAAAAAATCTCCCCCCTTCCTCTGCGGGCGCTGACGCATCACGTGACATACGTGCCAAAAGAATCGAAAGAGAAATTATTTAAACGTCTCCAGACATCACATAGTCATTTGTTTTTCGAGATGTCTTATGCTAAGAGAATGATCAATTTCCTGCCATAGAGACGCTTTGAGTTTAAGTATTGTGCAGTGTACAGTTTTTTAATTGTATTTCTGTCTTTGCTCCGTTCGAAACAATAATGGACTATCGACTTCCAGACAAAAACATAAAACATACGCTTTATAGGTCTCTTTAAGTTTCAAACTTCTTGTTAGAAGTCCGTACAGGCCGAAATTTCAGCAACCGAGCGCGAACCGATCCGTAGAAAAGAATTTCGACCCGGTATAAAAGGCGAAAATTTCGGCCCGAGCCCGGTCCGGCCCGTTTTTCCATTTTTTCCACAAAAAAATTATTGGCAAGTTATAAAATCTAAAATTTCGGCCTGGCTCATACAAAAACTTAATAAGCCCTACCCTGCCCGACTGAATTTCTACAAAATAGAGATTGTTACGCCATTACGGTTAAAAATTGTCTTGTAAGAGGAGTTCTGAGAAAAAAATACTTATTTTAGCTTTTTTCATGTTTGTATTCTCCATTTAAAAAAAAAAAAATGACTTGGGCTATGATATTTATTTTGTTATCTTGAAATTCACAGCAAATTTTCTGAAAAATTACATCTGGGGTGAGAAATTCCCTCCCGACATTAACTATGTGTTTTTTCCGCGGCCCTTTCACGAAATTCGTGTTTTTTCCACGTTCCTTTGACGAAATTTGCGTTTTTCTGCGATCCTTTGACGAAATTTGAGGGTTTTTTTCGCGATCATTTCATGAAATTTGCGCTTTTTTTCTGCGATCCATTGACGGAATTTGCTTTTTTTCGCAATCCTTTGACGAAATTTGCGTTTTTTCCTAGATCCATTGACGAAATTTGCGTTTTTTCTGCTATGTTTTGACGAAATTTGTGTTTTTTCGCGATCTTTAGAGGAAATTTGCGTTTTTATGCGATCTTTAGACGAAATTTGCGTTTTTACGCGATCTTTAGACGAAATTTACGTTTTCCCCTGTCCTTTGCCGAAATTTGCGTTTTCTCGATCTTTTGGTGGAATTTGTGTTTCTCGCGGTCTTTTGACGAAATTTGCGTTTTTTCACGATCTTTAGACGAAATTAGTGTTTTTTCGCGATCATTTGGCGAAATTTTTCTTTTTTTTTCGCGATCCTTTGACGAAATTCGCGTTTTCTCCATGGTACTTTGGCGATCTTTTTCTGCGAACGAATGAGGAAATTGATTTTTTACGGTGACCATTTGTCGAAATACACGATATTTTTATGTCAGAGTTTTCGGAATGATGACCTTTTTTTTTTTTTAATTTTTCTGAAAATTCAGAACAGAATCACCCCTGGCTATGTCGTAAAAATTTCTAACAAGGAGAGGGCTAACCTTGTTAATCACAGATTTTGATTATTTTAATATATGTTGTAGGGTAGAGACCCCTTAGTGTCAGGTTCAACGGATTTTATCCAACGCTCTTTAGTTCTTGAGAAACCGGGGGGGTCTAATAATAGTACACAACTTAAATACTTACATTGCAACCGCCATGATAAGTTGGTGGTAGCTCAGTTGGTACGGCGACCGCTGGCTGATCTGCGTGACCCGGGTTCGGTACCCAAACGCACTACATTTGTTTTTCTCATTTTTTGTTCTATAAATATACTTGTAATTATAATTTAATAATTTCAATTACAAATTTTAATATCATACATTAATTATAATGTGAACAAACTTAAATTTATAATTTTTTATTTTTAAACTATTATTTCTCACCCTTTAAAGAGGTTTAAAAAGAAATTGGATCCATTATTGAATGATAAAAATTCCAAAATCGTGACAAAATCTGTTGTGGTGCCATCTAGTTATGATAAAATAAAAGAATATTAAAATAAAATAAAAATAAAAGCAGAAAGAAGATAAAGGTGAAAGCAAAATAATTGAAAGCTCAAGCATACGTATTACAAATTTAAAAATCTTTAATATTCAAAAAATCGGTTGTAATTTAATTCTGATGCTAATTTTTAATACAATTATGCTTGTTATTTTAAAAACAGAATAATAGTATTATCGCATTGACTTCCTTTATTAAAGAAATGCGTAAATGATGTTTCTTTAAAATCATGAATTGACACAAATGCTCAATATCATTGCATCAATAAAGAATATATGAAATCCATTTTAAAAGTGATTTTTAAAAAATTAACAGTTTATGATTTTTTATACAATTATTTAGTTAAAAGTAAATAATTAAATAGGTTAAAATTATAATTGATATACAATATTATAAATTTTAATTGACAATGAGATTATTAATTATGCTTACAAGTATATTTATAAAACAAAAAAATGAGAAAAACAAATGTAGCGCTTTTAGGTATTGAACCCAGGCCCGTGGATCAGCCGGCAGACGCCATACCAACTGAGCTACGACCAACCTATCATTGCGGCTGCAAAGTAAGTATTTAAGTTGTGTACTATTATTAGACCCCCTGGTTTCTCATGAACTATGGAGCGTTGGATAAAATCCGTTGAACCTCACACTAAGGGCAGGGCCTGTTTACGGAATAGGCCCGTGAAGCCCGTGCTTACCCAATGAAATACAAAAGGGCCCCAATTTTACTTTTTAAAACTATTTTTAGAAAAAAGAAACTCAATCACTGTAAAAAATACATTTTTTTTCCTTACTATATGGCAATTTGTAAATCACAAAAAAATATTTTGAAGTTCACATACTCTCAACTATAGTTTCATATTTGTCATTTACAAAATAAATTGGTTATTTACAACTAAAAATATAATAAAATACGTTTATATAGGTAGTTTTAGTTTAATATTAAAAATGTTATTTACTCTAAACTTTGATGGTAAAATTTCAAATTATATAAGCATACGAAAAAGAGATTTAGTAAATAAAAAAGCAAATTGCAGAGTAATAGGGGGGCCCCTGTGTGACGTTGGGCTTCCCCTATTCCTAAGTGTTAAGCGGGCCCTGACTAAGGGGTCTCTATCCTACAACATATATTAAAATAATCAAAATCTGTGATTAACAAGGTTGCCCCTCTCCTTGTAAGACGGAATCGCATAGGAGAGCAGAAATGTTCATTATAGACAAGTTCCCTTCTTAGCAGGTACACCGTCTGTTGTAAATGTATTATATTTTTTTCACACGTATTATTATATTCATTTTGTATGGATCAACACATTTTTTCCGTTTAAGACAGGATTTCGTCACATGCTGGTTCTTTTTCAAATTCTTTTCAATATTTATTTTTATTGCTTCTTTATTGGTTCTTTTTCAATATTTATTTTTATTGCCAAGAAATTGTTATCGTCTATAATATTTATTGCCTAGAAAATGACAATTCTTTAAAAATAATAAATTGAAAATTTTAATTGTAGAACAACAGAAATTTAAAAAACAATTACAAGACTTACCCTATACTACGTATCATGGGTAAGTAAAATATATGCAAGTTTTGAAAAAGTTGTTGGGCCGGGCGAAATTTTACTAATTTTTGCACACATATATAATAATGCCAGCTATATTCTAAAATTCAGCACTGTTTGGACACGGATGATGATAAACTTCACCAATTCTCGTGATATTGTTACATCTGACACAATGCAAGGTATGTCTATTGAAAATTTTGCTAAAATTGTTTAATTAATTTTTAAGTTAGGAACAAGAATTCGGGATTGTCTTGGAGTGAAATCCCGTGTGTATTTTTGACTGAACAATGGGTTCCTGATTTTCCGTACAAAAATTGTTTGCGCTTCCATTTCTTAAAGTTTTCCTCATCATTTTTTAAACACTTTATATAAATCTAACATAGTAGTAGTATAGTTATTTCATTGGTGTATTTTATGTTTTGCAACTGTCATATTGTAAACGCTGTTTAAATGAATCACAACCAACGTAACAAGTGATTCTACTAACCGAGAAAAAAAGCATCATGATTTCATTCATTAACTAGGCTGATTCAATTAACCGGTGATTCAAGTAACCGGCGATCACCATTATCAACATCTCAAAACCCCCCTAGAGCGGATTTCTGGCTGCGCCACCAGTACACTGTATTCCATTCCCATTGCAATTTTTTTGCATTATTAAGCATATTGCTTCTTTTGTCCCTTGGTATCTTCGGAAAAGGGAACCCCTCCCAGCTCGCGTTTGTTCGTACAGTGTGTGCATATACACACGCAATAATTTCTATGTGTACTTCTATGTATAACTTTGTACCAATTTTGTGGAAAATAAAATTTTAAAAAAGTTAAAAAAATAATTTTTAAACGGGTCATTTGTAATATGCTAAAATGTGCTCCACTACAATTGCCAGTCCTAAGCCTGGAAAAAGTGTGAAGGGAAGTTGCCTGAAAAACACTGCCATAGCCGTTTTTTAAAGTTGTCCAATTATCCGGATTTTTCATTAGCCGGATCGGCATCGGCCCCGATTGGTCCGGATTATCAGCGGTCTACTCTATTGAACATTGATTATATATATGCATGTTTGAACCGCTGATTAATCACGATTTTACGATGTGTTTGCAAGACAGAAAATACACAATAGCAACATTAATGACTTACTTAGAGTCTTAGACGTTTCAACATTCAAATAAGGATTCATTAAAAAAATCATATTGTTTAGAATAAAAGAAAAACGGGAAGGTTAAAAACATGATGATAACTTTTGAGGGTATATTATAAAAAGTAGATTTGCGAAAATATTTCTGTTATTCCTTAAGGCTTTTCTCAAATCCAAAGAAGCTACTTTCTGACACATTTCTAAATTCATTTCTTTTCGAAAACGTCAATATATTTTTGAGAAAATACTGTTCAAGTTAGCGTTTTGAATCGAATATCCGGAGACGATAGCACGGAAAAGGAGAAAAACCTGCAGTCACGTGACAAGAATCTCTTATATCTATATCTATCTATCTATCTATATATATATATCTATATGTATATTCTATAAGTAATTTATTTATTAAAAATGGGAAACGCTATTCAATTCCAAATCCCGTCAATAGACAGGCTTGTCAATTTTATGCCTTTACAGTTAAAAATGTGTCAGAAAGTTTTTCGTTTTAGAGCAGTGAATTTGAGAACCCACCTTCAAGTATATTTCCAAAAATTCCGTTAACAGAAGTTCATTATCGCTATTAATATTTTTACAAAACAATTGCCTGCCCTAAACATCCTGAGAACAATTAAATCTATTTCTGGCTGTGTTGAAAAAAAAAAAAAAAAATGCGAGCCTGATCTCGGTCCAGCACGAGTCTGCTGGAAGAATTAAACCCGGGCTCAAACGCCATGTAACTGTCCAATGCCGATATCTACGCTGGAAAATGTTATATTTCGATATTAATGCTGGCAAACTAGTATCGGCTCGTAACGCACATTTATACTTATTCTCGTGAAACTCATATTCATTGAAAATGATTCATATTTTCTCGTCTGCGTTTAAATATTTATATCGGGCTGACAGACCCGCTTAATTTCTTTTATTGGCCTGGTCCAGCCCGGCAGGAACGTTCAAATTTTGACGGCCCGGCCCGTTTGAAACTTCGCCTTCATTTCGCCGTCCCGGCCTAGTACAGGCTTCTAGCCAAGCCCGGGATCGTGCAGACCTCTACTGTAGGATACAGTTCTTTTCACATATTTTTACTTAAATACAAGACATTACATAGATTTAAATATCATATTCTGTTCAATTTTTTAATATATAGAAAAAATAACGAAAATTTGAGATTTTGCAAATGTTTTTGCGTTATGCATAGATGCCAACAACACTTATCCGGAGTCTGTTACAAGACGAAAATATTTTCAACAAGAAATTTGATTTAATAAAAAATTTCAAACTGAAATCTAAAATGTACCTTATCGAAAAAAGACACAATTCCTTATATATTTTTTCCAGTTTAAAACATGCTTGTTTTGGATCAGACTCCGAAATAATTAAGAGATGTTGGCATCTATGGTATGTGTTCTATATTTATTAATTTGAATAATTCATAAACTTACTATTCTCATTTAAAAAATATTTTAATATTTTAATTCCACACGTTTAATATTTATAATTAATAGCTATTTGTAATTTATTTAATTTTATTAATATTTTAGTTTCTGCTGAATTATTAGGTCATTTTAAAATCACGGTTGTTTGTATACGATTTAATTTAGTGATGATATTGTTTTTCTTTAAAACGAGCGTTACCTAACCTTATTTTATTAATAATAGGATTTAAAAAATTAACCATTTAACAATTCGCAATAATAATGAAATTTAAAATCCTGCATATGATTATATCATTTTAAATATGAATCAATTATTACAAATATATATTAATTACATATTTTTTAAACATACCTGGACTTAATAATAAAAAAAGAGATTGTAATTTTAATATTATATACAATACTTTTTTTTTTCAAAGAAAACAACTTAGATTTAATTCATTTAAATAGAGATAACATGGAATTTTTTTTTTTTTTTTTTTTTTTTTTTTTTTTTGCATACGTTTTACATATGTTTCATGAAATTTGTTCAATCTCATTTAGAAAAAGAAAAAAAAAAAAAAAAAGCACAAGAGCATGAACGCCCTTTTCGAACAGTTTTCATTAAATGTAGGCGACTATTTATTATTATACGTTTCCCCCATTTCTAAAGATCTTAAAAAATATTCTTCTTTCACTCAATAACGAAAATTTTTTTGATGCAGTTAAGAAGTAATTTTCTTTCCCTTTGCCTAAAATTTTCAGCTTCTCACATTCATGCGCCAAAGAATTGAATACTGTTTCCCATTTTCTTATAAATGCCATGATAATAAATAACATGATTTATAGTCATTGGCTACTCGATGACTAGCATTTCGTCGTTAAATGCCAAGAAAATCAGCCTACAAAGTCAAATTTGCCGTCATTTTTTGACAGATTTTTTTTAATTTTCTGTATAGTTTGAATACTTGCAAATATCTTTATAAATAAAAGATATTCGCGAACATGTCAGAAAGTAGCTGGTTTAGATTGGAAAACAGCCTTATAAAACACAGAACACAGTTTAATTCTTTGAGCTTAAATAATCATATCTGCAAATTTTATGCCTATCATTAAAATTATTTCGAAAATGTGTCAGAAAGTAGCGCATTTAAATAGATTTAAATGAAGCAGATTCAGCCAGATGGGGAGGCCTACCAATTGGTTTGAGCTCAACTAGCTCCACCCATTTAAATGAAGCATACGCCAAATAGTTGAAGACATTTTTGTCATAATCTTATAATAAACTTAACCTTAATCATGCTTTTTCACTTAAGGCACTCACGAACTAATTAATGCTAATCCTATGGGGAGGGATTTTTCTAATGTCTCGTTTGCATTTCGACATTTTTAAGTAATTTTTTTTTTTTTTTTTTTTGCATTGGATAGCCGAGGTCCGTCTCTACATCGCACCTTTTTTACTTTCTCGAATTTGGTTGGAAATGACACTTTCATTTTCAAAACCAGTTACTTTCACTTTCAAAACCGGTTGTTTTTTATAAAAACATCTGCGACCGAAATCGAAAAAGTAAGAAAGGTGCACTGTAGGGACGGACCTCGGCTATCCAATGCAAAAAGAAAAAATAAATTACTTAAAAATGTCAAAATGGGAGCGAGATATTAGAAAAATCCCTCCCCATAGGATTAGCATTAGGGACAGGAGCCTTAATGTTTTTTATTGTTATATGACAAATAGGGGGAAAAAAATGTTTAGCAAATTCATGGAACACAAGAAAAAAAAAAATTAGACGAAAGTTCAAAAAGCAAACAAAAAAATGCCCTACCCCTACACCCATAGCATGAAACAATTTTTGGCTTTCAAGCAATTATTTTTCTTATTCCATTTGTATTAAAACGACATTTTGTTATCTTTCTAATTTCCTTCCACAAACATTCTAGTTAGTTTCCAAGTGATACTTCATCATTAACTAAATCTGCTGTCAAATACATACTGTCAACAGGCAAATCATTAACATTTAGAAACAGGTCTTTTTTGTGACTACGTTTTAGTGAAGACGTTTAACCATTGCTAAACTAATTATTGATTAACTTGAGCAGCAGATGTACGAAAACATGTGGTGGCTAGTGAGTGCATCTGGACTTAATGTTTTCGAGAGAAAGAAATGTTCCTACTTAGAACGCGTTTCGACTTTCGAGAATTGCATCGCAAGCAAGATAATAAAAAAACAACTAATCTAATAGGGTTCTGAACGCAAAATGTTTGGCTTTTTTTTTTTTTTTCTTTTAAGAAAGTTAAAAAGTACATTTTGTTGAAAAAATAAAAAGTAGGGAAATCGTTACAAGGGGCTCTAGAGAAAACTACGGGGGGGGGGGGGCTCAGCCCCCATCGCTCTTATCTGGTTACGGGCCTGGGGCCGGGTCGGGCTCGGGCCGAGATTTTACATTTTTTTCGGGCCGGGCCGGGCTGGGGCCGAAATTTAACTTTTATATCGGGCCGGGCTGAATTTTTTTATTCTCTGAGTCGGGCCGGTAGTTTGCACGTCTAATGTATGCGTAACTATTTTTGAATTTTTAAAAGAGACATAAATTAATTGATATTTCTGTTATTTTTTTAATCAAAGCAGCGTATTCATTGGCATAATTTACACACTCTGACATTTTCTCGCCCCATTAAGAATAATTAAAAAAAAAATAAAATAAAATAAAAATAAAAAATGTAAGAATTTGAATCGTTGAAATTGTTTTTCTAGCTAATCCATGTACAAACAGGAGATTTTAAGTTCTGCAATACAATCAAGCACACCGGTAGAAAGGGAGCCCGAATTAAATAAATATATATATATATCTGGTATTTATTTTCTGATATTTTGCATCTTATAAAAACTCATCACTGAAGGAGTGAAAGGCTTTAGGTAAATTTCGTAAGAAATACTACCTATTACATTCCCTCCTATGTTGGACTTTCTGAAAAATTTTTACAGATCTACACCGATCATGACCCCTAGAACCCAAAACCACCACCAGTTCAAAACTTTATCTGTCTATCTATCTAGCTAGCTACATATATATGTATATCACTTTTTTATGAACACGATAACTTCCATAATTCTGCACAAATCTCTTCCAAACAGATACATAAAATCGAGGGGTAAAAAATCGTGATCAAGTTCGTTAATGGGCAAAATCGGACCAAAGGGGGGGGGGGGGTCTGTGAAAACCGAAAAAGCCCCATAATTTCTTAATTATGATGCATATCAAATCAGTTTAAAGTTGTTATTACTTCTAGGAAAAGGGCAAAATTTTATGTATAATTTTAATAAAATTAAAAATGGCCTCAAGGGCGGGGGTGAGGGAATAGGGTTTTAGGGAGGAAAAAATTCATAACTTCGTCAATTCTCAATATATCAAATTCACTTAAACTTATCATAAATCTTCTACAAGTTTTTGATAGGACCCAACTCTAAAAATTAAAAACGACAAAAAGGGGGGTGGTGAGGAAGAAAAAAATTCATAACTTCGTCAATTCACAAGGTATCAAATCCGCTTAAATTTATTATACATTTTCTTAAGATTATCTACAACATTTATACTGACAAGTTTTTGATCGGACCAACTCTTACAATGAAAACAAATGAAACAAAAATAGGGGTTGAATAAAAAGATATCGTATTAACATGATTCTTATAACACCAGCTCTCCCACAGCAGTTGTTGAGCGGGGAATAATATACTTTTTTAATACCGACTTACTATGATTTTGATAAAACGAGCTCTTACAGAAAAATAAAATTAAAAACTCGTCAAAAGCGTCCAGAATAAAATTGTTAAACTGGGTTTATCTCTACTCTTGGTGTAGTTTTTGTTGGTGAAATTAGTACTTAACTTCGGAATCTACCTCCGCCTGTAGGCCGAGCCGACAGGGATTTTTGATATTACGTTTTTGTGCCACCGCCTTCCTCTCCACCCGCAAAAAAGCAGGAACGCCCAATTAAAAAATAAAGAAATAAAATAAAATAAATAACTAAAGATAAAATCATCCTCATCTGGTGGTTATATTGAGAATCTGTACAGTGCAAAATTTTCTCCTATGGTAGCTGTGTTAAATTCTAGGTTCACTCGCCCCACCAGTGGCCGAGAGGTTCTGCTCTCAAAGCTGGTAAGGCACCTCCCATCGAACCTAATCGCGCCTATCCCATCGAACCTAATCCCCTCGTTCGAACCTAATCACGCCGGTCGCCCTAATCGTTCGGAGTTTTCTTCAAACCTTGGATTTCCTTGCGTAAATACGTGTTAGGATCCCTTGGAAAGACCCCCCCCCCCGGAGTTCATCCCACCCCCTTCGGACCCATATCCTTTTTCTACAGAAGTGATCATTTGTGGGAGCGCTGAAAAATATATTGCTTCGGCCACCTAAAGTAGGCTTTACTCTAGAAGCGTAAAACTCACAGTGTTAAACCTACGTAACGGAATGCCATAACTTTCACAAACGGTTGATGCTTCATTTTACCAATTAAAATTTGCTTCATAGCTGACGTCAGTCTCTTCAATATAAAATCTCTACATTGAGCAGCACACTCATACAAGTACTGGTTTTATATCGTTCCTGTATTCAGAGATCTTCTCTAGACTACCCGGCCCGAAAAAAATTAAGACAAACTTTCAAACGAATCGAGCCGAGCCGGCAGACTAAAGACAAATTTTTCAACGCCCAGGCCGGTAAAAAATTAAACGGGCCAGCCGCAGCCGAGCCGATAGAAAAATTATGCCATATCCAACGTAGACATCGGCATCAGACAGCTATATCGTGCCTGACACCGGGCTTAATCTCTTCAGTAGACTCGGGCCGGGCCGGGTTGAGCCTTACATATTTCTTCTACATAGTCGAACCGGGCCGGAATTGGACTGAATTGTTATCAGGACGTATCAGATAAACTTCTGTTAACGGAATCATTGTAAATATACCTTAATAAATTACTGAGACATATTTTCAAAAATCTACTTTTTATAATACAGATTCCAAAGTTATGATGCATTTAACCTTCTTTTATTTTCTTTTATTCTAAACTATTATTTTTTTTTAATGAATCTTTATTTGAATGTTGAAAAGTCTAAGAGTCTAAGTAATCATTAATGTTGCTATTATGTAATTCCTGTCAAGGGAACACATAGTAATCTAACATTTCTTCGTAAATATGTATGCAGTATTCTTTAAAAGAATTTTAATGTTAAGAAAAATCGGAATTTTTGGCCTAATTTAATTTATTTTTTAACAGGCTGGGTCGGGCCTGTTTTCACTAATTTTTGTACAGGACGAGTCGCGAACTGCAAAAATATAAACGGGCCGGGTCCTGGTCTGGAAATTTCTGTCTCTAATCCAGGTCTGTCCAACGCGTCTCCCGCGGTCACTATGGTGGCGCCCTTTGAAGGTTTTCTTGGCACCCATTTCATTCTATTAGTAGCTGTTTTTAAAATTAAAAATCCACTTTAAAGTATGCTTTCTTTAATTTCAATAATATTTGAATGGGGAGTCGTAGGGGGCTTAAAGCTATCACCGTGAGATGTATACATGCATCATATAAGACGCTTGTAACGCATAAGTCTACCACTATTTGTGGTCTGATTATCGCAGGGGACATCTTTACCATTATTTACGAATAATAATTGTCATCTTATTTATGACAGAAACAGAACTGCCAAGTCTCCAGCTTTTTTTATACTAGTATTTTAATAAAGAAAATGTTTTATTTAATTGGAACATTTGGTCGATTTAAAAGAACCAGATTTTCTCTAAGATAAAAAGCCGGAGATTTGGCAACTGTGCACAAATTCTGGAATAAGGAGAAGATTGCTATTTAAAAATCAAAAAGAAACCAGTGGAATTTAAGACCTGTGGTAATAAAACTGAACTATGCTTTACCACTACTACAGTGAGATAATAGTGTTGCATGTTTTCAGCCATGTGAATTATGGCTCCTTTCATTGTTTGCAATTACATGAGGTGCGCCTCTGTTCATTGAAAGGTTGGACGGACAGGTCTACGTCTAAATCACGGGAGACTCAGAAGTAGAATAAAATGAAATAAATAATTAATTAAAAAAAGAATTAAATATCTATAAAGAAGTTTGTCTCTGGTAAATCTACAAAACGTAATTAAGATGTCAAGAAAATTTAATACATTTTAGTTTATTTAAATTAGGGATTTTTTTTAAGTATTTGCTCCTCAACTGAAATCTTTGGTGCCTTTATTACTTCGGCGCCTGTGTGCACCGCACACTTTGCACATTGGGTCGGTGCGCCCCTGCACCATAAATTGTTAAAATATTGCTCCTTCTTAATCAGATCTTTATTTTTGGAACCCCTTTCTATTTAGTTGTTCTCCCCTTTCTAGCTTCCAGTTAAAGTCCTGGGCACCCTAATATCACGTCGGGCCCAATCCGGAGCCCTTTGAACTTGTGCGGTATGCATTTTTTACCACTTACTATTCTCGCATTCTCAATGCAAAATTTTAAAGTTGAGTCTTGGATTCCTCTGCCTGGACCAACACCCTCATAATAATAATAATAATAATAAAATCTACTATTATGTTTCTATTCCTAGAAATTATCGTGGGAAAATTTTAGCTGAGATTATGAACATGATAGATTCTGAGATACACTTTTGCAACCAGAAGTTCAGTAAGGTACAAACGGGAGGTTGATAGGGGTATTTCAAAAAAAGTTATCTGTATCTGGTGTTTATATTCTGATTCCCAGCATTAAAAAATTATCACTGAGGCCGCGACAGGTTTTAAGATAAGCCCCCCCCCCCCCACACACACACACACAAGGGAAGCAAGATAATTAATTACAAAAAACTACCTCATTCTGATGTCATATTCATCTTGATTATCCTCTAATTATGTTACTTTTGAATATAATTAAAAAAACTCTTTTTTTTTTTCTATGAAAGAAAAAATAAATAAATAAAGTCTCAATGAAAAATGGGCAAAATTCTTTACCGGAACTAATTTTAATCTTAGTAAAACATCAAGCATTAACCTGTAATTTTAAGTTTGAAACGGTATTACAACTGTAAGTACACGTAGGAATTTTATTCTCATGGATTTTGTCCACGGGATTCTTGTCCGTAGAGCTTTCGGGAAACAATTTCTTTTTTTTTCTCTCTTTCTCTCTCTCTCTCTTTTTTTTTCTTTTCGTTTGGCTTACTCGTTTGTTCGAATCACCAGCATGGGTGTAGTTCTATTATCTATACAAAAAAACTTAACGGGTTAAAAGTTCGCGACGTAGCAGTTTATCTTATGGCTCTAAGAATTTTAACTATGGATTTTTAAAATAATGATATCAAATTTTGAGTGACGCTATGCTATTAAACTAGTCAAATGTGGCAATCCCAAAACTTTCTTCTATCTCATAACATGTTAATACTTCCTGAAAAATGCAGCATAGCAGCTCCACCGGTTAGATTACTTACCCCAAAATCTAATCAGCAACAATTTGTCAACTTCTAGCTGAATCTGAAGTTTGATGAAAATCCGTGCATCAGTTTTTGAGTAGAGCTATAGCGGAAATCGTAAATGATTCTGCATAGAAGCGCCACATGTTGGGAGATATATACCAAAACCTAATAAGCATCAAGTTAAGTCAACTAAATCTGAAGTGTGATTAAAATCCGTGTGCTACTTCTTGAGATAAAACTATTGCGGAAATCAGGGAAAATGAAGCATAGCAGCGCTACCTGTTGGGTGATTTACACCAAAAGTTAGTCAGCGCAAACTCATATCAAGGATTAATTGAATCTGAAGTTTGATAAAAATCCACGCATTAGTTCTTGAGATAGAGCCATTGCGGAAATCGCGCAAAAGGCCGTATAGCAGCGCCACCTGCTGGGTGATTTACACCAACACGCAGTAAACACCGACTCATATCAAGTACTAACTAAATCTGAAGTTTCATAAAAACTCCGTGCAGTAGTTCTTGAGTTAGAGCCATTGCGAGAATCGTTAAAAATGCAGCATAGCAGCGCCACCTGTTGAGCGATTTGCACCAAAAACTAATCAGTACCCATTTACATCAAGAAGAACTGAATGTAAATATTTATTAAGACGCTACTTCAGTCAAATGAAAAGACGCATTCGCTAATGCTAATCCTATGGAAGAAATTTATAAAGATATCTCGGTCGCATTTCAATATTTTTAAATGATTTCTTTTGCATTGAATAGTTGAGATCGATCTGTATGCAGACCGTTTTTTACTTTTTCGATTTTGATTGCAGATATTTTTTATGAGAATGCTTTTACTTTCGAAACTGGTTCCGAAAATGAAAGTGTCCTCATAAGAAATACCTGTAAGCAAAATCGAAAATGTAAACAACAGCTTTTGTACAGATAGATCTCAACTATTCAATGCAAAAGAAATCATTTTAAAAAATTGAAATGTGATCGAGATATCTTTATAAATTTCTTCCATAGGATTAGCATTGGCGAACGGGTCTTTTCGTTTGACTGAAGTAGCCTCTTAAATTCCGTGCATTAGTTCTTGAGATAGATTTCCCACAAAATTTGTGTCACACACAGACACTCTGACAGACAGACTCACAAACAGACATTTTGTAAAAACATGTGTTTCGGGATCTCTGACCCCTAAAACGTGTAAATCCGTCGAAAACCGGAATTCGTAAATTTTATCGAATCCAATATTTCTTCTTGTAATGATAGAAGAAGTAAAAATATATATTTGTATTATTCATTTCATCCTTTTATTTTTGTTCTACTTCAGGGCTTAATTTCTAACAAAAAAAGTACCGGAGCCCTAATATTTTGCGGTACCGATACACCGATGCGGTACCGTTTTCTCCTCCCCCCCCCCCTACCACTCCAATGTGCATATTTATATTTCGTACATTATTTGTAAAATTTAAAGCATTTTTTTTTCTTTAGCAAGATTAAAAATTTTAAATATATCTATCAGCATATACTGTCAACTGGTCAACTTTTTAGTTATTACTCCTTCTGAATAGTAATTTTTCACCACTTTTAATGTTAATTAATTGCAGAATTCTGCAATTAAATACAGTAAGGATTACGATTAGGAAATAGTGTTAACACAAAAAAAAAGATAGTTCACAGCAATGCATTTTTAAGAAAAAATGAATGAAATTTACAGAAATTAATACTTATATGCTGAAGAATGGAACAGTGTTTTGGTAAGGTTTGGTATTTTGGTAAAAAATAATGCAAAAGCTTGAAGATGGGAAGGAAAGGAAAAGGTAATATAGGTTTTGGTTTTTCGGAAGCGCTATTGCACTGGGCTCCGGAGCCCTGTATTTATGAGCTCCGGTAAATTCCGACCAATATTTAAATATTTACTAAAAACAGAGAAGTACCGGAGCCGGGCTCCGGCGCAAATTAAGCCCTGTTCTACTTACAATCGCATGGGCGAAAGTTATGTTCAACATGAAAAGATGTATAAAGCTTTATTCACTGATGCTTTTTCATCCACATCTCTCAAAAATTCAAAATATGAGTTTTAAAAGATATGATGTAAAATTTTAAGTAACGTCTTGATGCGGCTTTAATAGGTTAGTTTTAAAATTCAATTTAAATTATTTTTGATTTGGTAAATTATATTTACACATCTAAACAATACTTTTAATTTACCAATTCACTGTTAAATATATAACTTTCATTGAATCGATACTATGCATTGGAATGTATTTATTTCAATAAATTGATTTATCTTTTGTGTCACTTTATTCAAAATTGTAAGTAAAATTTATGTAAGTGCTTTCTTTGCGTCAAATTATCCATTTGCACACATTTCACTTAGTTTTGAAGCAATGGCGCAAAGAAACCATTTACATAAATTTCACTTATAATTTTGAATAACGTGACACAAAAGATAAATCAATTTATTGAAATAAATACATTTCAATGCATAGTATAGATTCAATGACAGTTATATATTTAACAGGGAATTCGAAAATTAAAAGTAGTGTTTAAATGTGTAAATACACTATATGGCCAATGATGAGCGGTCACCTGCAATTTTAGACGTTTTGTTAAATATCTAGAAAAGTACATGAGAAATACACAAGAAAAATACACAGCCTGAAACATCAGGCGTGTAAACAGCATAGTAGACGTCATATATCGCCGCGAAGATCTTTTCCTGAAAACCCGTAGGGGACCTTCAATAAATTGAAGAAAAACTAATATCTTTTGGATAACCCTGTAAAAAATAATGTTGCAATAGCGTTGAAACTCTAAAACATGATTAGGAGACTTCTTGTAATAAACCGTGTTCATTTTTATAACGATAGCTCGTATACTCGTGGAGAAATTAAGATTTTAATAACAACAGTCCTAAATTTCACCAAATGTTTTGCTTATAACTTGCAGAGTTCTTAATATAAAAGAATGTTCTTTTCAAGGACCATGACAAACAACACTGTACACAATACCCAGCAATCAGAATTAAGAAATAATAAATATTGGATGAAAAATTATGAAAAATGAGCAGGTTCACTAAATAATATTTCACTACGCATGCGCGAATGCAATCAAGATATAATGTGCATAATGTTTTAGCTAAATATATAGAACAACTTTTGTGAAGATCTCAAAAACATAGCTTGAAAATTTTGAAAATGATCGTCGATAGGATAACCTCGAAATCCGTTGTTAAAAGGAAGCAAAAAGATGAGGGGCTGTATCCAAATTTAGTAATGCGTGCAATACTGTGTACGCTATATTGGCACTCATCAACGAATATTTGCATATAGGGCATTGCCGCACCCACGAGGGGAACTAAAGGGGTGAAACCCCTCCCAGACTTAGTTATTTATTTATTTTTAATTATGAAAGAATATTATTATTTTTTTAATAGGCCCTTAAAAAATCGGAATTTGAAAAGATATTAATTTTGTTATTTTTTCTCTTTTATAAATTTTATTATGAAATTCGAAATATTAGCATGTTATTTACTTAACTAAAAATTTAAGACCCCGTGCAACCTCTTGCTCTGTTTAACCTTCATAATATTTTGATAATTTAATAATAAAATCGTTTAATAATCGTTTGATTGCAAACACTTTAAAATTATTCAAATACAGAAACACACCAAAAAATCGCAAAAAATAAGGTATATTTTTACAGTTTTTCATTATTTAACATGTTAAGGGGGCTGGTCACTCAGCTTCGGAATTCTCCTCCGTCACGTTAAGTCTGTGGACTTTTGATGCATTCGTCTATTTAAAATATCTTCTCGGGAAATTGATATTTTCAACATATTTTTTCGGTGTACTTTTTTTTAAAAGATGTCTTTTTTTTTTCTTAGTTTTCAAAATATTTAGAAAATCTATGCTGAATTTAATATTTTACGTGTTAAAAGCGGGCGAACTGTGAGTAGTATTTTAACACTTCCTATAAAATTAAGCCTACATTTTAGAAATATTTTGAGAACTAAAAAAAAAAAAAGAGAGACCTCTTTTAGAAGTGTACACAAAAATAGAAGTTAAAAATACTAATTTCGCGAGGAGATATTTTACATATACGAATGCAACCATAGACTTTACATGAGTGAGGAGAAATCGGAAGCTGGGTGACCAGCATTCAGAATCAGCCCCACCAAAACTTTCCAGAACTTCCTCTGGCTTTTCTGGCTGGTTACGACTCTGCTCAAGCCAGCAGAAAAAATGTAAGTCAGGACCTGATCCGGCACGTCCCATCCAATCCAATAAAAGGAAGACAGAGCTCAGCAGCGGCCGGGCCAGATCTGGACACGTGATCCTGGATGCACCACTGTATATAAGGGATCATTCGTGCTAGTCTTTGAAGTGTCAATACAGGTCTTTTGATTACTCTTGGGGACGGGGACGGCCACAACTTCCTCCCTAAAAGTTTGCAAATTTAAGAAATTTGGGTGCCTTTTGACCATTTTAACCATTTGGCTGAGTTTTAAAAAAATTATTCGCTAGGGTCATCCAATTTGGAGGGCCTGGGAAAGGTGCCCGCATGCCCCTGTATGAGTCAGGGCATGCATACACATGAAGATTCATTTAAAAATCGTTGTGTATTTACAAAATATAATAATACGATGATTAAAGAAAACCATATGATTATAGCTATATTGGGGTAAATATATATATATATATATATATATATATATATATATAATTAAAATATATTTTAATACAACAAGCACTCTATAACCTACGAAATATTTCATTAAATAAATGTATAACACAAATATTACAAGTTTGAACAAGAAAAACTGAGTCTGTCTGTTCGCCATGAATGCATATGTACAGTATATGTATACATATGTATATGTATGCATATATATACATTTATATAAACATCGAAAAGTTTGAAAAAATGATAATCGAATCTATTGTCAGATGGACACGAAAAAAATGATGTTCTGAAACCTGACCTGGGTTCGCAGAAAAAATGTAGACTTGGGTCATACCCAGTGTAGTCGTAAAAAGATGAGAGAGTATACGCTCTATGTAGAGGGTATAAGCTCAAGACAGGGAGTATACCCTAGAGAGTATATACTATAGCTTTTTTGAGAAACAGAAAGTATACGGTATTCCTTAAAAAATTCCAGAAAGTATACGGCGTATACCCCTCCATATGTCTGTCAGACCCAGTGAAGGGTTTTAATGAAAGAGAATCGGAATCGAGTTTCGTGCCCGGTACGAACCCATGAAGATTTCTAATTACCATTGTGAGACATATAACTTAACCCTTTCGGGGTCAGATGTACTATTAATAGTACATGAGTTTTCATCGAGTATTATTTTGTCTTAACAATTACTTTTGCTCGTATCTACATATAGTAATGATAGTATAGTATGTGCATGCATTTCTTATTATGACTTCCTTTACGTTTTGTCCTTTAGTAATAATAATAATAATACATTTTTGCTTAGTCCTCTTTGCCCCGTTGGCAATTGCTTTATTTTAAACCTATATTTCACTCTTTAAGGCTGTTCTTAACTGCTCTGCTCAACAAGCGCAAAACGTTTTGACACATTTACAGATTCATTTTTTAACGGAAAGATATAAAATTGGAAGCGATCTGTGTTTTCCATTTTTTTATCCATAAATTACCTATTGAGTTAGAAGCGGTTTTGATCACGTGACAAACACGTTTTTCACCCATTCTTGAGTGGCTATTCTTCTTTCGCGCAGAAATTCGGTTCAAAACGCCCACTTTGACACTATTTTCTGAAAGATCTATTGTGTTTGCAAAAAAAAAAAACGAAAAAAAACCAGCTCGATGACATAGTTTCTGAACAACAACACCTCCTAGTTTCATGTATTTCTGAAGAAAAATAAATTAAAACTTATGTCACAAAGTTGCCCTTTTGGATTAGAGAACAGCCTTAAATTAAAAATACAGGTTATTTTTCTGAACGAATCATGTGCAATAAAGCGAAAAAAATATTAGAAATTTCAAATATGTGTTAAATACGATCTGTTATACGATATTTTCCAAACGTCCCCAAAAACTTTTCCTTAGCCCATTGTCATATGAATATGAATTGAATAGTACGAAAAATAACTACATTCGCTAGATTTCAGACAATGTGATAGTCTTTAAACTTCAGTAAATCTATTTGGATAGCTGCGATTAACACTGTTAACAAAAATGTAATTTTCTTCCCAAAATTGAAAAAAAATCGGACCCGAAAAGGTTAGAACAACAGAAAAGTAAATTCTTCGATATAATTTTTATTTTTTTTATTACTATGTTTATTATCACTAAATTTTGGTGAATCATCCATTACTGCAAGAGGCAGCTTGATAGATTTAAACAATTTTAATCAATATTAGCTGCATGTTTGAGCTTCAAAGGAACTTCTTTTCCTGTTTCGTTGTTTTGGAAGCTGGAGGTTGTTCTGATTTGCTCATTTGCAGCAAAACTCCTCCACTTTCTCCCATCCAGGGCTGTGTGAAACAGGGGGCGAAGGGGACAGTCGCCCAGGGCGCGGATTTGAGGGGACACCAAATTTATACTAGAACCAAGTTTTTCCTCTTTTTGTATTAATATATATATATATGTATATATATATTTACATATTGGACCTTTTCCCCCTATAAAAGTACGTTCATTTTTTGTTTCAAAGTTATTCCACTGTCCCTTACCCTACACCCAAATGCAAATTTATGAATAAGGGCTACTTCCTTTTTTAATTTAATTTTAGTTCCTTGTCTTAGTCTCTTTCGTTAATTTTCTCATTCCTCTGTAATTTTCTTTCTGTGCTTGTGACAAAAACATATAACTCTCGAAATTGCATGGAGTTTCCCTTCTGGGAATACAAAAAGGTTGTATTGTAATCTGCTGTACTGTACTGTTAGATACATTTTTTCGACACCTAATTCCCAGATTCCATATAAGTGCAATTTTCCCTTATGTTATTTAGTTGTCTAGAGTTTCTGAATTCAAATTAAACATTAAGTTCTAAAATAAACGAAAGTATAAATACGTATTCAATAGAATTTATTTCTGTTTCTGAACATTTCAATTATGAGACACATGTCACACAATAAATAAATAAATAAATAAAAATGTGTTGGAGGGGAGGGGGGGGGGGAGCGCCAAACTGAAACATTGCCCCGGGAGCAGTTTTCTCTTCCCATGGTGCTGCTCCCATCCACCCCAATTTCTTCGAAATTGGAACCTTTTTTCCCCAATCCTTCTTTGTTCTTTGTAAAAGTTGAGAGACCCATCTTTGCTGTAATAGGATGGTATCGGAGACCATTTGTGGACCGCCGAAAACATTAATTTATTGCTCTTTGTCTGTAAAAATACTTCTCCAGTTTCTCCAGTACCCAACGGAAAAAAACCCATGTATGTGGAGAGGGTTAGCTTCGTTTAATAGTTCCTTATTCTATGTTTTATCGCTACGCCATGCTAAAAATTGCTCTAGGTTGATCTATTTGTTTATAAAGAATAAAAGTAAACAGCGAATTTAGAGAAAAAACAATTATCTACTGAAAATATTATACATTAACCCTTTATGTACTGAATTATGAATTCACGAAAATTTTATCTGCTAAAGCATTTTTCGTGAATTGTTTAAACTACATTAGAAGATTTAGGGGCTATGCATATATAACGTTATCATTTTAGGGGGGAAGAGGGGGGGGGGGTCTGGCACACGATATCTCTAAGGGGAGGGGGGGGTGTTGTCTTTTGATATCGTTATCATTTTTTATCCGACCAATTTTTTTCTTCTTATTTGTAACCTGGTCTTTACATCAAAATATAGTATGTTATGTTTTCATAGTAGGTTATCTACTTTTATGAAAGTACAAATTTATTATTAAAATCCTTAAATAATTATAAAGTTATTTAATTACAAAATATGAAATACCCCAACGTTAGGCATACCTATTCTTCTGTCATGCGGGTATATATATATATTCCGCTGCTCTACAAACCCTATGCGAAGTATGTTTGAAATGATACTTGTATTTACTTGTAAATAAAAGAGAAATACCTAATAATGTTTTCCAACTGTTTTGTTGATAAGAAGTTCTGTCTTCCCCACCCCGTGCGGGTGCAAGTGCGAGAAGACATTATTATTGTTGAATGTTGAATGCATTATGTAACAAAAAGCTATTATTAAATACTTTTAAATAGTAACTATTTTTTTTTTCAAGTGTTATTTGATATAAAGTTATTTCATATAGACTGATATTTTATTGACTTCTCTTTATTTGAATCAATAAAGTATGCGAAAAACATATGTAACCCTATTTCTATATCACTCCAAACAAAAGAAAAAAAAAAACCAAAAATCTAAATAATTTTTAATGCATTGGTAACGATATCATAATCAGAATGGTGGGTGTCGAGGAATGATAACGTATGATATGGGGGGGGGGGGGGGGCGGGGGGTTCAAAATTACAAAAAAGTTGATAACGTTATATATGCACAGCTCTTTACATAATCATTTAATAAATTTTAGAAGGATTCATTAAATTTGAATTTATAGGGATTTTGTGCAAATATTTAGAACCCCACTCAAATCTTTTGTTTTAAATATTTTTCTTAGTATTTTGTAGAATTAGAAAATGTACAAATATAATGTTCTTACAATAGAAATATAGAAATATTTTCGAATTGAACCCCCCCCCCCCTTCCCTTAACGCCAAGAATGCTGAAAAGAAGCAAAGGCAAAATAAATCATCCTTTTAAAAGTATTTTTGTTTTGTGTAACCCATAATGCTTTTGGTACAAGATAAAATAATGTATCTATAACTCATTCTAAACTGTATTACAACTAATCGATATATTAAATTAATTTTATAACAAATTATTTTAATGGTACTAATAAGTACCGTCAGTAGATAAAGGGTTATATTTTATAAACTGTTAGAAGTTGCAAAATCTGATTTTTTTTTCCTTTATCAATTGGCAAAAAAATGAAGGACATCTTTAAAAAATATTGGAGTGGTGTAGGGGGGGAGGGGGGAGGAGCCCAGGGGTTTTATAATTCTACGCCTATGGACACTAGATTTTATTTTTTCTAGAAAAGAAAACTGGTTCAAATCAATGTCGGTTTGTAAATAATAATGATATTCTACTATTGTTTAACAAAATCTTTAAAAATTTAATTTAATTTAATAAATTATTAAGAAATATGATTAAAAATCTAATTCTCTACCCCTTACACACCCCTTCATTTTAAATCTTATTAATTTTTATTAAATAAATTTCATGTACAGTCGTGAAAAAAAAAAAAACGCACCAGCTCGCATATAAATACATATATACTCGTATGTATAACCATTATAGAATGTTACAATTCATCCTCAATTTCAAATAAAATTTATAAATTGAGTATCAAACATTATATTATGTATGGTATTTTTAAACAAATTAACGGAGCGAAATATGACAGATACCGCTCAACTGGGAATTTTGTTGACTTTTCGAATAGGAATGTAATTTTTTAAATATTATACTATGAAACCGAATAGCATTTTCCATTATTTTGGTAAAGGAAAAATGTCAAAGTACCGTATTTTATGGAAGAAACGCCGCGGCGTTTACGAGTTTAAAAGTTAATTTTTTTTCCAAGTGCGGCGTTTACGATTTTTTTAAAATACCAAGTGAGTTTCCTAAATTTAAAAATTCATAAAAATATTTAAAATCGGATTTAATTTTTTTAAATAAAACTTCACACATCTTAAGATATTAAAAACGAGGCATCCTACACTACTCAGAAAACTTTGATTAAAGTTAAGCCAATGTGACGCTGCCGACAAAAGTAGCGTTCCGACGGATGCGGCGTTTACAACGGGTGCGGCGATTACGATTTTTTAAAGTTTATTCAGGCCAATTTGAGGAGAGTGGCGTTTACGACGGTTGCGGCGTTTCTTTCATAAAATACGGTAGGCGTTTTGAACCGAATTCACGACGTAGCAGCTCGAGAAAGGGGAAACACTTGTCATCACGTGACAAGAATCATAAATAGATAAGAAATGTATTTATAAAAAATGGAAAACGCTATTCAATTACAAATCTCTTCAATAATCAGGCCTGCCAATTTTATTCCTTTACGTTTAAAAAGAAAGTTTCGGGTTGTTGAACAGAAAATTCGAGAACCTGACTTAATACAATCAGAAAAATATTTCCTTACAATTAAAATTTTATTTGCACGTGACTATTAAAAACAGAATTATTTATTTATTTATTTTGTTATTTCGAGACATTTTTTTTCTTCATATTTCGAGAGTATTTTCTTAACGTTTGTTGCCAATTCTAAGGCAGCGCAAATAATAATATCTCCTTTCTAACAGCAAAATTATTTTAACGTGAACGGTAAAAAGAGAAGAAGGCTTTGGTGAAAATTAGGTAAGACTTAACATGTTAAGTTGTTTAAATACCGGGAAGCAAAGACTCTCTTTACTTAATGCATTTTACATTAGATTATTTTCAATTGTTTAACTGATCTTATTTAATCAAACACGAAAACAGTCATTTGATATCTTAACAGCAGCTGATTCGACCTTAGAATTTCACAATGAAAGGGAAATGAATGGAAACCCGTTTAAAGGGAGATCACCACTGTTTATTATTTTTTTTTTTATAATTCAATTTGTCTGCATTCTTTTTTAAAACCGATCAAATTAGCGTGTTTTTAGAATCTGTTGTGTCTGAAGTCCCTTAGTATTAATATTAAAATTACATTCTTTTGTCAGTCTTACATGTATAAATTCTATATAACATTTAGTACACTAAAGAATGTTAGTAAACCAAAAATAATATCATATATAAAACTACGCAAAGGACTTTGTATATATCCATTTATGGATACTAATTGCTGACAGTGCGTTTTTTAGTTCAAATTATGTATTGTTAGTCAAATGCCAAGAAATTGAATAAGGTTTCTATTTTTCCTATAAAGGCATAAAGTCTTTTCAAAGTTGATATTTTAAGTCGATTTTCCATAATATTCTTGAAATTATCAACTAAAATTCACCTTGAATTGTGGCAAAATGAAAAATAGTGTTCAAATCTCTAGAAGCTAAATAATAATACTATATGCAAATTTGATGCATCTACATATACAAATTAATTATGTCTAAATATGTAGGGTTCTTCTTTTATGAAATAGCGTTCGAAGTTCAGAAATGATGTTTGAAATATATATATATATATATATATATATATATATATATATATATATATATATATATATATATGTATATAACAATATCACAAGATATTATATTCAGCTGACGTCATAACATATGTACACGAAATATTTTCCATTTGTACATCCATAAAACTTTTAGAAGATTCTTGAGAATCATGCAGTATATTTCATTTTTCTGTCATGTTTTCTTTTTTTCATTCATGTGAGGCATGTTTCAGATTATGCCGTCAACATTCATATTTTACTCAATTTTTTGGGACTTAAGGGGGCAGGTCACCCAGCTTCCGATTTCCCCCTCACTCATGTAAAATCTATGAGCATTGGATGCATTCGTATATTTAAAATACCTCCTCGGGAAATCAATATCCATGTTTGCCCCGGGTGCAAAAAAAAAGACTAGTTTTGGCCCTGATTCTGACACCACGATAGCAAATAGCGTTTTCTGCTTTCTGTAAAGACAAAGGATAATTCAGAAAAAAGTACAAAATAGGTGTCATAAGTGAATTTATGAGGCTAGGAAAGATCATCTAAAACACGATCGTTTAAAGCTCAAGATTCGACGCATTTGTCACAAAATGAAAAATACTATTCGATTCTAAACTACTTGAGTAATCTTACCAGAGAATGTTAGGTTTTTAAATTTAAGGGGCTACTTCAGTCACCTGGAAAGACTTGCTCGCTAATGCCTAATCCTATGCAAGGAATTTTTTAAGATATCTCGTTTACATTTCAGTATTTTTATTATTCAGTATTTTATTACATTTCAGTATTTCAGCAAAGAGCAATTTCTCTTTGCATTGGATAGCTCAGAATGTTGTTGTAGCTACATCTGTTCTTTTTTACTTTTTCGATTTTGTTTGCAGATTTTTTTCAAGGGGATGCTTTCCCTTTCGAAACCGGTTCCGAAAATGAAAGTGTCCTGATTAAAAATATCTGTAAACAAAATCAAAAAAGTAAAAAACGGCCTTTGTACAGATCGATCTCAGCTAGCCAGTGCAAAAAGAATTGTTTAGAAATACTGAAATGCAAACGCGATATCTTTAATATTTTCTTCCATAGGATTAGCATTAGTGAGCGGGTCTATTCAGGTGACAAAAGTAGCCTCTAAAGTCCGCGAACGCATTATAATGTTTCGCAGTCGATTACAAACAGCCTTAAGTGATTATTGTTTGTAAATTTTAACTATAAATTAAGATAAACAATTAAATTTAAAAAATCAAAAAATCCGACTGCGTAAAAAGCGAACTAATTAATTATTTCTCATCAATTCCTACTATTAGCTCGCACTCTCGCTATATATATCTTGTTCAAATTTTCAATCAATAATAAAATACTTATTATTCATCCAATCAAGCTCAAATAAATTTTTTTTAACTTGCAGTGGATGACACTTGATGTTAATCCAGTTTTTTTTCAAATATTAATTCATTCATTAAATTAAATTAATTAATTTTCAATAATCGAGAAAGCCCTCTTCTTGATCAAGGCATTTTAAGCGCCACTCAACAGGAAAGAAGAATGGGAGAAAAAAAATTCTCTTATTGACCTAAGTAGGAAATGACTTAAAATATTTTTTTATATTACTTGTTTATATTACTTACCTATTTTTTTTATTTACTTATATGGATGACTTTTAAGTTGTGTTTAATTGTTAGTTCCTATCTCTAAACACTGTTTTGATGAGGTCTATAGATGTCTAGGATGGTTAGAGTTGCAGTAGAGATCCTACCTACACAACTTCCAGGTTGTATGATGTTTTAACGGAGCTTCTGACTGTAAAATAGCCCATGAAACATCGTCTTCATTTTGAAAGACCTATTCAATGATAGGCCACTCAATAGGGTGCCGTGCCGTAATTTTTTTTCGTGTCGACCGCCATTTTGTATTTTACGGCCGCCATTTTCAATTTATAAAAACAAAACCTAGCCTATAACCAGCGGGCCTTTAAGACGAATTGATAGAGACCTCATTCATTGAAATCCATCCAGCCGTTGGGATGTTTCGAGGGTATAAAGAAATCCACATACACAGATTCGCGTGAAACACAGAACACTTCTTTTCAGTCGGTAATTAAAAAGTACATGCTGTAAATAAATTTGAATAACTATAACCATATTCTACAAAGTTTACTTTGCTAGTTGATGACTGAAAAAAATATATTGATATGCGATTGTTTCTAAGAACAGGTCTTTTGTTCATGAATTTCCAATTAAGGAAAAGTTGCGGACTCGATTTTTCTTGAGACTCCTCACCAATTAAGGACTGCATCCTATTGCTTTCTCAACAAGTTGTTGTTGAAGTTTTAAAATTTTCCGTATAATTTGCAGAAGCATTTTCAGTTGCAATGAAAATTTTGAAAATTTAGTTTTAGCATCAATTTATGTTTCGGTATTCTTGTAATTACTGATCTATATTTTCCCTCAATACAAGGGTTGAAATTCACGGAACTTAGGCTATACAATACAGTGCAACAGTTAGTGGCAAATAATTTTATTGAATTGGTAAAACAAAGCAAGTTTACTTTGTAAAAAAATATTCTTTATGAAAGAAAATTCACGAATAAACAAGTTAAGTATTCGCGAATGTTGAAATATTCTTCTTTTTTTTATTTCGCGAATGTTAAGGGATTACTGTATTGTATGTATAGGAAGAAAGGAACAAAACAACTAAAAAGTAGAATAAATAGGGTGGTATCTTTGTTAAAAATAAAGGCGGGAGGGGGAAGCACCAGGAGAAAAAAACAATAATTAATTTCTGTAATATTCTCATGTCTAAATTACATTTCTATCATTTCATTAATATAAAATATTCAAATAATAAAATATTAAATGCAAATAGTCATAGATGACATTTACAATGTAATTATAAAACCCTTTTACTCTGAAAAACCCGTTCCATATATTGCAATTCTGTGTCGCAAAACATTCAAATCTTATTATCAGGATAAATGTCCGAAATACTCTACCAATTCGAAGCTGATTGGAACAGTGTATTTATCTTGGTTCGCCAGTATTTTGGTTGAGTTCCTTAACCCGTTCGGGACCATGGGTGCATACATGCACCCTCCAAAAGAGCATAAAGAATTTGTTTTAGGTACCAGTAAAAAAGAAAAGTATTTATTAGTTTCTTTAATTAGAGCATTTTCGTGATTGTTTAAGTAAAGGGTAACTTAAAAAAAAAAATTGGTTCCAACCGAATAAAATTTGCGTAAAAGTTGCCGGTCCCGAAGGGGTGAAGGCTGTTCTTAACTGCTCTGCTCAACAAGCGCAAAACATTTTGACACATTTACAAATTTATTTTTTAACGAAAAGATGTAAAATTGGAAAGCTTGACCATGGAAGCGATTTGGAATCGAGCTGTGTTTTCCATTTTTTGATACATAAATTACCTGTTGAGTTATAAACGATTTTGATCACGTGACAAACACGTTTTTCATCCTTTCTTCAGTGGGTTTTCTCCTTTCGCGCTGAAATTGGTTACAAAACGCCCACTTTGACACTATTTTCTGAAAGATCTATTGCGTTTGCAAAAAAAAAAAAAAAAAAAAAAAAAAAAAAAAAAAAAAAAAAACAGAAAAAACAGCTCGATGACATAGTTTCTGAACAACAACCTGCTAGTTTCATGCATTTTCGAGCAAAAATAAATTTAAACTTATGTCAGAAAGTTGCCCTTTTGAATTTGAGAACAGCCTTAATCGAATACGTAGCTTTTTACAGGGACACACAAAAGTATTCCATAGTGTTGATTCAGTGGATTCGGTTCGAACCTCGTTAAATCGAGTTGAAAATTCCGCTCTAAATTTTTCCTAAATCTCCAAAAGAACTTTAATTGCATTCAGCTACACTTATGAATTTCAGCGGAGATTAGAAAAAATCGTTAAAATCATTAAATGTTATTTTTCTTTTCCTTTTTTTTTTTTTTTTTTTTTTTTTATTTACTTTTTTGAAATGAGTTCGAGAATGTATCATTAATGAATTTTAAGAAATATCTCCATCCTATTCTAAGAACTTTTTTTTCCATCGTTCATATAAAAACTTCTTTTTTTCTAAAACTGTATGTGGAATTTACACTACATTGGAATAAAAGATAAAACTGATTCAAAACAAAAGATTTTTTTAAACTAAAAGTTTGTTTTCTAATTAACTTTAAATGTTAATTTTCTAATCAATTCGACAACCCTGGCTGCATTACAACATTCGCACCTGTTTCTTTTCTTGGATGTGTTTCTTATTCCCTTTGCATGTTTGGTTTCTCATTACAAGAGGCTTTATTTCTCCGCCCCACCCGAACTGACTCATACAGTGTCTGTTAACGCTAATAATAAATGTCCCTTTTCCCCGTAAACGGAGCCATAAACAAATCATCTGCCAAGTTTGGTCCTTGTAGCAGGTGGTTGAAAAGAACTTTGTTTATCAGCAAAGTCGCTTGGCGGGTAGTTTGGAATGTCATCTGCGTCTTCTTTGACTGACCGGACACCAAAGTGTTCACCACTAACAGAGTAAAGAACAAGAATTATATTGCATTTCATTTGAACTGTCATTTGAAATGCTACTTTTGAACAATCCTGTGATTTAAAAATAATAATAAAAACAAAAATTACTGATTTTAAACTAACTTATTTCATATCGTATATCTATATATTAAATTCTAGGCATTAGTAGAATCCTGCATCGGGCCAATTTTCATTCACGGCACTCGAGCCGGGCCGGGCCATTCTTTTTTCTGAAGGCTCGGGCCGGGCCGCGCCTAACTTATTTTTTCTGTACAGAGCCGGGACTGGTTTCATTCCCAGTCTTCACAGCCCAAAATTTTCAGTCCTAGTTTTGACCCAACCCATATCAAAATCATTGTCTCAGCGTGACCTGGTCCATTCAAAGGTTAGTAAAATTAGGCCTGGCTCAAAAATTTTTGCAAAAAATGTATACATTTTTAAATCGCCTTTGTTCTACACATAAACATTAAGATTTATTCTTTAGAATAGAAGATTTCAACGCTTATTAAAATATAGATAAATTAAAATACAGTAAATTCTGTCTAAGGCGGACTCTGTATAAACCGGAAATCTGTCTACCGCGGAAAAATTTTCAAGTCCCGGCGAACCCATAGAAAATTACATTAATTCATGCTGCATAAGGCGGAATCTGTCTAACGCGGAAACGGAAAGCATTTTAAGGTCCCACCGAAACCAAAATTTTGCATAAGGCGGAAAAAAAGGATAATTTAAAAATGAGAAGCATTTTGTTTATTAAACTTTAAAACTGATAAGTCAGATACTCAATGTCGTGCATGTTAGTTAAATTCCGTAACCCTTTGAAAAAGTTAATTCAAAAGGACAGAAACTGTTCAAATTTTAAGGAATTTATGCTTGTGCCATTTTTTCATATGCAAAATTATATTTAAAAGTTAATATTTCTAGTAGAATGAATGAACATTTATCAAAATATATATTTAAGTGCAATATATTATACTTTAAGGATGTACTCAAATTCAAAGTTATAGCGTTCAGTCGCATTCTCGAAGTTTATTGGTGGTGGGGGGTTAGTGTGTGTGTGCTTAAACTTCCAATTCGCATGTCTTTCAGCGGTACTAAAAAATTGAATAGCGTTTCTCAATTATCTATAAAGACAAAAGAGCTTTCCGAATTTCAGTTTTCAACCGATTTTCGAGTCAGGAAAATCTAAAAAAAAAAAAATCATCAAATTCGAGGGATTTTTTTTTTTTTTGGGGGGGGGGGGGGGGGGGGGCTTTTTCTGCATAAGCCGGAATATTGTCTACCACGGAAAATTTTCTCAGTCCCGATCGATTCCGCCTTAGACAGAGTTTACTGTATATATATATATATATATATATATATACAGTCGAACCTCGTTAACATGAACCTCAAGGGGAAACAATATTTTGTTCATGTTAACAGCAATTCATGTTATCAGTATGAAATCTTTGTATTCGTTTTTATAGGCGACTGTGAAAACGATTCATGTTAAAAGTAATTCACGTTAAGCGTGTTCATCTTAACGAGGTTTGACTGTATATATATATATATATATATCCATATATATATATATATATATATCTGATCTTTGTCACACTGTAACTCTCGTATTTATGAACCGATTTGGATGAAACTCGGTGTGTACATAGTACATACAAATGTCTCAACCGAGTTCGTTGGCCAGCTTCATCCGCCATCTTGTTTCAAAATGGCGGCCATTTAAATTTTTTTTAAAAATTTAAAATTTGAAATGTGGTACCAAAAAATTTAAAATTGAAAAATATTTTTTTCTTATGTGTTTGACCTTGATACAAAGATTCCGGACCATTTTTTGTTTCGTCTATATCTTACAAAATGTCTGAGTTATAGCACTTTGAATTTCTAGCTTGGCTGACATTTTGAAACGACCTGATATTTGTCACACGATAACAGGCGTATTTATGAATCGATTTGGATGTACCTTGGTGTATAAATAATACGTACCAATGTCTCGACCGAGTTCGTTGGCCAGCTTCATCCGCCATCTTGTTTCAAAATGGCGGCCATTTAATTTTTTTTTTTTAAATTTAAATTTGAAATGTGGTACCAAAAAATTGAAAATTGAAAAATATTTTTTTATTATGTGTTTGACCTTAATACAAAGATTCCGGAACAGTTTTTGTTTCGTCTATATCTTAAAAAATGGCTGAGTTATAACACTTTGAATTTCTATCGGGGCTGACATTTTGAAACGACCTGATTTTTGTCAAGCGATAACAGGCGTATTTATGAACCGATTTGGGCCGATTTGGACCTTGGTGCATACATAATACGTACCAATTTCTCGACCGAGTTCGTTCGCCAGCTTCATCCGCCATCTTGTTTCAAAATGGCGGCCATTTAAAAATGTTTTAAAAATTTAAAATTTAAAATGAGGTACTAAAAAAATTGGAAAATGAAAAAGATTTTTTTGTACGTGTTTGACCTTAATGCAAAGATTCCGGAACAGTTTTTGTTTCTTCTATATCTAAAAAAATGGCTGAGTTATAGCATTTTGAATTTCTATTGTGGCTGACATTTTGAAACAACCTGATATTTGTCACGCGATAACAGGCGTATTTATGAACCGATTTGGATGTAACTTGGTGTGTACATAGTACATACCAATGTCTCGACCGAGTTCGTTGGTCAGCTTCATTCGCCATCTTGTTTCAAAAGAGCTGCCATTTAAAAAAAATTAAATTTTAAATTTAAAATGAGTTATCAAAAAATTGAAAAATGAAAAGGATTTTTTTATGTGTTTGACCTTGATACAAAGATTCCGGAGCAGTTTTTGTTTCGTATATATCTTAAAAAATGGTTGAATTATAGCACTTTGAATTTCTAGCATGGATGACATTTTGAAACTATCTGATATTTGTCACGTGATAACACGCGTATTTATTAACCTATTTCGATGTAAGAAGGCATGTGGATAGTATATCGTAATGTCTCGACCAAGTTCGCTGGCCAGTTTCATCAGCCACCTTGTTTCAAAATGGAGGCCATTAAATTAAATAAAAAATTATATTTAAAGTGAGGTGTAAAAGAATTAGAAATTGGAAAATGTTTCTTTCTTAAGTATTTGACCATGATATAAGGATTCCGGAGCGTTTTTTGTTTTGTCTTTATCTTAGAAAATGGCTCAGATATAGCAGTTTGAATTTCTAATGTGGGTGACATTTTGAAAAATCTGATTTTTTGCCTGCGACAGAACTTGTATATATCAACTGATTCCGATGTGAGTAAGCATGTGCACAGGAATTACTAAGGTCTCGACCAAGTTCACTCGTTAGCCTCATCCACCATGTTGTCTTAAAATGGCAGGAACTTCAAGATATCGCCGAATTTAGCAACCAAATATAAGTTACTTTAAATAAAAGCAGCTTGGATAAAGCTGACTAAGCTTCAGTTTTCAACCGATTTTCGAGTCAGGAAAATCTAAAAAAAAAAAAATCATCAAATTCGAGGGATTTTTTTTTTGGGGGGGGGGGGGGGGGCTTTTTCTGCATAAGCCGGAATATTGTCTACCACGGAAAATTTTCTCAGTCCCGATCGATTCCGCCTTAGACAGAGTTTACTGTATATATATATATATATATATATATATATATACAGTCGAACCTCGTTAACATGAACCTCAAGGGGAAACAATATTTTGTTCATGTTAACAGCAATTCATGTTATCAGTATGAAATCTTTGTATTCGTTTTTATAGGCGACTGTGAAAACGATTCATGTTAAAAGTAATTCACGTTAAGCGTGTTCATCTTAACGAGGTTTGACTGTATATATATATATATATATATATCCATATATATATATATATATATATCTGATCTTTGTCACACTGTAACTCTCGTATTTATGAACCGATTTGGATGAAACTCGGTGTGTACATAGTACATACAAATGTCTCAACCGAGTTCGTTGGCCAGCTTCATCCGCCATCTTGTTTCAAAATGGCGGCCATTTAAATTTTTTTTAAAAATTTAAAATTTGAAATGTGGTACCAAAAAATTTAAAATTGAAAAATATTTTTTTCTTATGTGTTTGACCTTGATACAAAGATTCCGGACCATTTTTTGTTTCGTCTATATCTTACAAAATGTCTGAGTTATAGCACTTTGAATTTCTAGCTTGGCTGACATTTTGAAACGACCTGATATTTGTCACACGATAACAGGCGTATTTATGAATCGATTTGGATGTACCTTGGTGTATAAATAATACGTACCAATGTCTCGACCGAGTTCGTTGGCCAGCTTCATCCGCCATCTTGTTTCAAAATGGCGGCCATTTAATTTTTTTTTTTTTAATTTAAATTTGAAATGTGGTACCAAAAAATTGAAAATTGAAAAATATTTTTTTATTATGTGTTTGACCTTAATACAAAGATTCCGGAACAGTTTTTGTTTCGTCTATATCTTAAAAAATGGCTGAGTTATAACACTTTGAATTTCTATCGGGGCTGACATTTTGAAACGACCTGATTTTTGTCAAGCGATAACAGGCGTATTTATGAACCGATTTGGGCCGATTTGGACCTTGGTGCATACATAATACGTACCAATTTCTCGACCGAGTTCGTTCGCCAGCTTCATCCGCCATCTTGTTTCAAAATGGCGGCCATTTAAAAATGTTTTAAAAATTTAAAATTTAAAATGAGGTACTAAAAAAATTGGAAAATGAAAAAGATTTTTTTGTACGTGTTTGACCTTAATGCAAAGATTCCGGAACAGTTTTTGTTTCTTCTATATCTAAAAAAATGGCTGAGTTATAGCATTTTGAATTTCTATTGTGGCTGACATTTTGAAACAACCTGATATTTGTCACGCGATAACAGGCGTATTTATGAACCGATTTGGATGTAACTTGGTGTGTACATAGTACATACCAATGTCTCGACCGAGTTCGTTGGTCAGCTTCATTCGCCATCTTGTTTCAAAAGAGCTGCCATTTAAAAAAAATTAAATTTTAAATTTAAAATGAGTTATCAAAAAATTGAAAAATGAAAAGGATTTTTTTATGTGTTTGACCTTGATACAAAGATTCCGGAGCAGTTTTTGTTTCGTATATATCTTAAAAAATGGTTGAATTATAGCACTTTGAATTTCTAGCATGGATGACATTTTGAAACTATCTGATATTTGTCACGTGATAACACGCGTATTTATTAACCTATTTCGATGTAAGAAGGCATGTGGATAGTATATCGTAATGTCTCGACCAAGTTCGCTGGCCAGTTTCATCAGCCACCTTGTTTCAAAATGGAGGCCATTAAATTAAATAAAAAATTATATTTAAAGTGAGGTGTAAAAGAATTAGAAATTGGAAAATGTTTCTTTCTTAAGTATTTGACCATGATATAAGGATTCCGGAGCGTTTTTTGTTTTGTCTTTATCTTAGAAAATGGCTCAGATATAGCAGTTTGAATTTCTAATGTGGGTGACATTTTGAAAAATCTGATTTTTTGCCTGCGACAGAACTTGTATATATCAACTGATTCCGATGTGAGTAAGCATGTGCACAGGAATTACTAAGGTCTCGACCAAGTTCACTCGTTAGCCTCATCCACCATGTTGTCTTAAAATGGCAGGAACTTCAAGATATCGCCGAATTTAGCAACCAAATATAAGTTACTTTAAATAAAAGCAGCTTGGATAAAGCTGACTAATTTCGCGAAATTCTCATTCATAATGATTTAGTATTGATAAAGATTAGGATTGAATCTCCTATAATCGGTTTCCACTAAATTGAGCTTCGTGTGTTTGAATAATATGAGCTTGCTTTATAAATAAGGAATATGAAAGCTACCTCTTCCTCCCGGCACTGGCCGGAAGGACTTTTTGAATTTGAAATATAACTTCAGATATAACTGGTACTGGTCATTCTCATATTTACTTTGTGCGCATAAAATAATGGTTCTAAACCATTTCCATAATTTGTTTTGATGGACATGCACATACATGCGTGTAAGTTTTGATTTGCGATGGTATTAACAGTAATTTTTATAAGTTGGTATGCAAACAATCTTGCCATGATTTCATTTATTATTTGTGTTAACTAATGAAATGACTTATTTGCATTTTTTACTATTTATGTAATTGTATTAATTATAACTTTATTAATCAAAACATAAAATGTATAATGTTCTAACTGGAGAATTAATTGTTTGATAACTATTAATTTAAGTGGCATTAACAATTTCATATTAAATGCAGTTATTAATAATTTTAATAGATGTAAATGCCTGGAGTATTTAATATAGGTTTACATAATTATTACAAAATATTACACAGTGTTATTACTAACTTATAAAATAACTAAATTGCCGTTTTTATATCTTTTATTACTAAGAATAATTTTATTAATTAAAGCATAAAAACTGATTTTTTTAACTTACAATTCTTGTGTAAAATTATAGTTCAATTTAAGTTACTACATGCCATCTTTCTATTAGAATTGATTTGAAGTCTTAAAATCACACGGTCACAATTTAAGCGTTGAACCTGTATAATCTAAATAAATAGCCACATAAGATTATGCAGACTGTCCCCCAAATTAAAGTTAAAAAGATAATTTCCCCCCACGCAGCCATACAACTGTGACAACTCGTGTTGTTTTTGATATTTTGAAGAATATTTTCTTTCGAAAATATTTATGCATTTGACCCTTTACATTCTGAAAGTTGCCTAGGTTTAAATGTATTTATAACTGTCACAAAATATTGTTTAAGAATAGAAATTTTGTCAGAAGTATTCGGAAATTTTGCTCCATTTTATGGAAATGCTTCTAAAACTCAGATTAACTTATTTTATTTCTGTTTGATACTACAACAAATATCTCTTAATTTGAAATATTTCTAAAAATTAAAACAATTTTTGACTACAGTATATCTAATTTAAGGGGACTGGGAAAGCAAAATTCAACCAAAAAATCGATTTTTACTTTCTTATATCATTAAACAGTTTAAACTTTTATCTTTCCAACGATGTGTCACACATGTTTCTATATAAAAAATAAGTGTTGAAATGATTCATTCTTTCTAAGAGTACTTCACAGCTTAATGGCCATTTAAATCTTTAATTGAATTTTTCTCAAAACTTGGATTTTTCATGTTTATGTTCTTTTTTTTCAATATCTATTTAACTTAAGAACTCAGATTTTTTTTTTATTACTTATGTTATATTGTATACTTTAACACAGGGATTTAAGGATTTGTTGAGAATTATTTATTTTAGGCAGTGAAATCTTACCAAAAATGATAATTTAAAAATGACTTTCAGTAAAAAATTAATAATTAATTTTGAGTTTCACTCAGAAAGAAAATGGTCTGTTAAAATACGTAAATCATGTCATTTTAACTACTCTGAAAAATCTAGACCTCTATCTTTCACGATTTCTGAGAAAAGGGTACATAAAGTGGGTGAATTTAACATTGCGTAGATAGGGCTTTCCCGGTCCCCTTAAGGCTGTTTGTTATTAAATCCAAAAGAGCAACTTTCTGACATAAGTTTTAATTTATTTTTGTTCGGAAATGCATGAAACTAGCAGGGGTTGTTCAGAAACTAGGTCATCGAGCTGTTTTTTCCGTTTTCTCGCAAACGCAATAGATCTTTCAGAAAATAATGTCAAAGTGAGCGTTTTGAACCGAATTTCCGCACGAAACAAGAATAAGCAATCAAGAAAGGTTGAAAAACGTGTTTGTCACGTGATCAAAATCGCTTATAACTCAATAGGTAATGGATTGATCAAAAATTAGAAAACACAGTTCGATTCCAAATCGCTTCCATGGTCAGGCTTTCCAATTTTATATCTTTCGGTTGAAAAATGAATTTGTAAAGGTGTCAAAGTGTTTTTCGCTTGTTGAGCAGATCAGTTAAGAACAGCCTTAAGCTGCTTCAGAGAACAGAAAAATATAGGCAAGCTTCTTATAGAAGCAGTTTCGTACTGGCCCACCGGGCAGCGAAGCCAATGATTGGTGGGCCAGTACGACCCTGCTTCTATATTATAAATTGTGTATTTTGGACGGAAAATTCAAAAAACAATTTTTTTTTTTTTTTTTTGCGGGGGGGGGGGGGGGATAGCGTTTATCTTTGAATACTATAAGCGAACTTTGTGTGATCCAATACAATCCGATAACTCAATTTCAAGATAACATAACTAATCAACAATCAGAGTTTGCAGATTTTTGTTTTGAGCGCCTGTGCGGAGGAAACCAACAAGTAGAAAAAGAGCGAGAAAAAGTCCCGGAAATCCTTTGAGTCACATGATTTTCAACCTGCCTTGAAATTGAAACTAATAGAAGCCTACAGCCAGTGATGTAGTCGTAAAAAGAACAGAGGCTATACGCTCTAAGCAGAGGGTATACGCTGAAGGCAGAGCGTATACCCTAGAGTGTATATACTATAGCTTTCTTGAGAAACAGACGGTGTTCCTTAAAAAAATCCCCCCCGTATACCCTCCACTACACTCCTGCCTACAGCTGACAACTCTGACCACCCACTCACAAAGGACCGAGATAAAGCAAGACCGAGAGAGCTGCAATAGGAACAGTTTTATTAGCTTGTTGACAATTGAATAAAAAAGCTTGAGTGAAGTAGGGCTCATCTTCCTACTGTCGCTGTTCTTGGTTCTTGTCCTATAGAAAAAGAGTTTTGAACAATGCTTTTAGATGTTTTTGTTGACTAAATTAGATTTCTGAAAAGAAAAGATCTAACGTGGATTGTGGATCCGAATGTAGAAATTTTTTTTGGCTCTTTCATTTAATATTTAAAATTAATATTATTGAATGAGAGCTTTATGGGAGCTTTTAAATACCGTAGTTTATTTTAGTTCTAATCTTAGTTTTTTTAGTTAGTAGTTTATTTTAGTTCTTGTCCTATACAAAAAGACTTTTGAACAATACTTTTACATGTTTTTGTTGACTAAATTAGATTTCTGAAAAGAAAAGATCTAACGTGGATTGTGGATCCGAATGTAGAAATTTTTTTTGGCTCTTTTACTAAATATTTAAAATTAATATTATTAAATGGGAGCTTTTAAATCGCATGATTATTCTGTTTCGTAAAATTTGCCAAGTATGTTTGAAACAGAAACAGTCAAGTGTATCAAAAGAAATGTTGTAGAAAGAATTTTAGACACTTTATATATTTGAAAACATGAATCTTTTGCGACAGAAAATAAAAGTGATAAAATTAATTTAATGCGAGGGTGATGTATCAATAAGCTTTTGCCCTCACATAGAAATAATTGAGTGAAATTTATGAAATTGCTACATAGTATGAGCCCTTTTCTATAGAGTCATCGTGCACAGTAGCTAACACATTTCTGCAAACGGTATTTCAAAGAGAGGGAGGGATGTATACCAGGAGGCGCGATAGTAGGCCCAAAGGGGGGCATTTTTCTAACTTTTACCGACCCCGCCCCCCATGTGACATAGTGTTGGAAAGGCCTGTAACCACTCATTCATGCTATGCACCTCCCTAGCCCTTTCCCCAAATTTGCCCCCGGGGGCATGAATGATGTCCACAAAATTTAGAACCCCCCCCCCCCCCCCCGGAGGTCAAATCCCTTTCCGTTTAAATAAAAACAATTAAGTTACAGAAGCTATTAAAAATCTATTTTTCTGTAAAATCTGTTTTCTTATTCACCTCTGACCAAAAAAAAAAAAAAGTAATATTAAAGAAAGTTATTGGTAATATTCATGAAATTAGTAAATCTGCAGATCAGTGACCTCAAACATCAGTTCTTCAGCTTTATTTTGAAATTATTTTTTTTAGTATTTAAAATATTCAACTCACAAAATCATTTCTTTCATATTTGTAATATTAATTATTATAAATGATACATCAAGTATTCTCTGGAAGATTAATTGTTAAAAATAGTGAGACAAAACTAAACACTAATATTCCAAAACTTTTTTTTTTTATTATTATTACCTTTTAAATCCCCCACTGTTTCAATAATTTGATAGCTGTAATTGCCTGATATTTAGTATTTTAAACCATCCATCTGAAATAATTAAAACATCGATCTTCCGATAATTACAGTAATTGATGCAAACAGTAAATGAGTATCAAAAATATTTTATTAATTACTGGTATCCTAATTGTTAAATTTATTTGAAAATAACTATTTTGTTTCATGAGTATGTATTCATTAAATTCTGGTTCTAAATACAGTCATAAAAACAATTATATTTATTACTTTTTATGGGATGTCCATTACTGGAACAGAGGGTGTCCATTACTGGGCTTTTGATATATTTCTGTTATTTAAAATTAAATTCCGATTCATATTGAGAAATGAGACTATAAGAATGGTTAAATATTGTTGATAGGTTAATATAATATTGAAAAAACTGGAATATAATAATTATAACTGTTATTAAAAAAATAATTTTAAAAGAAATTCCTTAAGGGTGTCCATTACTGGCACATCTACCCTATATTAAAACCCCCAATTAAACTTTTATCTCCCTTTTTTACAAAATGAAAAATTGAAACAGATTATCATTATTTTTTTCTGAACACCCGATTATGTTAATGTATTTTAATCGGTAGTTTCGAAAAAAAAATTACATAAATCTAAAAGAAAACAGAACTAAAAATAGTCTTTTACTGTGGATTCAGGGGGACAGACTACCTCCCTGATGAATAATTCTTGATTATCCTTTCTTTTACTGTTTAATTACTTTAAATCCTTCGGAAGAGCAAATTTTATTATTTTTTAAATTTTTCGAGAGAGAAAGAAAATTTACTAAATTAAATTTGAAAATCCAGAGAGAAGCAATTCTGCAACTACCATTGCTGGCGCCCATGTTCCCTTTCCGCCATTTCATTTCCACCCTGTTCTATGAAAGGTATGATTTTATTTGGAAAATATATAACCCTTATGAAAAATTCATGGTAAAATATTATTGGTCAAAACTCAAAAAGATACTTTCAATTCTTTGGATCGAACTTTTGATCTTCAATTGGGGTCGTTAATTTTGTATCTGTTTCTGTACGACAATGTTTGGAAGGAACTATAAAACCCTCCGATTTTGGCTACCTATATCGTTTCAATATTATTTTATTCTTCAAAAATTCAAATTTTAATACAACTTTCTTATGGCTAGAATTGAAAAGATACTTCAGAGATGTTCGCTCGAATTCAAACTAAATGCTTGTTGTTTTTTCCTGTGTAATCCTCTAATCTACTCAGGAAATAATTGTCAATGTGAATGCAAAAAGAAGATGGGAGAAGAGGGGGGGGGGGGGAGATAGTTTTGGGGATCCTTCCACTGCACAGCAGAACCGTCCTTAGGGGTGTGCGACAGGTGCTGCCGCACAGGGCCTAGGAAGGCCTCGCGCCCGAAATAAAAAATCAAAAAATTAATACAAAATAGCTAAAATTTTATTTTTCATCTTGTGGTGAGTTATTTATTTCATAATAAATTTATATGTGTAAACATGCTTATTTATCGAATGTAAAGTTTTTATCAAAAAAATGTTCGTTGAAGTTCTGGACGTTCCACTCTTCAAAAAAAAAAAAAAAAAAAAAAAAAAAGAAAAAGAAAGAAAGAAAGAGAGGAAATCTCATGCTTTTTAATGGCCAAATTGTCGCGGAGAGGGCGAGAATTACCTTTCGACTCAGAATTTTGTCTACTTTCCGAATATGAATATGGATTTTGAAATAAAGGTTGTCAAAAAATTAAAAATTGTGCCAAATTTAAATTTTCAAATTGCAACATCCACTTTTGACACTGCATTTCACTTTTTTTTTTTTTTTAATGAAGGCAAACAGGAAAAAAATATTGTTTACGTATTCTTCTTAAATCTTCATAGAGTTTTAAAAGAAATCTTATAAGGAGATGTATCGGGGACATTCAATTAGTTACCAGAAAAATTATACAGAATTTTTAAGTGTAAAACAAACTTGCTATGCGTAAGAAAGTACCATAAATTTTCTTTTCTTGTTTGAAGAGTAAAATTTATCTATATCTCAAAAACTAAAGACTGGAATGAGTTATACACTTACATAATCATGCATTTATTACAATTGTGGTTTGTATAATTGAAATTTTTTGACCATGATTTTATTAATAATTTTCGTAATTTAAATCTTTTTTTAATTGAAAAAGAATGCCTGACATATCTTTGCATCTTATGTATTAAATTATAAACGCAGTCAGGGGATTGTTAAGAAGATGATAAATAAAAGTTTGTCACGTGAATTAACATTAGCATATTCGAACTTTAACCTCATCCAACTCTTTACACAATTCCGAGTTGAAAAGTAACTTACGCATCTCTCTGAGGGGATTTGGCGATTGAATTCCCTCTCTTTTTTAACAACTGTACAATATTACTAATTTACCAAAAAAAAAAAAAAAAAAAAAAAAAAAAAAATTACTCCCTGCAAAGATGAATTCCTGGCGAGTCCCAAATCAGCAGAAAAAAGAATAGTCCCAGTCTGAGTATTATGAAAGAAAATTGGCCCGTGTTTTTATAAACTTCTGCTAAAAACATACTACCCCCCCCCCCCCCCCAAAAAAAAAAAAAAGCGTAGTCATTGGTGCATCGCTGTTTATGTCATATAATTTTTTTAACAGACGATTGGGTTGTGGAAAGTAGTGTTACAAATTTGGCTGATTTTTTTTTTTTTTTTTGAAATATCTACCAGAATTTCCTAATAGTTATCTTCAATTTATTTAATCACAGAATGCATATCATTACATAAATCGAAAAATACCATTAGAAATTGCTGGTAGATCAATTGGCAAAATTGGCAAGTATAGGGGTGGGGGCTTAACTAGTTTGAAAGTGAAGGGCCGTCCCCCCTCGACTACACCACTGAATGGTATAAAAGTAGTGCAACTAGTTTGTTGATATATGACATCACGTGATGCAGCACAAATACACATAAATGTAAGCGTAACGTGGTTCTGAAAGCTATTCCCTATCAGACGTAGTATTTTAACCGCGAACCTAAAGGAAGAATTCTATTTTCCATACCTTCGTTATAAGTCAGAAAGATAGAGACATTTTTCACCTGACCATTTTATAAAAGCTGTTTTTCAAATGTGTAATTGATCTTACTTATTACCCAAAAAACAAGCATAGCGATGGATGAGGCCATGGTAACCGAAAAATGCCACTTTCAAACAGAGAAGCACAGAAGCCGCCGTTATATTGATAATATCATTGAATCATCCATAACGTGGTAATATTCACACATTACTATGTTTTTAGAGGCTAGGAAATCTGAACGGGGGTTGGTGGGCGTAACTCGCAGGGTGCTGAGCCCCCTAGTTCTATATAATTATAACGATACAGATTTATAAGTTATTATAATGATGTAATGTTACTATAATGAGTTCCTATTTTAGCTAAAATGCGTATAAATTATATGTATTGAAAGATAAAATTATGCTATTAGTAAAAGTCTTGTTTTAATAATTAGAATCGAAGTGTTTCAAATATTAGAAACAGCAGTTAAATCTTTTAAACTTAAAAGAAGCCTCTAGGTTTCTGGAAACTACATGTTTGTAATGAAGGGATTGTCCATTTAAAAAATAACGTAAAAACCAAAGGAGATACTGCGTGTTTTTCAAAGAAGCTATCGATCATTCTGAGGCGAGACATTTCCGCTGATAAAAGTGTAAATTGTTGAGAATTAAGAGTGCGCAACAAAATAGCGTTGATTTTGCTTTTATCAAAAACGGAAGAGGCGTTTCCTCCCTTCTCACGACTGGAGAAGAGGCGTGACACTTTTATTAAGATAAATGAATTTTGACTCTTGTTGGAAGACCCAAGACGGCCATCTGAGGACCCCTACTGACCAACATATGTGAGAGCTATGGCAATTGCGCTGAATGTCTATAAAGATTGCATGTAAGGACTAATGGAAATAGGTTGTTGTTAATTGCCATGTGAGAAAAAGCTGACCAGGCTTTCAAAACTGAAACATCTGGACATTTTTTAAACTGAGACTGTGGCGTCTTTTTCGGAGAGCTTGGGTGGTCTTTCTGTTAGGAACAGAAGGGGGAATTTTCGATTAGAGAATTCTGAGTATGCACTGAAGGAACAAGGAACTAATGTTAGCGGGGTAATTATGATGAAACAGAAACCCTTTTCTTTCCTTTTAGTAGTTTATCCCCTTTAATTACTTTTAAATGGTTTTTTAAATCCCCCTTGTTAAAAAAAAAACTTAGTTTACAAATTAATTCTTTATTTCATAAAATTGTTAATTTATTAATGTGTCTTTTATTTCAAACTTTTAATAAATCAGAAAGGTCTGCGTCCCCTCACGTCCTTAGCGTTCCCCTTAAAAAAAAAAAAAAAAGTAAGGGGACGCTTGAAATAAAATAAAAAAGTGGGGGCACCCCGCCCCCCTGCATCCCCCCCTCGATTACACCACTGCCCTTTTGTATTACAAGAAGGAGATCCCATGCTGTTTTGAGGAAGTATGTTTTTGTCACAAGCAGGGCCCCCTTAAGACTTAGAAGTAGGGGAAGCCCGATGCAGGGCCGAAACTAAGGGGGAGGGGGCATGTCCCCCGGGCGCCAGAACGAAGGGGCGCCCAATGAAGGTTTATACCTTTGGAATGGATCATTTTCTTCTGGTCGACTGATGGCTTCTATTATTATGAAACAGCCATTATAAATGAAGTGTTCGGTGAAGATGAAAGAGCAGCCGTAAAAAGTTAGAACTCTGATTTTCTGGTCAGAACGGGAAGAAAAAAAATGGCCATAATTAAACAAAAAAAAAAAAAAAAAAATTATGGCCATTTTTTTTTTCTTCTTCTTCACCTAACACTTCATTTATAATGGCTGTTTCATAATAATAGAAGCCATCAGTCGACCAGAAGAAAATAACTTGGTGAAAGCGGAAACTCGGTTAAGCAGGACTCGGATAATCGGGACTCTAACTGTATATTTCATTTTTAAAATGAACTTTGGAATATTTTTGTTGGTGTTCAGAGGTTAGTCATGACCCCCGTGACCTCCCCCTTGGATTCGCCATTGTAGATTACGTAGTTCAATATTACATATTTTTAGATTACATATTTTAAATTTTAAAATAAGTCGGTTATTAGAAAATTAGCAAAATTTTCTTTGTAAATATACTTTGCGGAAGAGGGAGGGGGGGCGCCAAAATCCATGCTTGCCCAGGGTGCAAAAAAGGCTAGTTTCGGCCCTGGCCCGATGTCACACAGGGGGCCCCCTACTACTCTACCTAATGTTTTTTTATGTACCTACTAAACCCAATTTTCGTATGCTTCATTAATTTGAAATTTTACCATCAAAATTTCGAGTTAATAACGCATTTAATATTAATTTTCTAAAACTAACTAACTATATACATAGGAAGAAGTATTTTATTATATAATTGATTATACATAACCCATTAATCTTCTAAATGACAAATATGGAACTATAGTTGAGAATATTTGAACTTTAAAATATCTTTTGAGACTTACAAACTGCAGCTTAGGAAAAAAAATGTTTCGTAAGGGGAAAAAAAAATGCATTTTTTACTCTGGTAGATTTTGTTTCATAAAAATTAGTTTTGAAAAGTAAATTTGGGGGCCTCTTTGTATTTCAGTGGATAAGCACGGGCTTCAAAGGCCTATTCGGTCAACAGGACCTGGTCACAAGTACAGAAAGAAAATCACCGACTCAGAAAAGAGAAGATTAACAAAAGAGATTGAGACAAAGGCCTAAAACAAGTTTTGAAATGGAAAGATGTCCTTATTTATAAATGAATATTTGTGTGTGTGTGTGTGTGGGGGGGGGGGGAATGCAATAACTTTAGAACAAAAAAGGAACGTTGCTTAAATACTGTTTCATTGGGGAAATAATTCAAAATACAGTAGAACCTCTTTTATACGAACCTCTTTTAACCAAAATCCATTTTTAAAACTTTTTATTTTTTTCTTTTTTTTTTTTACTATCACATCCATTTTGAAAACTTTTTTAAAACTACTATATTCTGTGTGTGCAAGCGGTCTTTTTCGAACTACGAGTACACATAAATATTTTCGATCTCCTTTCTTAGAGTTCCTTTGAATTTAATTTGAACCCCGTAAGCTGCGGAGTGGAATGAAGAAAACGAACAAATTAGCAATTCTGAAGCTTTTGGATGTTTTAAAAAAGGTTTGGCATGTCTGGAGCAGCAGAAAGACTGTGATACTGGTGAACTAATGCTATTAAAAAAACTCCGCGATAGAGCTTCAAAGCAAAGGCAATCGAAACTGCGACAAACAAAACATTTTTTCAAACCTTTGCGATCTATGTAAATGGTGCTTAATTTCAAAATTAAAATTCAGATAATTTATTCTTGTTTCTATTTCGCTATCCCTTTATTTTTATTAAGCACTTGTTACCATAATAAGAAAAATTGAATATATTTCTCCTTCATCTTAAAATGGAAGCATTCTCGATTATCCAAAAATTTCCATTTTCCGAAAGACGATCGGTCCCAATTACTTCGGATAATCGAGGTTCTACTGTATGTAAATATATAATTTCTTTTGCAAAAATAGTAGATAAAACGAGGTTTAAAGTATAAATTTGGCGCCCCCTGAATTTTCGCGCTCGGGGCGACCAACCCTTTCGCCCTCCGTTTAGCACGGCCCTGCAGAGAAGGAATGTTACAAAAAAATGACAGCTGCAAATTCTTATTTTAATCTGTTGGCTTACTAGATTTAGCGAAAGATCATGAATCATTAGAAATCTGTTAATAAGAACAGATGGTAATTGTGAACTTAATAAGAACCTCCGTAATGCAGAATCACTAAGCCTCAGCCAAATAATTTTAATAACTTCATGAGAAGGACTATCTAGTCAAAATAATGCAAAGAGACTACTGCTTTCCTCGTTATGGTTCCCACAGAAATTATTAGGTCCGTGAAGTTAGCCCCGTGACTTCGAGAAAATTAAAAACGGAAAACAGCATAGGTTTGAGCGTCGTTTGAGCGCGTTTGAGCGACAAAAATTTTCGTTTGAGCGACAATCTGGAAATAGTTAGGAATAAAGTAAAATACGGGGGCCAACAAAGCGTGAAGTTGGCCCCTCAACTTCATGGGATTTAAAAATTGGAAAACACACAGGTTTGAGCGTCGTTTGAGCGCGTTTGAGCGACAAACCAAAAAAAGTTATATTAAAAAACAACCCCGGGAGGGCTATTTACACGTGAAGTTGGCCCTTCGACTTTAAGAAAATGAAAAACGAAAGACAGCATAGGTTTGAGCGTCGTTTGAGCGGAATTGGGAGACAAAAATTTTTGAACGAGCGAATATGCTTTCAGAGTTATTCAGCTTTATTTATTTCGATACGACAAAAATTACAGTCTGCATGCAGTACAAAAAAATAACTGTATTAAAATAATGAAAATATACCATATATTTGAGCATCCGAATAAATTGTCTACGAATAAAGAATTCTGTTCCAGCAGCAATATTTTCACAGCTAAAAAGCATTATTTTTGGACAGGGACACAGTTAAAAAGCATTATTATTGGACACAATTTGTGCACAGCCCCTTAAATTAATTATTTTAAAATCCTAAAGAAACTATTCGTTTGATAGTCCAAAGCTCTCGTTTGATCGATAAAAATTTTATTTGAGCGTCAATATTTTCATAGATATCAAACTTTCTTTTTTCCAAGGGGCTCAAATCACTGGTTGTATACAGCCCCTTAAAGTAAGTATTTTGAAATTCTGAAACAATCATACGTTTGAGCGTTCAGAATCCTATTCTGAGCTATAAAAATTTCTCTTTGAGCAAGAATATTTTCATAGATATTAAACTTTCTTTTTTCCAAGGGGATCAAATCACTGGTTGTATACAGCCCCTTAAAATAACTATTTTGAAATTCTGAAAGCACTATACGTTTGAGCGTCCAAAATTATCATTTGAGCGATGAAAAATTTTATTTGAGCGAATTTATTTTTACTGTTATTTAGATTTCTTTTTTAAAACGGTCTGAAATCTCAACTTGTATACAGCCTCTTAAATTAAGTCTTTTGAAATTCTAAATACACCATACGTTTGAGCGTTCAGAATCCTATTTTGATCTATAAAGATTTCTCTTTGAGCGAGAATATTTTCATAGATATTAAACTTTATTTTTTTCCAAGGGGCTCAAATCACTGGTTGTATACAGCCCCTTAAAATAACTATTTTGAAATTTTGAAAGCACTATACGTTTGAGCGTCCAAGATTATCATTTGAGCGATGAAAAATTTTATTTGAGCGAATTTATTTTTACAGTTGTTTAGATTTCTTTTTTAAAACGGTCTGTAATCTCAACTTGTATACAGCCCCTTAAATTAAGTATTTTGAAATTCTGACTGCACCATACGTTTGAGCATTCAGAATCCTATTCTGAGCTATAAAGATTTCTCTTAGAGCGAGAATATTTTCACAGATATTAAACTTTCTTTTTTCCAAGGGGCTCAAATCACTGGTTGTATACAGCCCCTTAAAAAAACTATTTTGGAATTCTGAAAGCACTATACGTTTGAGCGTCCAAGATTATCATTTGAGCGATGAAAAATTTTATTTGAGCGAATTTATTTTTACAGTTATTTAGATTTCTTTTTTAAAACGGTCTGTAATCTCAACTTGTATACAGCCCCTTAAATTAAGTATTTTGAAATTCTGAATACACCATACGTTTGAGCGTTTAGAATCCTATTCTGAGCTATAAAGATTTCTCTTTGAGCGAGAATATTTTCACAGATATTAAACTTTCTTTTTTCCAAGGGGCTCAAATCACTGGTTGTATACAGCCCCTTAAAAAAACTATTTTGGAATTCTGAAAGAACTATACGTTTGAGCGTCCAAGATTATCATTTGAGCGATGAAAAATTTTATTTGAGCGAATTTTTTTTTACTGTTATTTAGATTTCTTTTTTAAAACGGTCTGAAATCTCAACTTGTATACAGCCCCTTAAATTAAGTCTTTTGAAATTCTGAATACACCATACGTTTGAGCGTTCAGAATCCTATTCTGAGCTATAAAGATTTCTCTTTGAGCGAGAATATTTTCATAGATATTAAACTTTATTTTTTTCCAAGGGGCTCAAATCACTGGTTGTATACAGCCCCTTAAAATAACTATTTTGAAATTCTGAAAGCACTATACGTTTGAGCGTCCAAGATTATCATTTGAGCGATGAAAAATTTTATTTGAGCGAATTTATTTTTACAGTTATTTAGATTTCTTTTTTAAAACGGTCTGAAATCTCAACTTGTATACAGCCCCTTAAATTAAGTCTTTTGAAATTCTGAATACACCATACGTTTGAGCGTTCAGAATCCTATTCTGAGCTATAAAGATTTCTCTTTGAGCGAGAGTATTTTCACAGATATTAAACTTTCTTTTTTCCACGGGGCTCAAATCACTGGTTGTATACAGCCCCTTAAAAAAACTATTTTGGAAATCTGAAAGCACTATACGTTTGAGCGTCCAAGATTATCATTTGAGCGATGAAAAATTTTATTTGAGCGAGTTTATTTTTACTGTTATGTAGATTTCTTTTTTAAAGCGGTCTGAAATGTCAACTTGTATACAGCCCCTTAAATTAAGTATTTTGAAAGACTGAATGCATCATGCATTTGAGCGTCCCAAATACTGTTTTGAGCTGTAAAGCTTTCGGTTTGTGCGGATATATTTTTACAGTTATTTAGATTTCTTTTTTAAAACGGTCTGAAATCTCAACATGTATACAGCCCCTTAAATTAAGTCTTTTGAAATTCTGAATACACCATACGTTTGAGCGTTCAGAATCCTATTCTGAGCTATAAAGATTTCTCTTTGAGCGAGAATATTTTCACAGATATTAAACTTTCTTTTTTCCAAGGGGCTCAAATCACTGGTTGTATACAGCCCCTTAAAATAACTATTTTGGAATTCTGAAAGCACTATACGTTTGAGCGTCCAAGATTATCATTTGAGCGATGAAAAATTTTATTTGAGCGAGTTTATTTTTACTGTTATTTAGAGTTCTTTTTTAAAGCGGTCTGAAATGTCAACTTGTATACAGCCCCTTAAATTAAGTATTTTGAAAGACTGAATGCATCATGCATTTGAGCGTCCCAAATACTGTTTTGAGCTGTAAAGCCTTCGGTTTGTGCGGATATATTTTTACAGTTATTTAGATTTCTTTTTTAAAACGGTCTGAAATCTCAACTTATATACAGCCCCTTGAATTAAGTCTTTTGAAATTCTGAATACACCATACGTTTGAGCGTTCAGAATCCTATTCTGAGCTATAAAGATTTCTCTTTGAGCGAGAATATTTTTACAGATATTAAACTTTCTTTTTTCCAAGGGGCTCAAATCACTGGTTGTATACAGCCCCTTAAAAAAACTATTTTGGAATTCTGAAAGCACTATACGTTTGAGCGTCCAAGATTATCATTTGAGCGATGAAAAATTTTATTTGAGCGAATTTATTTTTACTGTTATTTAGATTTCTTTTTTAAAACGGTCTGTAATCTCAACTTGTATACAGCCCCTTAAATTAAGTATTTTGAAATTCTGAATACACCATACGTTTGAGCGTTTAGAATCCTATTCTGAGCTATAAAGATTTCTCTTTGAGCGATAATATTTTCACAGATATTAAACTTTCTTTTTTCCAAGGGGCTCAAATCACTGGTTGTATACAGCCCCTTAAAAAAACTATTTTGGAATTCTGAAAGCACTATACGTTTGAGCGTCCAAGATTATCATTTGAGCGATGAAAAATTTTATTTGAGCGAATTTATTTTTACTGTTATTTAGATTTCTTTTTTAAAACGGTCTGAAATCTCAACTTGTATACAGCCCCTTAAATTAAGTCTTTTGAAATTCTGAATACACCATACGTTTGAGCGTTCAGAATCCTATTCTGAGCTATAAAGATTTCTCTTTGAGCGAGAATATTTTCATAGATATTAAACTTTATTTTTTTCCAAGGGGCTCAAATCACTGGTTGTATACAGCCCCTTAAAATAACTATTTTGAAATTCTGAAAGCACTATACGTTTGAGCGTCCAAGATTATCATTTGAGCGATGAAAAATTTTATTTGAGCGAATTTATTTTTACAGTTATTTAGATTTCTTTTTTAAAACGGTCTGAAATCTCAACTTGTATACAGCCCCTTAAATTAAGTCTTTTGAAATTCTGAATACACCATACGTTTGAGCGTTCAGAATCCTATTCTGAGCTATAAAGATTTTTCTTTGAGCGAGAGTATTTTCACAGATATTAAACTTTCTTTTTTCCAAGGGGCTCAAATCACTGGTTGTATACAGCCCCTTAAAAAAACTATTTTGGAAATCTGAAAGCACTATACGTTTGAGCGTCCAAGATTATCATTTGAGCGATGAAAAATTTTATTTGAGCGAGTTTATTTTTACTGTTATTTAGATTTCTTTTTTAAAGCGGTCTGAAATGTCAACTTTTATACAGCCCCTTAAATTAAGTATTTTGAAAGACTGAATGCATCATGCATTTGAGCGTCCCAAATACTGTTTTGAGCTGTAAAGCTTTCGGTTTGTGCGGATATATTTTTACAGTTATTTAGATTTCTTTTTTAAAACGGTCTGAAATCTCAACATGTATACAGCCCCTTAAATTAAGTCTTTTGAAATTCTGAATACACCATACGTTTGAGCGTTCAGAATCCTATTCTGAGCTATAAAGATTTCTCTTTGAGCGAGAGTATTTTCACAGATATTAAACTTTCTTTTTTCCAAGGGGCTCAAATCACTGGTTGTATACAGCCCCTTAAAAAAACTATTTTGGAATTCTGAAAGCACTATACGTTTGAGCGTCCAAGATTATCATTTGAGCGATGAAAAATTTTATTTGAGCGAGTTTATTTTTACTGTTATTTAGATTTATTTTTTAAAACGGTCTGAAATCTCAACTTGTATACAGCCCCTTAAATTAAGTCTTTTGAAATTCTAAATACACCATACGTTTGAGCGTTCAGATTCCTATTCTGAGCTATAAAGATTCCTCTTTGAGCGAGAATATTTTCATAGATATTAAACTTTCTTTTTTCCAAGGGGCTCAAATCACTGGTTGTATACAGCACCTTAAAATAACTATTTTGAAATTTTGAAAGCACTATACGTTTGAGCGTCCAAGATTATCATTTGAGCGATGAAAAATTTTATTTGAGCGAATTTATTTTTACAGTTATTTAGATTTCTTTTTTATAACGGTCTGAAATTTCAACTTGTATACAGCCCCTTAAATTAAGTCTTTTGAAATTCTAAATACACCATACGTTTGAGCGTTCAGATTCCTATTCTGAGCTATAAAGATTTCTCTTTGAGCGAGAATATTTTCATAGATATTAAACTTTCTTTTTTCCAAGGGGCTCAAATCACAGGTTGTAAACAGCCCGTTAAAATAATTATTTTTAAATTCTGAAAACACCATACGTTTGAGCGTCCAAGAATTTCGTTTGAGCGATTAAAAATTTGATTACAGCGAAAATATTTTTACTGTTATCTAGCTTTCTTTTTCCAAGCGGAAGAAATATCAGCTTGTATATAGCCCCTTGAAATGAGTATTTTTAAATTCTGAATGCACCATACCTTTGAGCATTCAAAATACTATTTTGGGCGTTAAAGATTTCTGTTTGAGCGGAGGTATTTTCATAGATATTAAACTTTCTTTTTTTCAAGGGGGTCAAATCACAGGTTGTATACAGCCCCTTAAAGTGAGTATTTTGAAATTCTGAAACCACCAAACGTTTGAGAGTCCAAGAGTATCATTTGAGCGATAAAAAATTTGATTTCAGCGAAAATATTTTTACTGTTTTTTAGCTTTCTTTTTGACAAGCGGCAGAAATCTCAGATTGTATACACACCCTTAAAATAACTATTTCGAAATTTTGAAAACTCCATGCGTTGCAAAATATTCTTTTGAGATAAATTTCTCTTTAAACGGCAGTATTTTCATAGATATTAAACTTTCTTTTTTCCAAGGGACTGAAATCATAGGTTTTATACGGCCCCTTAAAATAAATATTTTGAAATTCTGAAAAGACTACACGTTTGAGCGTTCAATGTGCTGGTTTGAGCGATAAAGGGTTTTTTTGAGTGGCAGCATTTTTACGACATTTTTTTTTGTTGTTGTTTGTTTGTTTCTGCAGCAATATTTTCACAGTTATAAAGCAATATTTTTCGATGCGGCTAAAATTCAGAGTTAATGTGCCGCCCCTTAAATTTTTTTTTTTTTTTTTTTTTTTTTTGAAATTCTAAAAAGACCATGCGTTTGAGCGTCCAAAGTAATCGTTTGAGAGATGAAAATTTTTGTTTGAGCGAGAATAATTTTCCTGTTATTAAGTAATAGTTTTTTTACGGAGCTAAAATCACAGTTTGCGTACGGCCGCTTAAAATAATTATTTTGAAATTCTGAAAAAATCGTGCGTTTGATCGTTCAAGGTACTCATTTTAGCGATAAAAATTCTTGGTTTGTGTGACAATATTTTCACGGTTGTTTAACATTACTTTTTCCAAGGAACTGAAATCACAGTTTGTATACAACCCCTCAAGTTATTTATTTTCAAATTCTGAATCTTTCATATGTTTGGGCGCCAAAAGTTATCGTTTGAGGGATGGAAATTTTTGCTTCATCAGCAATATTTTCACAGATATTATTAATTTATTTTTCACGAATCTATATTCACAGTTTGCGTTCAACCCTTTAAATTAAATATTTTCAACTTCTAAAACGATCATATGTTATAGCGCAGTAAGTACTGTTTTAAGCGATAAAAAATTTTGTTTGTGTTGCAATAATTCTGCAACTTTTAGAATTCTTTTTTCAAACCACAGTTTGTAAATAACCCGTTAAATTAATTATTTTAAAATTATAAAAATATCAGATGTTTAATATCTAAAGTAATCGTTTTAGCGATAACTACCTTTGTTTCAGCATCAATATTTTCACAGTTAATACAGTCATTAATTTAACACTTTCTGTAGGATGTAATCTTTATTGAATTTCTCTGATATTTATATCCTTTAAGAATTTTGTTAGTGCGATGTTTGGTTTAATATTTAGTATACTAAGCTGGTTCTTGAAATAATCGCTTTTGAATTAAAATACTTTCTATACGACGAAGGATATTTTCTCTCGCATCTGTTACGGTACTTAATGATTCACATACGTATATGTATACCTCAAACACTGCCGAATACTTTTGCATCTTCCGCCGTGCGGCGGAGGAGGTCATAGTTAAGTGACGAGGTCGTGACTTCACTGTAAATTATTTCACTTAGGGGATCACGGAAAATTTAGGCGTTGAATATCAGCTTTTTTTTTAGCCCTCAAATGAATAACAGACTGCATCTACAAACTTAAGAGAAATTTTCAAACAAAGTTGCGTCCAATTCACATAGAAAATTAAGATATTAAAATGTAATGCATTTTAAAAATTGGAATAGCGAATGGAAAAAATAAGCATGGAATTTGGGTTCATTATATTTTGAGATTTTTACAAATTAAAAATATAAACGAACAAATAAACAAAACAAAAATATCCCTCATACAAAGTTTCCGCTTCTGCCAAAATTAATTGTTAACAGTTTTTACATTCTTTAAAGACATTTACACGCGTGTTGAATATGCATTTTTATGCACTATGCGTTTAGATGCTGTTTAAAAATTCTCTATTTTAGCGTTTATCGTAGGAACCATTTGCCATTTTTTTCTTTCTTTCTCGCCTCGCACATAATCAAATTGTGAAATTTTTATGCACACATTATTGTTTTATGTAACATATTATGTTATATAAGTACTAGCAAACCCCGCGGCTTTGCTCGCGTAATAGTTGAAATATGTCAAGTGATATTTGCATGACTATTTTTTCTTAGAAGATCACTTTTTGGAATAATTCAAAAGTTACAAATTAAGCCACAGTTTGACTAAACTTCATTATAAAAATGCGATAGACAGAAATGAGATTTTAATTAATAAGAAGAACTAAACTAATTCCAAATAAATGATGATTTAGAAAGTATTTTGAGACTTTTATGCTCATTTTAGTATTCATTTGAAGTTTTAAATTTTTTAAAAACCATCTTAACATATTTAAATCTTAAAATTAAACATCATGTCAAATTTCAAGCTTTTTGTATAACAGTCTGTCACCTCTCTGGTGTTAGTGGCACCAACATAAAATGCCGAAACAGACTTGAAATAGAATGTCTCGAAAAATGTTGAAACAGGGACTGTTACCATTACTTTGCCAACATTAACCTTGAAATCGGTTGGTATTTCCTAATATTATATAGAAAACGGAACTTAGATGTTTTTAAAAGCTTTCTTGTTGTTCTTGCTAACCATGTGGTAGTGACACCGGCATAAAATATTGCCCGTATAGGATCAGGGACTATCATTCTTGATTCGCAACCGATAACTTCTGGAATCGGTTTATTATTTCCTGAGATTCCATAGAAATCGTAATTTAGGACTCTTTTTGAATGCTCTTCGCTCCTTCCCTTCTCTTCTGCCCTTTTTAAATTAGAATTTATTTTCGACTGTTCTTACAGGATATTTATATTTTATAAGTAACTACCGTGCTGTATTTAAAGTTTCTAGTCTCTTCTGTACTGCAGAAATCGCAATTTAGAAAGTTTTTTGCTCCTGCAAACCTCAAGGGGTTGTGGCACCGACATAAAATATAGCTTATGCCTGGACAGGTTCTATCACCATCAATTTGCAACCATTATGTTTCAAATCGGTTTCATATTTCATACGATTGCACAAAGATTGTAATTTAGAACACTTATAGAACGTTTTTCGCTCATTTCATCCTTTTAAATTTGGATTTTTTTTCGGCAATTCTTAGAAAGCATTTGCATCTTTGAAGTAATTATCATTCCAAATTTAAAATGTTAGAACCCCCTCTTTAACACAAAAAAATCGCAATTTAGAACATTTTTTGCTCCTGTAAACCCCAGGTGGTAGTGACAAAAACTTAAAATATAGGCTATGTTGGAGCGGGGACTGTTACCATCAATTTGAAACCATTACTTCTGAAATCGGTTTATATTTCCAGAGATTGCGTAGAAATCGCTATTTAGAGCGTTTTTAGAACGCTTTTCGTTTATTTTCATCCCATTTAAATTTCAAATTTTTAAGGAACTCTCTCATTTACATCTCATAAGTAATTAACATGCCAAATTAAAAATTTCTATCCCTTCCAGTATCACAAAAATCACAATTTCGAACGTTTTTTTTTTTTTTTTTTTTTTTTTTTTTTTTTTTTTTTTTTTTTGCTCCTCTACCCCCTTTAGAGGTAAAGGCACCGACATAAAATGTAGCGTATGTTGGAACAAGGGTTGTCACTATAATATTGACGCCATTATTTTTGAAATCAGTTTGGTACTTCGTAAAATTGCATAGAAACGCCATTTAGAACGTTTTTTAGAACGCTTTTCGCGCATTTTACCCTTTTTAAATTTCGATTTTGTTAAGAAATGTCCTTAGAGAATATTAGTAACTTATAAGTAACTACCATTCCAAATTTCATGTTTCTAGGCCCTTCAGTAACACAAAAATCGCATTTTTAGAACATTTTTTGCTCCTGCACCCCCTTTCGACCAGTGGCGCGGACATAAGATATAGCCTATGTTCTAAGTTGGATTAACACCATCATTTTGATACCATTACTTTTGAAATCGGTTCGGTAGTTCCAGAGCTTACCTCCTACAAATAAACAATTTTTACCTCTTTATAGTATGAGTATAGAAGATATAAATTACAAATATTAAAAAATTGCCACAATTGATACACTTTTATTTTCTTTAATACATATGTATGTTTCTTATATTATTAGACTGATTTATTTTGGCAACACAAATTTTTATATCGGTCAAAACATCGTTTCATAAAGTCTTGTGTTGACCACGCACTCCGATTCATATTTTTGTGCCTTCACGGACCCCCGCGATTTAGAACGGAAAGTATTGATGTTTAGTAACGTATCCAGGGTACATATAAATTTTATATTCGAGAACTACTGTTTTCAAATAATTTTAACTATATAATTTTAAACAAAATTTTCTACAATAAAATAATGCAAAATTTTCTGTTCGGAAGGTGTGTTGCTCAAAGTAAAGGCCTTACTCATCCTGTATATGAAATACAAGATACATAAACTAATAGAAATACATAAAATAATTGTACAGAAAGTTTAAACAGTAATTTTAGATTCCCCTCTCATTTCTTTGGGAAGACTGCTGTTTATTCAGCTCCTTTTATCTTTTGCATTTTCAATTGATGCTTTTTGAAATTTTAATATAAAAGTTTATTTGTTAAAGAATGCATTTTGAGCATCAGTTGTTTAAAACAACATGCATTCTAACATCGTTCCACTGATGCAAAAGTCAAAAAGCATCCTTTATTATTATTATTATTATTATTATTATTATTATTATTATTATTATTATTATTATTTTGTCTTTATCAGATTAAATACCATACGTTATCCGCACACTTGTCATTCATATAAAATAAGTGGAAGAATTTCAAAGCTAAATCTATACGAAAAACCATTTAACAAAATGAATTTTTCAGTCAAAATATTAACTTCATTTTACTTTTAAAAAATTAAAAATTTAGCCCTTTGAATATCTTAATTAACACAATTTTATTTTTTATAAAACCTTTACGAATTGTACATTTCTCAGACAATAAAAACTAGTGGAAGTAAAAAAAAAAATCTTCAAAAGTATTTTCATTTGGTTGGCGTTAACTATAAGAATCTAGTAAGTAGTAGCTTTATTGCATTGCAAATTCCTTAGAAATAATTACTATTTAATAACAAACAATAAATTATTACAGCATATAGTACTCAATAATGTATGTAAATTTCACTATGTTTGAAATAGTGTAACTCTTAAAATACACTGAAATTTTTTTTTACAATGGATCATAATGTACCTGAATACTTTTGAGTGCCCCTGTAGATAAACCATAAATGCTACACACTTTATTTTCAATGCCGAGTATGCCACGTTAAACCGCAATAACAGATATAAATTACATGATGATTATAGAATACTTACGCGAAGTAGAACTCGGACAGATGAACGTAATTTCAACTATGTTAAAAAATGAAAAGAAACGCAGCACCCCTTACTAACTCAGCTGCAAATCATCGTATAAAAATGTCACTGGTATCAATTGATTAATAATAACATCTAGATCTACTTGATGTACTTAAATTTTGCTTAGAAGTCTTCCGCATTTGCTTTTAAAAAACTATAGATTTCAATTCATATTTTTTTCCGAAAATTTACTTAGTAAAAATATGCATTTTGAAATTAAATTTCAAAAGAAAATGTTAATTGTAACTTGTTAATTTTGAAACAGAAATCAATTTCCAAATGCTTCGAACGTGCAAGTCCAAAATTAAAGCTTATTCCACAGAGTAGTTTAGAGATCAATAAAATTATTCGCATTACAGTTGGTTTTGCTATGATGAAACATCAATCTCCAGGCTTTAAACACGCATATTTCTTAAGCTACTTGATTGAACGATTCTCCGTTTGGTAAACGACGGTAAAATGTACCGCAGAATCCAAATATGATGTCAAAATTAGGTACTACTATTGAAAATTCTATTAGTTTTGCACAATTTTTATATTTAAGTGACCGTTTTTTTCGAAATTTTAAGTATAATTTTAATCGGTATGTTTTTTTTTTTGTTGTTTGTTTTTTTTTTTTTTTTTTAAATAATTGATTGGTACGCCAGCCACAATTTTATACGGTGATTTTTGGCAGAGGTAGTACATGATAGTGTTTTCTTTTCCAGAACTGTACATATATTAAAACGTATGCGCATATATACAAATACAAACACACATATATGATGTAGATAACATAATTCAAACTGTATAACTTCTCCTTGTTTTAAATTGGTTGAAATTTATATTAGAACTGGAAGATTATGATTTAATATTGCAAAAGAAAACATCCTCATACATAAAAGTTGCGAGGGGAAGTTATAATTTAAAATGCATATGTTTTAATGAAAATTATAACGGTAAAAAATGTAACAACTTAACAATAACCGAATTTATACTATTGTAATATTTTTAGAATGATTATCGATAAAATCGCTGGTAATTTGTTAATAATGAAGAATAAAATAATTAATGAGATTTGAAATGAGCAATATCGTTATCTGTATTTGAATTATTCTGCGAGTAGATAGTCTTCATCAAATGTTACTTCTACTTTTTACTTTAAGAACAAACTCTTATAGCGGAAGTGGACGAGGGCTTGGGGGGGGGGGGGGAGTGGAGTATTCCACGCCCACAACTAAAATAATGCAGAGGGGTAAAAAGTGTCAAAAGGTCCAGGGCAAAAACTGTTAGAAGTGGCCAGCAGAATTTTTCTTTATCCAGATGGTTAGTTAAATAAAGATCCTACCTCATTATATTTCGGGTCAGTTGGCTGCAGGAGTTATTTAACGAAATTTATTCTGAGTTTTACTAGCAAATGAAATTTTTAATATGCCACGGAAATCGACAATTCCGCATAATGAAATCTTGAAATTTTTGAAAGAACATTATTTGAAAGAACATATTTTTGATATTGATGGTAAACTTGTTACCGCTACAAACCGTATTTGGATTAGTTTGAGTGAAAAAATAGGTAAAATCCATACTCCAAAATATTTACATTTCTATGTGCAACGAAATAGGCACAATATCTTTGATGATTTAAGAAACCACTACAATGTTCAAAAGAAAGCTGAACTGTCTGATTTTTGTTGTAGCGAAACATCTTCATCAAGCTATTGTGATACAAGTATCTGTTCTGAAGACGTAAAGGTGATACAACTGTCTTTTGAAGATTGGATTAATATAAAGCCTGTATACACTCATGCATCTTCAAGACAATCAAATTTGAGCTTACGTCCAAATGCATGGACTTATGTGATTTCAAAAAGAATATGGGAGCAGCTTAGAATTCCTTGCGCATTCTTATTTAAAAGAGCAAAAATTGCAAAGGATTTATCGCGCAGCAAAAATTATTGTGAAATAGAAGGAAGGTGCAAAGAATGCAGCAATAAATTAAAAGGATACATTAGAGAAGAACCGAAAGAAGAGTCTGATATTTTATTAAATATAATAACATCAGACACGACAACTACACCTCATTCACTTAAAAGGCCTTTAACAGGAGAACATAGAAAAAATGTTGGAAAACAACTTGTAAATGACAACTGTTCTATGTGGCGTATCAAATATGCAAATAAAACTATGGATTTTGGTGATGTTTCTAATCCTCAACTATACGGTTTAAATGTTCTACGAAAATTAAAACAAGAAACCAAAGATAAAACTTATGGTTATAGTAGTGGAGATCCCATTAAAACTATTTCTATAATGAAATATTCAATTCCATGGATTGGAACTATACACGATATCGGGCTAGACAAATTTTTCGTTCATTATTGGACACAATCCCAAATGTTCGTGTACAAGAAATACATAAAGAACACAAAAAGCAGCAGAGCTGCAATCGATTCAACAGGATCAGTTGTCAAAAAAATAATGCATGCCAAAAATAAGATGTCAAGCCATATTTTTTTGTATGAGATTGTTATAAACAATGAAAAAAATCAATGCTCTGTTTCACAAATGCTAACAGAACGACATGACACGCTCACGATTGCTTTTTGGCTTGGGCAGTGGATGAGAAGTGGAGACCCACCACCTCGAGAAGTAGTGTGCGATTTTTCGTTAGCATTATTGGGCGGAATATGTCGTGCATTTAATTTAGTTAGCTTAGATCGATATAAGAAAGACTGTTTTGAAGCTCTTCTTCTCGACAAAGAAATATAATTTAATACATACATCCGCCTTGATGTTGCCCATTTCATAAACATGGTCAGAAAATGGGAATGTTTCTCAAGTTCAACCAAAAGAGTGAAAGATTTTTACATGTACTGCATTGGGCTTCTGATAAATTCTGAAGATTTAGAAAATTTCTGTGACATCCTTCTAAATATTATAGTACTATCAAGAAATGAAACTGCTGGAAAAGCTTTTCACACAGAAGAATCAACGCCAGCTGAAGTATGCAAAAATTACCTTGCCCATTTAATAGGAAAATCGAATTTTACTTCTGACTTTTTAGCAACTAAAAGTGACAAAAAATCCATGAGTACAATGGAAGAAATAGAGGGATTAGATAAAGACTGGATAAATGAAATATGGGATATAGCTGAAACCAACACAGTTGAAGGAAGAGACATTAATCCATATTTTAACTTTAGTTTTAGTGCAAAACTAAAGAAAATTTGTGATTCCGTTGTTTTATGGACGGGTATAATGAACAAAAAGTTTCTTTCTTCTTTCAAAACGGGCTCTTCCGCGGGTGTAGAAGGAGATTTTGGAAATTTGAAGAACAGAGTTTTAAAGAATGAAATTTTGCCTATTAGGATAGACAAGTTTATAAAACTTCATATTGATTATCTTGAAGGCTCGATGAAACTTATAGAGGCAGATACTAAAAAAGATAAAAAAATGTTAGAATCAACATCCGAGGAACCGACCATTACTGACAAAGGAGAAGTACATGAATATAATATGAAAGATGAACTTCAGAAGAATGCGCCAGAAGAATCTCATTATAACGTTAATAAAAATTTTCGCGGACTTTTTAAGGAAACAAAACATACCACATTAGAAGAAAAATCTTCAGAAATTAAGATTGGAGAAAATAGAAAAAGACAGGCCCAGGTTGAGAAAGAAGAAATAAAAGCTGAAGATAAGTGGCGAAAATCTAAGGAACCATCCATTACTGACAAAGGAGAAGTACATGAAAATAATATGAAAGATGAACTACAGAAGAATGCGCCAGAAGAATCTCATTATAACTTCAATAAAAATTTTCGCGGACTTTTTAAGGAAACAAAATATATCACATTAAAAGAAAAATCTTCAGAAAGTAAGACTGAAGAAAATAGAAAAAGAAAGGCCCGTGTTGAGAAAGAAGAAATCAAAGCTGAAGATAAGTAGCGCAAATCTAAAAAAAAGAAATCTAAATATCTAAATTCAAATGAAAATATAAGAAGTTTGATATTATCTTCCAATACCTCAAAATTAAACAAATCCTTCCCTGTACTCAAAAATGGATTTAGATGCCCACCAGTAATTATAAACGGCTCCGCATATGCTGTCAAAATGACTTGTCCGTTTGACAGCATCATTCAAAGCTTATGTGTTGCAATGGAGGACAACGAAAAATATTTTAGTTATGCAGAATCTACAAAAAATGAAACATTAAAAATTGCTGTAGAACTTTTTAGAGGCAAGAGTTTGTCTGAATTGTACAAAATGAGAGAGCGTCATTTATGTAATTTATACCCAAAGACACCATCGGCTCTCAGTGCCAGTTTAACTGATATTGATGCAACTCATAATATTATTAGTTACTTAGAAAAGAATTTTTCGGATGAACCTAGTGTTACATCTGTAAAAAACTGTGACACATGCACAGCTATTAGAATCCAGCTACACCCTGTATTAACGATCGACAGAGATATGATAATTGCAGAAGGGATGCAGAAATGAGAAGCATCTATAAAAAAGCACATACAAGATACCAGTACTCAGCTCTGTAGAGTTCCAAATTGCAATGGGATTTGGAAAATTAGTAAAATATTCGGAAAACACTTATTTATTGAACTAGACATTTTGAATTTTAATGGTCTAGACTATAATTTCATAAAGCTGTCATATTTTCCAGAAAAAATTCCAATTGATGATTTAAGTTTTTCACTTGGCTCGGTAATTGCTTTTCAGCACATCCCTGCACATTATGTTGCTTATTGTCATCGAAATAGTGGAACATGGGAATTATATGATGACACCAAGGACAAAATAAAAAAATGTAGTGAAAAAGAAATGATCAATCCTCATTCTGCTTTCTATTTTTAGACTACAGTATAAAATACAAGATATTGATAATTGTATTAGTGTTATTAGTAGCAGTCTTAATTAGCAATGTAAGTAAGATAAGATATTTTTTATTCCATTGTTAAATGTTCTAATTTATATTTAAATAATCCAAAATATATTACATTGTGTTAGCATCATTACTTTAGAAATTTATTTTTTTTTTTTAGCATGTTCTGATTTCACATTGTTATTGATTCAGTTTTCGGTGTTTTTTCCTCCATGTGTTCCAGTATTTGTACAAAAAAACCCCTAAAAACCTTTTTAAAAATTGTACATATGTATATATGCAGAAATCTGATATTAAATATTTTTTATTTTGTAAAGGTATGTTAATAGCCTTGAGCGCTTAAAATTTTAACTTTATGTTCATGAAATTGCTTGTTAATAATAGGATTAATTCTAATATTTGTTATATCCCAGAAAGTTTCTTGTATGAAGAATTCTAAGTGTGATTAAATACTTAAAGCCTATTGTAGGTTTTTGAATTACAGATTCATATTGATCCATAACTCATTACTCATGTGTCATTTAGCAATAACAATATCACAATTGTCTTTTATACAGTTAAAAAAACTTTATTTGTAAAAACCTATGTGCTGATTTTAATCCATTTATTTTTAAGCACGATTTATCATAAGGATTTACTATCGACAATGACATGATAAAAAACCTCAAAGATATTCTAAGAAAATGAATAACTTAACCATGAAGTATTTCATTGTTTAATTTTATGCATACATATGAATTATATAATGTACGTTGAAACTATAAATGTTTGTGAATGGAAACCCATTTTAAAATGCATATGCAAAAAATATTTTTTATACTCTCTCGAATACTTTCTGTCAGTGTTTGTACATATCACGCACATGCATCCAGATATTATTTTTATTCATTTTTATGAAATTAAACGTCATAAAAAACTAAAGACTGATTATTTTGGGCATTTGTAAATATATCATATATACCTGTATTTAAATTTCGAAAATTCTCATTTAAATCTGGTTCAAGAATATTAATAATTTCTTCGTACAGTTTTTTATTTCATTGTTTATAAGTATTGCGCGACAGCAAAATGAGTTACATCTATTCATACACACATACAGAGTACATATAAGAATAGCCAGTTGAATCTCAAATCCTCAAAATATTAAATAGCATTATTACCTCTCTCAGAGGGATTATTAACTTTCAAAGGCTCATTTTTTTTTTTTTTTTAAGAAAAAAGTTTTGCTGCCTTTTCAATCCCTAACCAATTTCTTTATGTACGAGTTAAAAGTAATTAAAAATAAGAACATAACCTCTATTGAAGAAGCTCTTTCTGTGCTTAACATTTTTATTCCAATTACTTATTACTTTTATTCCAATTCTCTCATACATTTTTTATAGTAGTTGTTGAGCAGATGTCATTTTTTCATTCTTCTTTAGATCCAATTTGCTATAAATTTATTAGTATTGCAAAAGTAGAATGAGGAAATAACATATTGTCTACTACTAATTCTTTTACTTGCAGAAATTTAATATACTTGATATGCTTAATTTATATAAAATAATTATTAATTTGATTAGTTAAAGGAAATTATGACATTACAAATTACATTAGATTTAAATATAATTTTTAAGTGAAATGCTTTTTATGTCGGAAAAAACTTTCTTTTTACAAACTTACTCTACTTAATTTTTTACAAGTCTAAGGAAAAGTTTAAGCTTAGAAATTATTTAAAGCTTTGTTTTGTTTATTCATAAGGCAAATACCTACAGAAACTTTCCAAATTATGTTCATCTTCGATTTTAGTACTTTTTTATGTAATTTTAAACATTGAGAAAATTTATGATTTTAACCAATGATTTAAAAAAAAATTAGTTGATTAAAATCACGATTTAATCGCTGATTTAAATCATTTGATCGAAATCGTTGACACCCTAGTATTTATATATGTATATATGTTACGATTTTTTTTTAGGTAGATTTCGTATGAAATACTACCTATTGGGATCGTTCCTATGTTGGAATTTCTGAAAAATTTTTGCAGATCTACACCGATCATGACCCCTAGAACCCAAAACCACCCTCAGTAAAAAACTTTATATATCTATCTATCTATCTATCTATCTATCTATCTATCTATCTATCTATCTATATATATCACTTTCTTCTGGACACGATAACTTTCGTAATTCTGCACCAATCTCTTCCAAACTGATACATAAAATCAATGGGCATAAAATCTCGGTCAAGTTCGTTAATGGGCAAAATCGGACCAAGGGGAGGGAAATAGGGAGGGGTTTTGTGAAAACAGAAAACCCCCCATAACTTCTTAATTTTTGTACATATCAAATCAGTTTAAAGTTTTTATTACTTCTAAAAATAGGGCCAAAAATTTATGTATCACAGATTTTTGATAAAGTTAAAAATGGGCTCAAGGGGCGCAAAAAATAGGGTTTTTGGGAGAAAAAAATTCATAACTTCGTCAATTCTCAAGATATCAAATTCAATTAATTTTATTATAAATCTCCTTAACATTATCTAAAACTTTTATATTCACAAGTTTTTGATAGGAGCAATTCGTACCGCAAAAAAAATTAAAAACGAAAACAAAAAGGGCGTTTGAAGAAGAAAAAAATCCATAACTTCGTCAATTCTCAAGATATCAAATCCAATTAATTTTAACATGAATCTCCTTAACATTATCTACAACTTTTATATTCACAAGTTTTTGATAGAACCAATTCGTACCGCAAAAAAAAATTAAAAACGAAAACAAAAAGGGTGTTTGAAGAAGAAAAAAATCCACAACTCCGTCAATTCAAAAGATATAAAATCCCCATGAATTTATCATATATCTTCTTAATATTGTCTACAACATCTATATAGACAAGTTTTGGATAGGACCAATTCTTAGAGCAAAAACAAATTAAAAATACATACCGGTTGAAGTAAAAAATGATCTTAGTAAGGGTGTATTCAAATCCAAACTGCTTATTTTCTGACTCATTTTACAATTCATTTTTGCTCTCAAAGGCTTCCAATTGGTACGTTTTCTTCCTCAGAAACTATATAATGTACCGTAATGGTCGATTTTCTGATAGGGGCAGAATATATTTTTTTAAATGCTGTTAAAAAGGTCATTTTGAACCGAATTTACCGAAGCGGATTGTGTTGGAAAAATCATTGTATTAAGGATGCGCTTAAATCCAAACTGCTTATTTTCTGACTGGTTTTTAAATTCATTTTTGCTCTCAAACGCATTTAATTGGTAGATTCGCTTATTCAGAAACTATATAATGTACCGTAATAATCGATTTTTAGATAGAGGCAGAATATATTTCAAAAAATGATGTTAAAGTGGACATTTTGAACGGAATTTCCCGAAGCGATTGTGTTAGAAACGAAAAATATTGTCCTTCTGAGAAAATAATTGTTTATATATCAAGTTTTAATTAATTGAACAAAAAATAAAAACACAGGTCGCTTATAAATCTCTTCAAAAATCACGTCAGCAAGTTTCATATTTTTTTTTATTAAAAATGAATCTGGAATTATGCCAGAAAATTTCGAGTTGTTGAGCATGGAAAAGTATTTTTTTGAATACCGCCCTAACATGATTCTGATAAAACCAGCTATTATATGAAAATGAAATAAAAACTCATCAAGAGCGGCCAGATAAAATTGTTAAAGTGGATTTATCTATAATCATGATTTAGTTTTTGTTTGTGAAATTAGTATATTTGACTTCGAAATCTACCTCTGCCTGTAGGCCGGGCCGGCAGGGATTTTTTATATTAGTTTTGTAATTCGAGGGGCTATTTCCTACAACTAAACAAAAATTTCTTCTTAATAAGATTAATATTAAGAATGAAGCGTGTAATATATATTTGTGTACTAGGCAGTTTAATAAAGTTTATACTTGTTATTTATAAAATTTTATAAATAACTGTGTATATTTATAAAAAAAAAATTAATACTTTAGAAATACTTATTTTAAAAAATATTTTGAATTACAGTAGAACCTCGATTATCCGAAGTAATTGGGACCAACCCTCTTTCGGAAAATCGAAATTTTCGGATAATCGAGAATGCTTCAATTTTAAGATTAAGGCGAAATATATGCAATATTTCTTATTATGGTAACAAGTGCTTAATAAAAATAAAGCATTAGAAAAATAGAAACAAGAATAAATTACCTGAATTCTAAATTTGAAATTAAGTACCTTTTACATATATCACAAGGGTTTGAAAAAATGCTTTGTTTGTCACAGTTTCGATTGCCTTTGCTTTGAAGTTCTATCACGGAGTTTTTTAATATCATTAGTTCACCATCAGTATCACAGTTTTTCTGCTACTCCAGCCATGTCAAACATTTTTCAAAACATTCAAAAGCTTTAGAATTGCGAAGTTGTTCGTTTTCTTCGTTCCACTCCGCAGCTTACGGGAGCTCAAGTTAAATTCAACGGAACTCTAAGGCTAATGTCAGACGGACGTCTTTTTGCACGCCTTTTTGCACGCTTTTTTACTTACGTATTATCAATACACAATGCCAAAAAAAAAGAGTTGAAAACAGATTTTGCACATAAGGAATGTGATAGAAAAAAAAAGCTTTAAAAATGGATTTCGGTTAACCGAGAGTTTCAGTTAAAAGAGTTTCGGATAAAAGAGGTTCTACTGTAGTTGAATATTTTATATATTTTTTATTCTTTTTTAATATAAAAGTTTTACATTTATTTGTCTGTTTAATATAAATGTATAATTTTTGCTGTTTGATTAACAATAATATTTAAATAATATTTCAGTATATATAATGATTAATTTATATTTTTAAATTAATTAGTTGTATATATTATACATATAGTTGTCAATATATTCATAACATTTAACCATTTATTTTTATTCGTTCTTACTTCTTTCTTAATAAATTTAAACGGAATATAAAGTAATTCTGATATAATTATGACCATATAGTTTTAATTTGTTAAATTCGAATGATGATGATTTTGAATCATGTTTTAAAAGTTTATTTAAAATCACTCTTTTTCTTTTAGAAATACGTTTTCGGAATAATATATAAAACATATCCTTCTATATATAAAAAAAAGTTTTGATTTGGAAATGGACCAATGAAAATCTGTGTAGATATTCCCGGCAGATCGGCATCCAATTTGAATGCTTAATCATGGCCTTTCTTCGTTAATATTAAAAAAACTGTTGCATACAAAAATATGAAAATCGGTAGTATTATAGAGAAATGTTTGATAAACACGCTAATACAGACAGTTTTCAAATCGAAGAATTATTTTAAGAGATATTTAATGCTAAAGTTGGAAAAAATCGTTCCATTAAAAAAGTTTTATAGGAGCAAAAATTGTACACAGGAATTTAATCATTTTTAGATCATTTTATGCATCAGAATTTCCCGGTGTGCAGACTGCTTTTAGTATTTTAATTTGACTCATTTTTTGAGGTTTTATTTCTATTTTAAATTCAAATTTTCAGCATTTCGAGATATATTTTTTACAAAATTTAGAAAATTGTATTAATTTAAACTGTTGCCAACTGTATGAACAGCGCAAACAATAATGCTTGCTTCAAATTAAAAATTTATTTTACACGTGACTATTATAAACAGAAAATATAAAAAGCAGGAACTCATTGAAAATTACGTCATAAAAACTATACTTACACGTGAATTTTTAAAGAGAAAGAATATTGTAAAATAATAAATTCATTAACATGCGTTAGAAGTCTTAAATAGAAGAATTTACGTCACATTTACGTCACATTACACTTATTACGTAAAAATGAACAAAAAAATAATATTGCAAAACAGTTTAAATTAAAAAATTGCACGATGCATTTATTTGATATTTTAAGATGATCATAATATTTCATTTCTAACAAAAGTATTTTTACGTGAATATTAAAAAGAGAAAGAAAAGTTTGGTGAAAATTACGTCAGATTCAAATTATAATTCAATCTTCCGAAATCTTTTTAAAGCCGATCAAATTAGCGTGCTGTTAGAGTCTGCGGTGTCTGAACGGGGGTTGACGAGCGTAGCTCGTAGGGGGCAGAGCCCCCAAGTGTATTTAAAAATAAATTTTTATACTGTTGAAATTTTTTTTGTACTATTACTTCAAATTTCATGTAAAACTACTGTAAATATTATTTATTTTTATTTTATATCTCTTCAATTGCAATTTAAGTTTAGTGAAATTGTGTTACTATTTCTATCTGATTTGAAATAAGTCGTTCGAGATAGATGTCCGAGGGCTACAGTTTAAAGAGGACCTGAAAAAAAAATAACATAAATAATTTCTTTATATAGAAGTTTAAAATGCACCATTGTATTCGTATTATCTTCAGAAAAAGGAAAAAAAACAAACAAATCTTTTGCATTTTTACATTTAAAAGCTATGTTGGAAATTCAGTTTGATCTTATTTGCTATAATTTGTTAATAAAATATTTGATCAGCAATTGTGTATGTTCTTTATACACTAATGAGTTTATAATAATTTAATGATGAACTGGTAATTGAAATTTATTAATGAACAGATTAAATAATACACAAAGTATTCAGAAATTACAAACTTTGTCATTCTAATACGATTGTGCAAAATGATTGTAGTTTCCAATAATTTTTTAATCCACTGGCATTAATTTCTGGATATTAATCTCAAATGAACTAAATGCTGCGGCTCATGAAAATAATGTCTTATTTAAAGAAAAAGCGTATGAAATCTAATGAGATTGAAAAAAAAATAATAGGGAAAAAAATATCGTTTTTTCTTCATACTATTATACTTCACATGCAGGACTATAGAATAAGTGTCTTATCTATTAGCCCTGGTTCTAACACCTGCAAAACCCAGTATTATCAGCTATCGTTTTTGGCATGATTTTAAAAAAATGTCCGCTGTTTCCTGAAATAAGAGCTGCGTGACTAAATTTATGGCTCATGCAGGAACAGCTTCCCACTTGGTTCATTCCGTTCTGTCAAACTACAGTATATTTTACCCATCTTTGGTAGAAACCGAAAGGGGGAAATTAAAAGGGGCTGTATGACATTTTGCAAGGTGTTAACTTTAGTTCTAAATCCCGACCATGAAAACAAAATTTTAATTCCTTTTCCATTGATATTATGTTCTTAAATTTAAGGGGTGAAGGGGGGGGGGGGGGGTGTTAGAATAGTTTTTTATAGATTGACGGAACTTTTGCATTTTCGTTAACATATTAATGGTTTTATTGCCTATTTCATCATTTAGTATCATTTGAGTGTACCAGTAACAGTTGTATCCGTCTTGTGACTTCTAAAATTGCCATCATAAAATGTGTTTTCTAAGTCTATATTAATAAGTCAACATTTTAAAATCCAGAAATACAATGATAGAGTACAAAATAAGGTTAAACCAGTTTCAGCTATTTTCCATTGAGATATTTTTTCTTTCATTTGTAACACTTTCTAACAAAACTGAATATAATTTATGAATACAGTTTGTCTATCTGCCATCAGTCTGTCGATTTGAGCTCTAACTTGCGTAAATATACTGGGAATACCATTACCATGCAGTTGATGCATGCTACTGAATTTTATGGTGGCATGCTCCAAAAATGAAGTGTTTAGAGTTTAAAATTCCAGTGCTTGTACAGAGATACTCAAAAGAATTCATTACATTCCGGTCTATGGAAAAATGCCAATTCTTAGTGTATTTTAATGTTGTTACAAAATTTCAAACGTATTTAAAATAATATACATCACGAGGGTCCCTTAAAAGAGAACATGCAGTTTACTATACAATATAGTATGCATTGCACCCATCGTTCATTTACAGGCGCACACAAATGAACTCGGCTTAAGAAGTGATATGAATAATAATAGCTGCAAGTGAGTTCTCTGCTGAGATATGAGTTTTTAATTTAATTACTTTTTTGTATATCACTTAGTGAGCATAATTTGTAGAATTCTATAAATGTCCTGAGTACATTTCTGTATAGTGACGTAAACTGCTGTAGCGGAATTTTTGCTTCGCGTTTAAAAGTGAAGATTTGTAACAGTATTCCGAATGTGTTAGAAAGAGTCTAATAATGTACACTAGAAGTATGATTTATTGTTTATGTATTTTTAAGGTTTTGTATTTTTAGGTTTTTTCCCCCGGTGCTGCCATGTTTCAATTCCTGCTAGTATTTCCATAGTATTGCAGTCGGGGATGTGGGGCAGTTGGCCCCCCTTTCCTCGATAAACAGTCAGAAGTCAGTTTATGTTCACTTTTCAATCTTTTTTTTAAATTACACGAGCATAAACCAATCATTATTTTCACTTAAAACTGTTGTCAAATTAAAGAGATTATTTAAAAAACATTAGTATGTCTGAAGAGAACTAGAAAACTATTTTTTTAATAATAATAATAATAATAATAATAAGAGTAATAATAATTCTCATCTTAAAGAAGGCATAATTATCACTATAACATAATATTTTTATTCCACAGGTCTTTGATAGGCACTCAAATGAATAGCATTTACAAAAAGCAAATAACCTTGTATGAGAGGTTGTAAAAAACTTTCAAATTGAAACATGTTATAACAAAGTTTCACATAACTAGATTAAAAAAAAATCTGTTGGAATTAAACCATTATAATTTTTGATGAAAATTATTATGATTATGATGAAAAAAATGCTCCCTTAAATATGGAAAACTACTGTCGCAAAAGCGAAAATTTTTGTCCATCAGACAAGTGTTAATTTATGGGGTTAAAAGTTTTGATAAAAGACTGCTTAATAACTGAAATTATTCCCATTAAAATTAAAATCTTGAACTTTCAAGCGAATACTTTAGACATCCAAATATATGGATTATAAAGAATTAATACTTTTGATACTACTGATTTAAGAAAAAAAAATCCTAATAACTGTAAAAATCTTGTCGATGGAATAAATATTTTTATCGCTCTAATGTGTACTTTGGATGCGCACAAACGTATAGTGCGTTCAGAATGTTAAAATGCTTATTTTAAGGGGCTGTATACAAGTTGACATTTCATCCCCATGGTGAAATAAAGCTAAATAACTGTAAAAATATATCCGCACAAACCGAAAGCTTTATAGCTCAAAACAGTATTTGGGACGCTCAAATGCATGATGCATTCAGTCTTTCAAAATACTTAATTTAAGGGGCTGTATACAAGTTGACATTTCAGACCGCTTTAAAAAAGAAATCTAAATAACAGTAAAAATAAATTCGCTCAAATAAAATTTTTCATCGCTCAAATGATAATCTTGGACGCTCAAATGTATAGTGCTTTCAGAATTCCAAAATAGTTTTTTTAAGGGGCTGTATACAACCAGTGATTTGAGCCCCTTGGAAAAAAGAAAGTTTAATATCTATGAAAATATTCTCGCTCAAAGAGAAATCCTTATAGCTCAGAATAGGATTCTGAACGCTCAAACGTATGGCGTATTCAGAATTTCAAAATACTTAATTTAAGGGGCTGTATACAAGTTGAGATTTCAGACCGTTTTAAAAAAGAAATCTAAATAACTGTAAAAATATATCCGCAAAAACCGAAAGCTTTACAGCTCAAAACAGTATTTGGGACGCTCAAGTGCATGATGCATTCAGTCTTTCAAAATACTTAATTTAAGGGGCTGTATACAAGTTGACATTTCAGACCGCTTTAAAAAAGAAATCTAAATAACACTAAAAATAAACTCGCTCAAATAAAATTTTTCATCGCTCAAATGATAATCTTGGACGCTCAAACGTATAGTGCTTTCAGAATTCCAAAATAGTTTTTTTAAGGGGCTGTATACAACCAGTGATTTGAGCCCCTTGGAAAAAAGAAAGTTTAATATCTGTGAAAATATTCTCGCTCAAAGAGAAATCTTTATAGCTCAGAATAGGATTCTGAACGCTCAAACGTATGGTGTATTCAGAATTTCAAAATACTTAATTTAAGGGGCTGTATACAAGTTGAGATTTCAGACCGTTTTAAAAAAGAAATCTAAATAACTGTAAACATAAATTCGCTCAAATAAAATTTTTCATCGCTCAAATGATAATCTTGGACGCTCAAACGTATGGTGCTTTCAGAATTCCAAAATAGTTTTTTTAAGGGGCTGTATACAAGCAGAGATTTGAGCCCCTTGGAAAAAAGAAAGTTTAATATCTGTGAAAATATTCTCGCTCAAAGATAAATCTTTATAGCTCAGAATAGGACTCTGAACGCTCAAACGTATGGTGTATTCAGAATTTCAAAATACTTAATTTAAGGGGCTGTATACAAGTTGAGATTACAGACCGTTTTAAAAAAGAAATCTAAATAACTGTAAAAATAAATTCGCTCAAATAAAATTTTTCATCGCTCAAATGATAATCTTGGACGCTCAAACGTATAGTGCTTTCAGAATTCCAAAATAGTTTTTTTAAGGGGCTGTATACAAGCAGTGATTTGAGCCCCTTGGAAAAAAGAAAGTTTAATATCTGTGAAAATATTCTCGCTCAAAGAGAAATCTTTATAGCTCAGAATAGGATTCTGAACGCTCAAACGTATGGTGTATTCAGAATTTCAAAATACTTAATTTAAGGGGCTGTATACAAGTTGAGATTACAGACCGTTTTAAAAAAGAAATCTAAATAACTGTAAAAATAAATTCGCTCAAATAAAATTTTTCATCGCTCAAATGATAATCTTGGACGTTCAAATGTATAGTGCTTTCAAAATTTTAAAATAGTTATTTTAAGGGGCTGTATACAACCAGTGATTTGAGCCCCTTGGAAAAAAGAAAGTTTAATATCTGTGAAAATATTCTCGCTCAAAGAGAAATCTTTATAGCTTAGAATAGGATTCTGAACGCTCAAACGTATGGTGTATTCAGAATTTCAAAATACTTAATTTAAGGGGCTGTATACAAGTTGAGATTACAGACCGTTTTAAAAAAGAAATCTAAATAACTGTAAAAATAAATTCGCTCAAATAAAATTTTTCATCGCTCAAATGATAATCTTAGACGCTCAACCGTATAGTGCTTTCAGAATTCCAAAATAGTTTTTTTAAGGGGCTGTATACAACCAGTGATTTGAGCCCCTTGGAAAAAAGAAAGTTTAATATCTGTGAAAATATTATCGCTCAAAGAGAAATCTTTATAGCTCAGAATAGGATTCTGAACGCTCAAACGTATGGTGTATTCAGAATTTCAAAATACTTAATTTAAGGGGCTGTATACAAGTTGAGATTACAGACCGTTTTAAAAAAGAAATCTAAATAACTGTAAAAATAAATTCGCTCAAATAAAATTTTTCATCGCTCAAATGATAATCTTGGACGCTCAAACGTATAGTGCTTTCAGAATTTCAAAATAGTTATTTTAAGGGGCTGTATACAACCAGTGATTTGAGCCCCTTGGAAAAAAGAATGTTTAATATCTATGAAAATATTCTTGCTCAAAGAGAAATCTTTATAGCTCAGAATAGGATTCTGAACGCTCAAACGTATGGTGGTTTCAGAATTTCAAAATACTTACTTTAAGGGGCTGTATACAACCAGTGATTTGAGCCCTTTGGAAAAAAGAAAGTTTAATATCTGTGAAAATATTATCGCTCAAAGAGAAATCTTTATAGCTCAGAATAGGATTCTGAACGCTCAAACGTATGGTGTATTCAGAATTTCAAAATACTTAATTTAAGGGGCTGTATACAAGTTGAGATTACAGACCGTTTTAAAAAAGAAATCTAAATAACTGTAAAAATAAATTCGCTCAAATAAAATTTTTCATCGCTCAAATGATAATCTTGGACGCTCAAACGTATAGTGCTTTCAGAATTTCAAAATAGTTATTTTAAGGGGCTGTATACAACCAGTGATTTGAGCCCCTTGGAAAAAAGAATGTTTAATATCTATGAAAATATTCTTGCTCAAAGAGAAATCTTTATAGCTCAGAATAGGATTCTGAACGCTCAAACGTATGGTGGTTTCAGAATTTCAAAATACTTACTTTAAGGGGCTGTATACAACCAGTGATTTGAGCCCCTTGAAAAAAAGAAAGTTTAATATCTATGAAAATACTTCCGCTCAAACAGAAATCTTTATCGCTCAAAATAGTATTTTGAACGCTCAAACGTATGGTGCATTCAGAGAATTTAAAAATACTCATTTCAAGGGCCTATATACAAGCTGAGATTTCTGCCGCTTGGCAAAAAGAAAGCTAGATAACAGTAAAAATATTTTCGCTGTAATCAAATTTTTAATCGCTCAAACGATATTCTTGGACGCTCAAACGCATGGTGTTTTCTGAATTTAAAACTAATTATTTTAAGGGCTGTTTACAACCTGTGATTTGAGCCCCTTGGAAAAAAAAAGTTTAATATCTATGAAAATATTGACGCTCAAATAAAATTTCTATCGATCAAACGAGAGCTTTGGACTATCAAACGAATAGTTTCTTTAGGATTTTAAAATAATTAATTTAAGGGGCTGTGCACAAATTGTGTCCAATAATAATGCTTTTTAACTGTGTCCCTGTCCAAAAATAATGCTTTTTAGCTGTGAAAATATTGCTGCTGGAACAGAATTCTTTATTCGTAGACAATTTCTTCGGATGCTCAAATATATGGTATATTTTCATTATTTTAATACAGTTATTTTTTTGTACTGCTTGCAAACTGTGATTTTTGTCGTATCGAAATAAATAAAGCTGAATAACTCTGAAAGCATATTCGCTCGTTCAAAAAATTTTGTCTCTCAATTCCGCTCAAACAACGCTCAAACCTATGCTGTCTTTCGTTTTTCATTTTCTTAAAGTCGAGGGGCCAACTTCACGTGTAAATAGCCCTCCCGGGGTTGTTTTTTAATATAACTTTTTTTGGTTTGTCGCTCAAGTAAAAATTTTTGTCGCTCAAACGCGCTCAAACGACGCTCAAACCTGTGTGTTTTTCAATTTTTAAATCCCATGAAGTTGAGGGGCCAACTTCATGCTTTGTTGGCCCCCGTATTTTACTTTATTCCTAACTATTTCCAGATTGTCGCTCAAACGAAATTTTTTGTCGCTCAAACGCGCTCAAACGACGCTCAAACCTATGCTGTTTTCCGTTTTTAATTTTCTCGAAGTCAAGGGGCTAACTTCACGGACCTGAAATTATTGCATAAAGAAAACATATAATGAACGTAGAGCAAAGTTAGCTCGGCAGCTGGGATATTTCTCGTATTGATTTTTTTTTTTTTTTTTTTTTTTTTTTGTATCTGACTTCACTGATTGAATTCATATTGTGACTATAGATTAGACTTTGCCTGGAAGCATTTAACCGCAGAAATGCTTAGATATATCTTTTATTTCTTTATAAAAGGAAAACTAAGCTTTAAATACAATTCGGTACGATTTTAATCAGTGAATGATAGAAATAAATATTTAAAAACTAAACACAGCTAATTAAAAACTATATGGGATTTCCACTTCACATATATCCTACGCAAAAATTTAGCTAAACATAAAAACGCTCTCCATTTCGAAAACGCACTTTCAGCTTACTGTAACCGAAATATTTTGTGTAAATGAATGATAATATTCTACAGTAAGCATTTGTATTTTTCTCAATAATTTATATAAATTGCATTCTATTTGAAATAGTGTCGCATTATTAAAATAGGCTTTAAACTATTTTTCACGTACAAAATTATGCAACAGAATTGTTTTAAGTCACCCTATAAGTGGATGCTTTGGATTCCATATCACACAGACACATATGTTTTAGTGCACTTCATAAGCTATTATTTTCGTTCGTAATAATTTAATCATCTTAAAGTTTTCTTTCTCTTTTCATAGTCACGTGTATATATATATTTTCGATTGAGAAAGTTTGGAAATAGTATTACTATTTGCGATTTTTTTAAATGGGGCAACATCAGGTAAACAACTCACTTTATCGAAATAAATCGCTATTCTATTTAAAAAAATGATGTTTTTCATTTTTTTTAGATCTCAAAAAATTAGACAAATTTAAAAAGCGAGTTCACACCGCAATCTAATTACTGATATGCCTGCAAAAGATGGTTAAATTCCTATGCATAGTTTTATATCCTATAAAACTGAGCTATTTTAACCGATTTAAACGTTCAATAACACTTAAAATAATTCATCGATTAAATTGACAGCTTCAGCGTGTTTACCATACATTTTTCTATAGGATTCTAGTTTTCCTATTTTGTTATGCAAAATTTTTTGTAACTATAAAACAAGGAAGATCCCCGCTCATTATTAAATTTAATTATGGCAGCGGCTGTGACAACATTATTTATTTATTTTTAAGTGTATTTGTTTTTAAGAGACGGGATTTTAACCAAACCACTATGGCGTGAAAATAAAATCTAACAACAGTTTTACCCTTGGCTTTCTTTTATGTGTACACATATATATATATATATATGTAACTCTCATTCAAATTCAACCAAGGGCGGCGCCAGAGGGGGGACCGGGGGGGCATATGCCCCCCCCGTCGGGCATACCTGGCCCCCCCGTCGGGGTCAAAATTCAATGTCGTCGGGGAAAATATTTTGACTTGAATATCGGCCCGGTCGGGTTGGGTCGAGTTGGAGCTCATTTTTTTTCTTTGTAAGTCGGATTGACTAAACAAATTCTTCCGGGTATGAGTCGCTTTCTAGATTGAGTTGTGATTCTCGGAGGTTGAATTCAGGTGAACCCGATTTTTCGAAAAGAAAAAAAGTCCAAATTCCTTCAGATAAAAATCTACATATTTGATACATGGATGACTCTTTACATGTTTATTTTGCAATATAAAAGGTAAAATTTATTCTGAAATTATGATCATATGCTATTTTTTTATAAATAACATTACATTGTGGATCAATTTTCACTCATTGTGGATTTACGGTTGGCTTAGTTTGAAGTTCGAAGTATTTCGGGCTCGGTTAAGAATACGGAGGGCGAAAATTATTTTGTCGGGGTCGAGTTGAATGGCAAATGTATTCGAGTCGGGTTAACTTTAATTGTTTCAGGTTCGGGTTGGGTGATGACACTTACGGTTCTTGATTCGAGATTAATCGATCTGTCAAAAGTATTTACAAAATTCATTTTAAGAAGAAAAACTTGTATATTTGAATATTAACGAATATATGTATATTGAATTTTTCACTTAAAAGTTAAAATTGATACTAGAAGTATAATTGTAGACTACTTTTTACATAGTTGCATTACAATATGGATATATATATATACAGGTATTTTTTTCTTTTCATCATTTAGAATTGGGGTTTGATTGAGGTTCGAGCATTTCGGGTTCAGGTCGAAATGCGGTGGATGAAAATTTTTGTCTGGCTCAGATCGCGTTTCGGGTAGAGTCCCGCATCGTGTTGGGCAAACTAAACTCAACCCGGCTGGTGGTTTGAGTCGGATCCGGAGAGAATATTTTTTCAGATGGGCTCTTTTTTCAACCTGGCTTTCGCTAGAGTGTCTTTTACTCGGGACGTGGCCGGGGACCTAGCTTCCGCAAAAGAGTCGGAATAAGTGGAAGAATAAAGGGCTGCGGATGAAGAGAGGCCGCCCGCCGCGGCAGTTGACCCAACGGCCGACCGAGACTAATAAAGAGCTCGAAGTAGCTGGGAATCGTTTGGTAGCTTCATCGCCCCGGGACCTACCCTCCCGCTTTTCGGTGTCTTTATATGTGTAATTTCTCTTTTAAATTTGTCCAGTTTCAATTTTTGATTTTTCTTTTTTTTTCCCAAATTGGCTTCCGTTAGAGTGTCTTTCACTCGGGACGTGGCTGGGGACCTAGCTTCCGCAAAAGAGTCGGAATAAGTGGAAGAATAAAGGGCTGCGGACGAATAGGGGCCGCTCGCCGCGGCGGTTGAGAGGGCTTCTATTTTTCGAGTTGGATTCACTTTAATTTTTTTCTGGCTGTTGGGTTCGATTCTACCCGATTTCTCAATAAATTTTAAAATGAAAAAATATATTATTTGAGTATCAACGAGTACATATACAGATATATTGTTTTTTCTACATAAACAATATAATTGATGCTAGAGATATAATTGTAGACTACTTTTCCATTATTCCATTACAATATGTATATATTTTTTTCATTTTGTGTTGGTATTGGGTTCGTGTTGAATCCCGTCGTTTTGAGTCGATGTTTGTCGGGATCGGGTCGACTTTTTTTTTTTTAACTGGTTCAGGTTGAATGGACACAGAATTTCCGGGTTCGGGTCGGGTATAACCCAAACCACGCAGGACCCTGTAGTAATAATCCGTGAATTGATCCTTAAAACAAGTAATATAAAAATTTTGTTTTTAAAGTCAATTCCTACTTAGGCCATCAAAGAAAAATTTAATATAATCAAGCTAATATGAGTTTTTGTTGCATTAAAATATCTCAATTTGTTGATTTTCTATAAGCAAGTAGGTTTACAGTGGAACTCTATGGGAATTTGGCGAAATATTACAGATATCGCCAAGTTGGCGTCACTTTTGGCGACTCATTTTGGCCGCCAAATTTGGCGATATATCGCCAAGTTGGCGACAAGCTTGGCGGTATTTGGCGACAGAACAGGGTCCCCCCCCCTACGGTAACCCTTATTGAAAATACTTTCATTGAAATTCAATAACCAATGGCGGCCATTTTGTTTCCCATGCAAAACTAAAATGTATTTGAAAAAACTTTAATAACATCAATTGTCATCCAGTACAAGTTTAAAAAAATTTATTTCAACCTGATAGGATGAATAATGAGTATTTTATTAACGATTGAAAATTTGTACAAGATAAATATATAAATATATAAGTAAATATAGGGAGAGTGTGAGCTAATAGTAGGAATTGAATAATCTGTGAATTGAACAATTTTTTCCCTTGATTATATTTCATTTAAACATGAAAAATTCCGTTTTGATTTGCCCATTTCCCCTCAAAATACAGAAAACAAGTAATTACCTGAAATACTCACACATAAAGCAGCATGATCGTCAATTTGCATAGGTGTTCCGGCAGCTCTGCTGCCTGGTATTTTTACGTTTTAGAAACGGAATTTATAAATGCCTTTTATCTAAAAATAAGTAAAATTCATGAACAAGATGCACAAGATTTTCTAAAATTTTTCGGTGAAAAGAAAAAAATTTCTTAAAATAAGAGAAAAAGCTCTTCAAATCACCGGGATATTCCGCCATTCTCGGGCCTGGAAATCTAGGCCCATGCAAACATCTACTAGAGTCCTGCATCAGGTCGGATTATCCAATTTTATCCGCACCCGATTCGACCATCGGTTCGGGTCGAGTTGGCAATATATTTTTGTTGCGGGTCGGGTTCGAGTTGGGATGACTTACTTTTTCCCAACGGGTCGTGTTGACTTTCATTGTTTCGGGTTCGGGTTAAGTCTTAACTTTTGCAGGTCGGGTTCTGGTTGACCAGATTATTCAAAAGAATGTCCAAAATATTTTTCAGGTTACAAATTTATATACAGTAAGACCTCCTAAATGTGCACTCCCGAAAAACGGAGATCTCTATTTAGTGAACACTTTTTCAATTCCTAACACTTTAATATTTGTACGCTTACACCTCTTTGAATAGTGGATACCTCCCAATCTACAAACATGTAACGTGTAGGTGTGCATAAACTATCACAAATATGATGCATATGTTATTGTATGTCTGAAAAGCGAAAAGTTGATAATATTTTCCAAATTTCGAAAGAAGAAAAAATGTTTCTTAAAGAAATGATATCTATTATGACACTTCTTACCATTTTATTTCTCATGCAGTAAACTGATTGCATTCTCATTCATATTTGTATTTCTTTTCATCTGATACGTACTTGGGGTCAAACTTCTTTGGGACCCAGCAATCGAATTGCAAAAAGCTTATGAACCTGATAAATTATTGTAGTGTGAACTTAATGTTACCAGATGTTCAGATTTAAGCGGAATGTCCCGATTTTCAGGGATCCCGGGATTCGTCCCGCGGAACAACTACGCCGGATGTTAAATGTTCCGCTTTTTCACCATGCCCAAATTACATCAAATTTTTATGAGTTTACAGGGCCGAAACTAAGGGGGGAGGGCAGAGGGGGCATGTGCCCCGGGCGCCAGAACGAAGGGGCGCCAAATGAAGGATTATACCTTTGGAATGGATCATTATCTTCTGATGGACTGATGGATTCTATTATTATGAAACAGCCATTATAAATTAAGTGTTAGGTGAAGATGAAAGAGCATTCGTTAAAAGTTAGAACCCTGATTTTCTGGTCAGAATGGAAAGAAAAATAATGGCCACTTTTTTTTTTTTTTTTCAAAAAAAATTTATGACCATTTTTTTTCTTTCCATTCTGACCAGAAAAATCAGAGTTCTAACTTTTTACAGCTACTCTTTCATCTTCACCTAACACTTCATTTATAATGGCTGTTTCATAATAATAGAAGCCATCAGTCCATCAGAAAAAAATAACTCGGTGAAAGCGGAAACTCATTTAAGCAGGACTCGGTTAAGTGGGATTCGGATAATCGGGACTCTACTGTATATTTCATATTAAAAATGATCTTTAGAATATTTTTGTTGGTGTTCAGAGGGGAGTCATGACCCCCGTGACCTCCCCCTTGGATCCGCCATTGTAGATTACATAGTTCAGTATTACATATTTTAAATTTTAAAATAAATCGGCTATTAGAAAATTAGTAAAATTCTCTTTGTAAATATACTTTGCGGAAGAGGGGGGGTGGGGGTGGGGGGGCAAAATCCATGCTTGCCCCGGGTGCAAAAAAGGCTAGTTTCGGCCTTTACTCTAAATTAAAATTTTATTCTTTAGTCTGAGACGAGAGAATTCAATCACAAGTCAGCCACAGTCGTCAGAACAGCCGGATGTTACCGAATACCTTATAAATTGTCTTAGAACTCAAGTGCTCTTCTGTTTAATGTTTATTCGGATTGACGGCAATCTTTAGGCGCCTAAACGAAATAAGGTTCAAGAAGATATAAGATATGGTAAAATACATCTGCTCACTTTAACCTTTATTAAAAAGTGTTTGGCGAGTATTTTTATAAATTGAATGGGTAAACAAAGAATGTTTTTTATGTTATTGCTTAAATTAGCATAGTATCAAGCAGAACTATTGTTTGCCCGGCCCGTTATAAAAGCTAAACACTTGCGGATTTCCTGTTACAAACATACCATGCCGGCACGGTCTGTCTGCTTTTTTCGCATTTTTGGCCCAGGGGGATTTGATTAATTTCTTCAGAAATTGCTGGGATTTCATTAATTTCTCTAGAAATTAACCAAATACCCCGCCTTTTATTTTAAAAACGCAAACAAAAAAGAAAGAAGAAGAAACAAACAAAGATATGCTGTTTTATCGTCCATTTTCTCTACTAATAACGGAGGAACGTTACCGGGGCATTACTCTTGAGAAAAAGATTATCATCCTATACGGCCCCGAAAGAATAAAATACAGTCTCGGTCTGGCCCGAATCTACAGAAAAAATTCAAGACCCAGACTTGTCCCTGGAAGAATGAAATTCCTACCCGGCCCAACATTAAAAAAAATAAAATTGAGTCTCAGCCCGACCCGAGTCTTGAGATAAAAATTAAGCCCTGACCGAGCTTAATGAACGAAAATTTTACCGAACTCGGGCTTCGAGACAGGCCCGGGCACGGCGAGACTTTTTTAATATATAATACGAAATCGGCCTAGAGTTCTGCATCGGGTCGGGTAACCCGCTTTTACTCGCATCCGACCCGACCCGACCCCGGGTTGGAGCTATATTTTTTTGTTCTGGGTCGAGGTCGGGTTGACTTCTACTTTTTTGCTGCGGGTCGGGTTCGGGTTGGGTTTTGACTCTTGCGGGTTTCCCGGAATTCCCGATTTTTCCGCGCCCGATCAAAGCAATTCGCGATTATTAACTGACTGACGAAATTTGTGATTTTTCCGTGCCTGATCATCAAAACTTTCTTTGTTTCGAGCCGGATAAACAAAATTTCGTGATTTTTCTGCACCCGGTCAACGAAATTCGCGAATTTTCCGCTCCCGATCAAAGAAATTGCGATTATTAACTGACAGACAAAATTTGTGTGATTTTTACCCGCGTGATCATCAAAACTTGCGATTTTCCACGCCTGATCATGAAAACTTGCGATTTTTCCGAGCCTGATCAGCAAAATTTCGTGATTTGTCCGCACTCGGCCAACGAAATTCGCGAATTTTCCGCGCCCGATCAACGTAATTCGCTATTTATCCGCGCCCGATCAACGAAATTCGCGATTATTAACTGACTGACGAAATTTGTAATTTTTTTCTCCCAGCAAATTGACGAAATTCGGGATTTTTTCTTGCAATAAACTAACGAAACTCACGATTTTTCCGCAGCTGATCAGCAAAATTTGCTACTTTTCCGTGCGCGATCAACGAAATATGAGTTTTTTACGCGCCTGATCGACGAAATTCGCGATTTGCCGGATCAACGAATATCGTGAATTTTCCGTATCCGATCAACGAATATCGCAATTTTTCTGTGTCCGATCGACGAAACTCGCGATCTTTCCATGCATCATGAAAAAAACTCGCGATTTTTCCTGTCCGATGAATGAAATTTGCGATTTCCCAGCACGATCGACAAAACTCTCGATTTTCCCGAGCACGATCGACAAAACTCGTGATTTTTCCGAGCCCGATCGACAAAACTGGTGATTTTTGATTTCTTTTTGAATAGTAATCTGTCTTATTTATTTTCAGAATTACTTTAATTAAATAAAGCTAATACTATTTCTTTTCGTAAACTACAGTACTCTAAAATACGGATGGTTCGCAGCTCTGCGTAGCACATTTATGTGGCGTGAAAACAACTCTCTAGCGTTCACGCCAAAACTGAAAATCCTTGACTGGCTGCTTTGGACACTTTGAGAATTATTCATAGTTCATTTACAGGGGCACTCAATAATATTCCCTTACATTAAAAAACTTTTATATTTTTTCCGGTTCTGTTTAAATTCGATAAGACCTTTTTGTCTAGCATTTATTGAATGAGACCTACCTATTTCTACTGGTTCAGCAATGTGTAATTAAAAAAAAACTTTTAAACACGAAACTACTTTAGCACTTTTTAAAAACTGGCTGTCTTGGAACACATTTAACATATATAAACAAGGTTTTATAATATTAATAAATTTCCTAACGGACATCGCAGGAGGAAAAGGGAGAATAGTGAATTTCTTACAGAACTCATCATACCCGTAGCCAGGGGCGGAGGGGGGGGGGGGGGGCAGGTCGGGCGAAGCCCAACCTGGAAAAACTTTTGCCCGACCTAGCGTGAGACTCTTACATTGCAATTTAAACAGCATTAAATTTCCATTTTTTTGCCGAATTTTTTTTATCCAACATAGCACGAAACTTGTCGTTCCTATCACTTTATCAATTTCACTTTAAACAACTTTTATGTAACACAACATTAAATTTTACATTTTTTCCTCCTTCGACTTTCATGCCAAACCTAACCAAAGAAAATCAACCTCCTTCTCTCCCCCCCCCCCCCCCCCCCAATTTTGTTTCTAGATTGGTAAAAAAAATACTGAAATTCACCCATAAACCCTTTTTCTCTCTCTTCCAAACAGACCTGTCAGAGATTGCGGTGGACATTGAGCATCCCTCGCCTTTTTGCTTTGATGAAATTATCCCATACCGTCTCACAACAACTTGGATTAGCTATTATATCCTTAGAGCTTGCTTTCTTTGTCCAAATGTCACCCTACGAAATTTATCATAAGAAGGCGGGGTTGAGAAAAAAGGCTTTTGAAATTACAGTGAAACAGTCTACAATATTATATCCTTAACTTGAATCTGCTATACAGGACTGTCATGATGACAGTGAGTTGCTTGTTTCAAGGAAACTTGCTCCGATACCCTGAAACGGCACCTCTCAATGCTAGGATTTTTTTCTTTCTCTTTTGTTATGTTTGTTTTCAGAAGTGGGGTCAACTAAAACCCAATACGCTACTTGATATCTTTCATTCTTCTTTTCTTTTATTAGATATTAATGAATAATAAAAAATTGGGAAACTAATGTCACAATATATATATATATATGCATGTATATATTTTTAAAAAAGTTTTTCCGCGTTAAAAAAAAAAAAAAAGTAATTGCGATGAAAATATTATCTTTAACCAATAGAATATAAAAGTTTGTATTAATTACAAGTAACTGAAAGTAGAGGAAATTATTACCGAGTTACACTTTTCGAGTGTTTCACTTTAAATGAATTTTATGTAACATAACATAAACTTTTAATCTGAAACTAAAAATATCTTCAATGAACGAAATAATATCAAAGGATAAAAGGGAAAATGTAGCGATGGGATTTAATTAACTATATTTCGGTTTTATAATAAAAAAATTTCACCCCCCAAAAATGTTATTTTTGGGGGTTTTATTTATTTATTTTATATTATTTATATATTTTCTTTAAAGTGATTTATGTGCAGATATCGATAGATTATGATACAATAATGGAGTTAAGAATAAAGTTTTATGATATGTAGTTAAATATATTTGTAGTTCCATGGATACAAGTAGGTTAAAAAATTTCATACCTTTGCTTACACTTTAAAAAGCCTTTTTACTAATGAACACTATAACAAATTAATCCACCATAAGCGATTATTACAGTTAGTTGGGGGGGTAGATGGACATAGAAATCCTCTGGAAATCGCTCTAGAAATTTTCAGAAGAGGCATCGATTCCCCTCCCCTCCCACTGTGAAAATAAAAGATAGATAATGGAAGGTCTGTCCCTTCATGTCTTTGATTATCTGCCATTCCTCTGAATTTTTGAAAAGTCGACGCTTCTATAACAAAGCAGTCATTAATTAAAATTTAAATAATTCAACATGCCAGGCTACTTATGATTTTAAAATCCAAATTGTTACTTACTGACACATTCTTAAAGCCCTCTTTATTCTTAAATTCAAAGATTTCATAGGTGCTCATATTAAGAGACAAAAAAATTGAAAAGTGTTTTGCATTTTTTCATAAAAGCAAATCAGTTTTCAGAAAATGTCGTCAATGTTGCTGTTATAAGGCAAATTTCAGGACACTACAGTGTGATAAAAGCCATAAGAGAGAAATCGATCACTCAAAGTGCAATGTATTTATCGAAAAGTGAAAAACGGTATACAATTCCAAATCACTTCAGTAGTAATCACTTCAATAGTGATAGTGCAAAAAAAAAAAAAAAAAAAAAAAAAAAATCGTATAGTTGAGTTTGAAAAAGTGTTATATACTTGCATACATTTATTCCGTGCTATAATTTAAAGCGAATAAACATTATCTATACAGTGTGTTTAGTGCCAAAAAGTATATGCAAATTAATACAGTCAAACCTCGTTAACATGAACACGCTTAACGTGAATTACTTTTAACATGAATTGTTTTCACAATCCCCTATAAAAACTAATACAAAGATTTGATACTGATAACATGAATTACTGTTAACATGAACAAAATTTTGATTCCCCTTGAGGTTCATGTTAACGAGGTTCGACTGTATAATATACTTTTTAGTACACATATATATATGTGTGTGTGTGTATGTAATGTATGTATGTAAGTAATAAAAATTAGCTTTACCCCCTTCCATACATCAATTTTTCAAACTTCTCGTTGATATTCTAAACAATCGAATAGCGATTTCTTATCTTCCATGATGAATTCTTGAGCGAAATCGATTTCTTCTTGGTGACTACCTTCTTGTAATATTTGTGCGACAAAAATCAGTTTTAAACATCGACACTTTAATAGTATTTCCTAAAAGATGTATTATTTTGATTAAAAAAAAAAAAAATTCGATTTCTTGGAACCTAACGAAGGATATTTGAAATACTTAAGGATGAACGTGACTTTAATGCCACAACAATCTTAAGTATAAATAATATGTATACATCTTTTTTAAAATAGTGATGCTGTGTGGGAATTGACAGCGTACAAAATAAATTTAAAATGTTTTATACTTGTACAGGCTCTTCGGCACGAAACATTTAGTATAAATAGTGTTTATTTTTTTCTAAAATTTAGCACGGAACGAAATGAGAAAAAGAAAAAAAAAAAAGAGAGGGAAAAAAATGCAGTGTTTAGCCTAAAACTGAGACAGTAATGGAATAATGGGTTTTGCTAATTAAGTCTTGAATAATCGATGTATAATACATTAAACGTAAATAAATGCTTTTTAGTGCAGCAAATGATTATGTAGTGTAATTTATCATCCAGTGTTAGTAATATTTTGATTAATTTTGTATTAATTTCAATATTATCCAATAAAAATTAATTTAAAAAACTTATGAAAATGAAATGTTTTATGCCAAAAAAAAAAAAAAAAAAAAAAATATATAAATAAATAAAATAAATAAAAAAATCTATAAATTTCGGTTTTTTCAGAACTCGGTACAGAATAACATTAATAACATAAGAATGATAATTTAAAGCATTCATTTATTTTAAAAACTAGAAAGTCTGCGTGCTCCTTTAAATTGGCCGGCTCTTGCAAGTTTCTTTTATTTTCCCTTTATTTCTTCCTTTTGTCACATTTATAACGATTACATATAAGATTGCACGACAACTTTACACTAGCTTCAAAACCGTGGACATCGTCTGTCACAAGCTCACAAGTATCAACAAAGCAGTCTAATTATCTGGCACCCTTTAGTACTTAATGGTATTCTATTCAGTGGCTTTTATCCTCGTCTCTTTCATATCACTCGACCACCTATGGTGTGAATCCTTCCTCTAAAATATTCTTTAAACTGTTGAAGGGATTATTTTTTTTAAATAAAGAGATAGTGTGAAATGTTTTCTAAAAGTAAGTTTTGACAATTTTACAATGGGACGACATAGGTGCAATATGCCATCCCTGTGATTGTGCAGGCCGCCACAAAAGTTTTTGTGTCCAGTTCAGCGATTTCGAGGAATAGATTTAGCGACTCCAAAAAATCTGCTTGTGGAAATAATGCACTTAACAGTACAGTTTTAGCTCAACCGCTGTGGATTTTATATACTAATCGGTCTTTGGTTGGGGATGTGAAAAAAAAAAGGGTGTTCCTGTTAAAAGTTGTATATTCGGTAAAACTGTGTATGTGAACGCATTATTTTATCTATTATTATTTATGACTACCAGTTATAATTGAAAATATGGATATACGCTCATTCAGGGGCGGATTTAAGGGGTCGCGATGGTCGCAATCGCGAGGGGCCCCGCATTACAAGGGCCCCCAAATCTTCTTTTGAGTTCAAAGAGAAATTAAACATTTTGATAAAAAGATTTTCTTAGTCTTCTTTTTTTAATTTTTCAGTTAATATTACATCATTTTCATGTAGTAAATAGAATTATTTTCAATCATTTGCTACTACCAGAAATGTTTTAGCTTTCCCTTATTATTTTTCCGTTATTTATTATCAGGACTAAGATCATTGGGGAGTTGGTTGTGGAGAAACGAGATGGGATTCAAGGGAAACTTGGGTCTGAGCCGAAAGGAACTCTGTTAAAGTCATTCCATGACGATTTAATTATACAGATTGAGGGCCTGGTTAAATCATGGGCCACCAACCTGGGGCCCCCAATTTTGGGGGCCCCGCACTTTGTCTGCAACTTTCATAAAGCTGATATTTTAAATGTATTTTTACTTTGTTACTGATTATTTATACCAGGCATGTCAAACTCGTCTACCGCCGCGGGCCAAATTAAGCATCGCATACAAAGACGCAGGCCACATGAAGCAAAGTAGATAATGTTATTAGAATTGCACATAAGCAATATTTGTACGTACAAAACATCCATATTAAACAAATTTCCAAGTAAAGTTCCAAAGTTATTATTATAATTCATAGTTTATTTTATCAAATTTTTCGAAAAAATACTTGGCATTACTTTTTATCAATCAAATCTACAAAGTTTAATCGGATTTTCTAAATTGTATTACCTTAAAAAAATATTTTATAAGAGCTATGTTAATCTAGCAAAGGTATAACTTTTAATCTTCCGGATTTTTTTCAAGTAAAAACTTAAAAAAAACATATTTTGAAAAAAAAAATTTAATAAATTGTGTCTTGTATTTATTTATGCGGTATTTCATTTCATTTATGAAACACATTTTCTCGTTCAAATTATGTTGCTTTTACCAGAAAAATTTTGCTACCGGACATAGTTAATACATGCCTAATTGCTCACTTTGCCTCATTGCCAACTTTTTCACTCAGTTGGAAAATTGCAACTCGTAACTGAATTAAGCAAAGGTAAAATGCCAAAGGATTGGCGGGCCACAAAGAAGTTGTCGGCGGGCCAGTTGTGGCCCGCGGGCCGCGTGTTTGACATGCCTGATTTATACTAATAAAAGAAAGTTTCGCTCTGTGTGTGCGATGGCTAGCAAAATCTACCGTCTGTAATACTGCCTAATCTAGATGTCTGAAAATTTGGGTGAGGATAGTCTAAGCCATTTTCTGATGCACCTGTGGATAAGATTTTTTATTTTTTAAGACCAGGGTCCCGTCCCCCCCCAGGCCTTTCAAATTTTTAATAACGTGCCTCCTTTTTTCCGATCCTTTTCGTTTTTGGGGTCCTTTCTCAATTTAGTTATCCCCCATTCCACATTTCATGTAAGATCCTGGCTCCCCGGGGCCTGGTCAGGGCCTTGGAAGTTTTTGGCCCTAAATTGTTAATAAATTGCCCCCTTTAATACCATATTCGTTTTTGGTGCTCTTGTTTAATTTACTTAGCTCTCCAATTCTACATTCCAGGTAAGACCCTGGCACCCTAAGCTGCGGTCCAGGGCCCCTAGCACTTTTTGTGAACCATGCATTTTCCCCTCCCTAACTGTGTCACCCTTTCAGTGCGTAACTTTAAAGTTGATTCTTGGAGTGCTGCCCCCGGGCCAACATTCTCATATTTTTATTGGGACTCTAGGACCCTTTTTAAAGCATTTCCCCCATTTCTTTAAAATGTTATTCTAATGATAATTTCAAACCCTATGATTGATTAATTTCGCCGAATTGAAGATCTAAGGCACTGAGTACTAGGACCTTTTAACATATTTTCATTTTAGAGCCTTGCTCTCAACTATCAGTTGGCCTCTTTTGGGTTTCCTATTATAGCTTCTTTAAAAATTGTCCAATTCACTACTTTTTTTTTTCTAAAAACTTATGTGGACCTCCAGCTACCCCTCATATTTTTATTGGGTCTCTAGGGCCCATTTTGAAGAATCCCTCTATTTTTAGCACTATTCTTTAACATTTTATTCTAATGATTATTTCATACCCTATGCTTAATTTCGACTAGTTAAACATCTAAATATCTAAATACTAGGACTTTTTAACATGTTTTCATCTTAGGGCTCTACTCTCAACTATCAATTGACATCTTTTGGTCCCCCTATTATAGCTCCCTTAAAAAGAGTCTGATTTACTAGCTTTTAGGTAACAACTTCTTGGGTTCTTCAGACAATACATGAAGGTAAAAAAATTGCTCAGACTTCAGCTATGATCAATTGTAAATGTTAATCGCCTTATTGGGGCCCTTGGTGCAGATTCTTTAAAAATGATCCGATTCTCTTGCAATGTTATTTAACACAGTTCTAGGATCCTCCGGAACTACTAAATTACTAAAAATTTCCTTATATCCTTGCTACCACCTATTTCGAATATTAATTTTCTTTCTCCGCATTGACTTACGTTTACTCACTACAGCCGTAGATTTAAAATAACGCTATTGTTAAAGGTAAGTGGTTAAATGCAGAGAGGGGGGAGGGGGGAGGGGATTTCATCCGCAAATTAAATATTGTGTTAATGTTAATGCGCAGGTTTGGCACGGTTTAAACCATGTTTTTTTCTACTGATATTTTTCTCTAAAAAACCAGTTGGCTTTTTTAGAACAAACCTAATATAATATTATATATATATATATATATATATATATTTCGTAATTTAAATGTTTCAAATTGTTGGATATAAACAACTTCTACTTTGAAAAATATCTCGGCAGTCAACACGAGACATAGTAAGTCCAGGTCATGCTTGTATGAATGTAAAATGAAAATTGCATGAGTTGATGAACATATCTGGGGCTCTAAAGAGATAACTTAAAGCATGTGAATTAAGCAAACATAAAATAGATTACAAATATTCAGTATTTAGCATAAAATATTTTCATTTGAGAAAATGCAGATTATTTACAGCAATTAATAACATAAAATGATCTTTAAGATTTCAGTCAATCTGTAAAAGAAAATTTTCTTGACTGGGGATATTATCCTTTAAGGGAACCGGGAAAGCAAAATTTAACCAAAAAATCGATTTTTACTTTTTTATATCATTAAATGGTTTAAACTTTTATCTTTCCAACGATGTGTCACACATGTTAATATATAAAAAAAAATAAGTGTTGAAATTATCCATTCTTTCTAAGAGTACTTCACAGCTTAATGGCCATTTAAATCTGTAATTGACTTTTTCTCAAAACTTGGATTTTTCATGTGTATGTTCCTTTTTTTCAATATCTATTAAACTTAAGAATTCAGATTTTTTTTAATACTTATATTACGTTATATTGTATACTTTAAAACAGGGATTTAATGATTTGTTGAGAATTATTTATTTTAGTCAATGAAATCTTGTCAAAAATGCTAATTTAAAAATGACTTTCAATAAATAATTAATAATTAATTTTGAGTTTCACTTAGAAAGAAAATGGTCTGTTAAAATACGTAAATCATGTTATTCTAACTACTCTAAAGAATCTAGACTTCTATCTTTCACCATTTCTGAGAAAAAGGTACATAAAGTTGGTGAATTTAACATGGCGGAGTTAGGGCTTTCCCGATCCCCTTAAGAATAAAAAAGAAACCGAAGATATGATGTCTAATTAAGAGGGCACTGAAAAATTGGGTGCTAGTTATATTTCAATATTTAAATTCTATTTTTTCCGTTACTTGCTAAATCTAATGTCCAAAAATGTTGATTCAGAGTTATCACACAAAAAACAAAATTACAAGAAGTGTTTGAATAGGAAAAATTCTTCAACAACCTCATATTATTAATATTATATAAGGAAGTTAACCATACTGGAGATACTGTCTTCCAGATGAATTTATTTATATTTGTGAAGTAATGATTAGCTAAAGGAAAAAAATATTAAATGCAAACTAATTTCACTGAAAAAAAAAAAAAAAAAAAAAAAAAACTAAAGTCAAGTTTAGTGGAGTGCTTTATTGGTCTTGGCTCCTAATCATAATTGCACAAGAAAATTGGATAGTAAAAAAAGTGAAATAAGTTAGTTTCTCATTTAAAATTTTTAAATTCAAATTCTATTGAATATGCACCTGTTTACTTTTAAATAAAATATGCAACAAAATCCATTTATATCGTATAATATAATCAAACTCATTACTTTGGATCTAACAAGAAAAAGGGGGGGGGGGGGGATTGAAATAAGGTTCGCTTGAGATATAACATAGAAAAGTCTCATGAAAAATGCCTAAAAAGATATATCATTAATTTTTAGTTTTGTAATTTAAAAGTAATGTGTATTATAACATAGCTTAGAAAAAAATCCTGGCGGCTGTTTAAATGTTGCTTTGGATGACAACTTTTATAAAACTACTGTCCATTTTAAGATCAATATTTTCAGTCGTGTAAAAAGCTAGTAAATAGGTGTTTCTGCTTATTTTACCGCCTTTTTCTTTTCTTTTCTTTAAAAAAAAAAAAAAAAAAAAAACCTGGGAGGTAGGTTCAGAAGAGAAGTGTCAAATGACAATACACAAAACTTCTTGAAATATGTAAAGACTCAACTGCTAAATTTCAAATCATTTCAGGAATTCCTTATAAAATTCTTTTTTTTTTTCAATAAAAGATAATAATTGCCCATGTATAAACAGAAAACAGAAAAATCGGATATCAGAGAATTTTTTTGTTTTCAGGGAAAATTTTTGTGAATAGACATGGGAAAGTATATTATATTCAAGAAACTACATCATTTATTTATTTATTATTAATAGTAATCAAAAGATTGTTTATTAAGATTTTCAAGGGATCAGTGTATCACTATGTAGAGCATTTTATTCTTGGAATATAAGACATAGCTGTTACTTTACTAATAATATTTAAATTTGAAATGATTTCAATTTTCTACATAACTGACTGTAATAATTTAAATTAAATGATGTTATATTACTTATATGTCCAACAATGTTTATTTTTATCAATAAATGTGCATGTATATGTTATAGGGAAAAGATATTTTTTAAAAACCCTGTTTAAACAACAACAACAACAACAAAAAAAAAACTGCTTTAAACAAAAAAGTCCGTTTTTTTTTTTGGGGGGGGGGGGGGGATTTACCAGGTTTTTTGCAACTCTCGTTAAAGATAATTCGTTAAATTTATAGAGGAGGGGCCACCTTCCACCGTTAGGGAGCGCATTCCTTCCTCGGGTTCTATCGGCCCGATTTCAACGGGAATTGGTTCATTCAAATTAGATTACGATTTAGCTACTTTCTGCATTATGAAAGTTTATCTTGGACTTCTCTTACCACAATTTTCAAACATTACCGGTGCATTGGTTTCTTGGTTTCTATAAGCTTGATTTCAACGGAGGTTGGTTCATTCAATTTAGTTTATGATAGTTTTTCAGGATTTAGTTCCATCTTCAACCGCTAGGGGTCGCATTCTCAGCTCGAGTTCTATGGGCCCGATTACTACGAAATTGGGCTCATTCAATTTGTTTTTCGATTATCTTCGGCGCGTGCGGAGCACTCCCGATACACGCTGCCGTAGGCAACGAGGAACCAGGTCACAGGTTCGTTCAGAAAGAGATTTGTTGGGAACACACTAGACACTACCGAAGGCATTAGATCCCCGAAAACTAAGTTAATTTGAAACACTCTATGATGCTGAAGACATTGGGGTCCCGATTTTCCAAAGATATAAAATCATGCAAACTTGAGTTTAGTCTAAGTTTATTTTTACGGGCCCGGGCAACGCCGGGTGGGTCAGCTAGTAATCAATAGTTTATTATTGCATCGTAAGTGTTTATATTTCTTCCCTATCAAAAAATTATCCCTATCTAGATCAAAAAATGACACACGATAATCAAATATATCACGATTGTCAAAGACAATGTCCCCTATAATTTTCCTCAATATGAATTTTAGGTGGTAGACTTCGTAAGAAATACTACCTATTACATTCTCCCCTATGTTGGAATTTCTAAAACATTTTTGCAGATCTACGCCGATCATGACCAGTCAAAACTATATATATATCGTTAATGGGCAAAATTGAACCAAGGGGGTGGAAATAGGGAGGATTTTTGTGAAAACAGAAAAAATCCCATAACTTCTTAATTGTTGTACATATCAAATTAGTTTAAAGTTATTATTACTTCTAGAAAAAGGGCCAAAAATTTATGTATGACAGATTTTTGATATAATTAAAAATGGACTCGAAAAAAAAGGCTTTTAAGAAGAAAAAAATTCATATCTTCGTCAATTCTCAAGATATCAAATCCACTTAAATGTATTATAAATCTTTTTAATTTTATCTACAACTTTTACGTTGACAACTTTTTGATAGGACCAACTTTTATATATATATAAAATAAACTAAAAACAAACAATAAAGGGGGATGAAGAAGAAAAAAAATTGATAACTTCGTCAATTCAGAAAATATCAAATCCACTTAAATTTATTATAGATCTTCTTAATCTGATCTACAACATTTTGATAGGACCAACTTTTATACATAAAAAACCTAAAAACAAACAATAAAGAGGGGATGAAGAAAAAAAATTCATAACTTCGTCAATTCACAAGACATCAAATCCGCTTAAGTTTATTATAAATCTTCTTAATATTATCTTTTATCAACAACTTTTATATTGACAAGTTTTTGATAAGACCGACTCTTAGAGCAAAAGAAAAAAAATAGGGGTTGAAGAAAAAAATATGGAATTAAAAACTCGTCAACAGCGGCCAGATAAAATTATTAAACTGGGTTTATCTCTAATTTTGATTTAGTTTTTGTTGGTAAAATTAGTACTTAGCTTCGGAATCTACCTATGGCTGTAGGCTGAGCCACAAGGGATTTTTTTTTTTTTTTTTTTTACTTTAGCAGCTGTTTCGCTATTCTCAGTTGTGGAAGTGCGACTTTTACATTTTTGGGGTCATTTTTTATAGCATTTGCTATTAAGACACACGCAATTACAAAACTATGCAGATTAGTTAATTAAATTGGTGTTTAAAAAATACATTTACATAAAATTTCAGTGCAGATGGTTATAAAACAACTCATGGAGCTGCGAATTCTTTTTACGTCCATAAAGCATTTGTGATTCTTTGAAACCCCGTTGTGTAACGAAAAGGAGAAAAACATAATTTAATTTGGTTATAATTGATGAATTTATTTGATTACTGAAATTATTTTAATAAAACATGAAATTAAAATTTCAAGCAAGATAATGGGATGGCAGCGCGGGCCGCTTCAGTCCCGTGCATCAAAACCCCATATATCTTATTTCATGCCCTAAATGAACCAAAAATGAAAAGCAAAGAAAAGAGGTTTTGAGTTATAGCTCAGCAGATACTAAAATACTGTTTCCTTAATTTCTGAATTACCTTGGTTTGAATTATCATTTTATGTTCTTAAAAAATGGAAAGGAAAATAAGAAACATAATTTTAACACATTTATCCGTCACAGTATTTAAGTTCATATAAAATAATCTGATGTAATTTGAATATGAAATAAATTTTGTGTAATTAATCCTTAACGATTTGAATACATTTTAATTAATTTGTAAGTATTTATTGTAATGAAGTTTTGGATGTCTATTATTTGTAACTTATAAATATACCCAATTTTGTAAGATCGAAGGGCCCCAAAAAGTTCCAGCGAGAGGGGCCCCTCACTTCATAAATCCGCCCCTGCGCTCATTTATGTACAAGAAACGTCGACTAGAACTTAGAACAGGTAACAGAGAGTTCTATTCCTAAATCATGTACTGTGGCTCCCCCTGGAATATTTCAGACGGGCTAAGCTCCTCCGGGAGAAATTCTCGCACCACATCTGTTTACGATACATTGCTGAATTAAAAAATAAAGTATACTTTTTCTAGGAAATTCACACAATAAACAACAAAGATAAGAGAGAGAGGGGGTGGTGAGCACACTTGTTTGTGCCTTCACCCTTTTTTTTATTGTTTACAACCCTCCCGATTTCCAGAAAAAAGGGGGTCTTATATAGGTCTACTACAAATTACCTGCACTGATAACATATTTATGAAGAGGGGGGCATTTAAAATTGATTTGGAAGAGATTTGTAAAAAATTTGTAAGCAAAACAATAGAAAGCACTTGTGAGCCTTTCATAAGCCTTAGATTTGAAGAATCTAGGAAAAAAGGTGACCGGAAAAAACGGGACCGGAAAAAATGTGACAGAAAAAACAAGAGCGGAAAAAACGGGACCGAAAAAACGTGACAAGGAAAAAAGGTGACCGGAAAAAACGTGACAAGGAAGTGTTAAATACTGAACTTGTCGATAAATAAATGCTAAAAACTAAAGTGAAGTTTTTCCATTGTCAGTTTCTTACAGCGTAGGGGGGGGGGGGGGGGGGCAGAGTTAATGGGTGAGTTAGACAACTCTAAGATTTGGTCCAAGAAAGTACAATTTTAACATTTCATTAAGAGAAGTTTAGTATGACTTCTACAACAGACAAGTTAGTGCTTTCTACGGAGGGGGGGGGGGGGTATTAAGGAAATACAATTTATTGATTCTTTCAATTCGCTATTGATAGTTTATATATGAGCAAAGATGTTTTATAAGGCGGAGGGGGAGGGAAAAAATTACGTACACAGCTTGTAAAGGGAATAAAATAAAGACGAAGAGAGGAGGCATTTTCTTTAGAGGAATTTTTTCATTATCCTGGTATTTAGCTCACAGGCTATCAAAGCCCAAGGGCTAATGTGCACGCAGGTTCTGTATGTATGTATGTATGTATGCACTTACGTCTGTATGTACGTAACGCGATAACTCTTGACAGAATTATCCGATTTGCTTTAATTTTTTTTCCAGGTTCATTCTGATAAGGCGCTTCCCTGATTAGTTTTGGGGGTTGTTGGTTAAGAGTAAAGGGGGGCTACTATGGGTTTTTCATGTAGAATTATTCGATTTGCTCCAAAATTGGTATACCGATTTATTATGTTAAGGAGCTTCCATGATTAGTTTTGGAGGTTCATTAATTAAGTATACACGGGAGAAAGGGGGCTAGACCCCCTTAATTTAGATAAATGGGTTTTTCATGCAGAGTTATTCGATTTGCACCAAATTTAGTATACCGGTTTATTATGTTAAGGAGCTGCCTTGATTAAATTTGGAGGTTTATTGGTTAAGTATAAAGAGGGGGCGGGGGCTAGTCCCCCTTAATTTAAATAAATGGGTTTTTCACGCAGAATTTTTCGATTTGCTTCAAGTTTGATATATCGGTTTATTCCGATATGGCGCTGCCTTCATTAGGTTTGAAGATTCGTTGGTTGAATATAAAAGGGGGAAAGTCCCCTCTTCTTAATTTAGATAAATGGATTTTCATGCCGAATTATCCAATTTATTTTATTTTTTTCTATGTTCATTCTGATAAATGGGCGGGGCTGGTATGGACAACAGGGGTAAACTAGTATTAATATATAGGTACTCTTAATATAATTCCATAAGTTTTAATATTATAACTAATAGTTATTGATAATTTATTTAATTTTATTAATATTTTGTTTCCTATCAAACAATTAGATCGTTTTAAAGAGAGGGCAATATATTACATACGATTAGATTTGGTAATACTGTTTAACTAACTTTACATGACCTCATGGTTTAAACAAGAGGGAAGCTAGGGGGCGTATACCCTGGGCTACCGGGTAGAAGGGGGATGCATTAAATTTGGTTCGTCTTCCGGTTCAAAAAACAAATAACGAAATTAAGTTAAAAATGTCATGGAATCGGACAACCGAAAATAAATATACGTATAGTTAAAAGTGTGAAAAAGAACCTGCCTACGACGGAATCTTGTTTTAAACTGAAAAACGTGTTGATCCATGCAAAATGAATATACTAACACGTAAGAAAAGAATATGTAATACATTGGCACTTGCTAAGAAGGAATTTGTCTATACCGTTTGTTTTTTTCTTTTTTCTATGCAGTTCCGTTTTAAAAGATTTTTCTATACAGCATTTTTCCGATTTTTAACACTTCTATACATGGAATATGGATTAACACTATTAATGATAACTGAAACATTTACATACAAGAAATAGAGATTCATTAAAAAAATAAATATTGCAGCCTGCGGCACTTCTATAAAAATGAAGATTAAAAACAGTCGAGCCGGACCAGGGCATGGAAATTTCGCACCGTGCAGACTTCTAGGGTCGGGTATGGGGAACCTGTGATTTTGCCCGATCTGCGTTCGGGATGCGCCGAGATGACGCTAGTTGTTTTCGTTGCTGGTTGGGTTGAATTTAAATGTTTCGGGTTCGGATCGGTTTGGAGTTAAGTTTTGATTATTTCGTGTCAGGTTGGGGTTGATACGATTTTAGAAACGATAGTCTTAAATATTTTTCGTCAGGAAATATATATATATATATATATATATATATACAGTAAACTCTGTCTAAGGCGGAATCGATAGGGACCGAAGAAATTTTCCACCGTACACAATATTCCGCCTTATGCAAAATACTCGAAAAATTTGTATATTTTTTTACGTTCGCAACCTTTAGTATCGATCTTTAAAATTAAGATTTTAATGAAATTAAACTTTTTATTAAATTTATTGTCTTTAATAATCTTGAAAAACTTTATTTGAAAACTGAAATAAATGGTATCGATATAAAATTACTTCAGTTCCAGAATTTAATGAAAAACATTAAGGTTGTTCTGAACTGCTCTGCTCAACAAGCGCAAAACGTTTTGACACATTTACAAATTCATTTTTTAACGGAAAGATATAAAATTGGAAAGCCTGACCATGGAAGCGATTTGGAATCGAATTGCGTTTTCCCTTTGTTGATCAATAAATTACTTATTGAGTTATAAGCCATTTTGATCACTTGACAAATACGTTTTTCACCCTTTCTTGAGCGGTTATTCTTCTTTCGCGCGGAAATTCGGTTCAAAACGCCCACTTTGACACTATTTTCCGAAAAATCTATTGCGTTTGCAAAATAAATAAATAAACCGTAAAAAACAGCTCGATTACATAGTTGCTGAACACCTGTTAGTTTCATGCATTTCCGAACAAAAATAAATTAAAACTTATATCATAAAGTTGCACTTCTTGATTTGAGAACAGCCTTAACAAATTCAAACCTCATCTTTAACATAGTAGTTTAGAGAGTCTTTTATCAATGCTTTTTTTTTTCCTTTCGGTTTACCAAGCCTTCCTCAGTAACACTTTCCAAGTCACATTGTGTTTTTATGGTTAAAAATTATCATTTAAAAATATTTAATCTTAAAGATAAATAAGGTTCTTTAATTAACTTTATTATACTCTATTACGCAATTTATCAAAAAGTTCGAAAGTATTTTATGTACATATACCAGTTTTAAAGTTTCATAAATTAAAGGCATTTCATTTTTAAAAGAGGATTTTTTCCGCCTTATGCAAAATTTCGGGCTCGGTGAGACATTTAATAAACCTTTCCGTTTCCGCGTTAGGCAGATTCCGGCTTACACAGCATGAACTAATGTTATTTGCTATGGGTTCGCCGGGACTAGGAAAATTTTCCGCGTTAGACAGATTTCCGGCTTGCACAGAGTCCGCCTTAGACAGAATTTACTGTATATGATTATTACTAAATGTAAATGTCTTCATTTTCGTTCTAAAGAGATAAAACTGATACTAAAATTATAATTGTACACTGTTTTACCATAATTGTTTTAAAATATGGATTCATTTTCTTTTACTTCGCTTTTCGAAATTTCTGCTGCCAAAGTTGAATTTATTGTGACCTTTTGAGTTTCTCAGCTCATAATAGATACAAAAGGAAAAAAAAACTTTTGCGCATGAAAACTGGTATGAGTATGGAGAAATATGTGGTAAACGCGGCCGCGACAGAGAGTTTTTTAACGAGGAATTATTTTAAGCGGTATTTAATGCTCAAAACAGTCAAAATAGTTCAGTTAAATAAATATCATGAATCAAAAACTAAGCATAGCAATGTAAATGTCTTTTGCAGGCACATGCAGTATAACTTCAAAAATCCGGCATCATCGGGACCGAGACTATGCCGGATTTCCGAAGGAATGTCAGAAGTATATTCTTAATGGTACCTTTAGCCATAATTTAATTCATTATTAAGGCTGTTCTTAACTGCTCTGCTCAACAAGCGCAAAACGTTTTGACACATTTACAAATTCATTTTTTAACGGAAAGATATAAAATTGGAAAGTCTGGCCATGGAAGCGATTTGGAATTGAACTGTTTTTTCCATTTTTTGATGAATCCATTACCTATTGAGTTATAAGCTATTTTGATCACGGGACAAACACGTGTTTCGCCCGCTCTTGAGTGCTCTTTCTTCCTTCGCACGGAAATTTGGTTCAAAACGCCCACTTTGGCACTATTGTCTGAAAAATCTATTGCGTTTGCAAAAAAATGGAAACATCAACCCAATTACGTTATTACATAGTTTCTGAACAACGACACCGGCTAGTTTCATGCATTTTCGAGCAAAAGTAAATTAAAACTTATGTCAGAAAGTTACAATGGCGGATCTAAGGGGGGGGGGCGAGGGGGCGATCACCCCCCCTGGGCTAATAAAGGTTTGCAAAACGACATTATGCTTCCTCTCGAGAAATGACTTGGGGCGAAGCTCGAGCCCGGGGCGACCCGACCCGGGTCGCGCCTGCTTAAGTCCACGAGAGTGTAGGTCAGGTTTATTTCTTTTAGAGACGAGCCGTGCCCTGATCTTACCTTTTTCTGCAGATTCGGATCGGGCCAGATTTCTTTTTCTTCCAGGTCGAGCCTGACTTGGACTTCATTTTTCCTAGAGGATGTGGCCTAGAGATTTTCCTGGCCAAAATGTCCAGATCGGGGCTCGGCCCGGAATAAATCTAAACAATTCGGTCCGTGTCAGACGGTATGGTGAGCATTATTGGCCCGACCGTGACACGTGCACTCCTCTAAATTCTCCCCCCGGGTACAGGTTAGTCTGGTATCTTACTTATTTGTTATACGTAAAAAATATACTTATGTTGTACATTTGTTTAGTGAAATCGTTAGAAATTTAAATTATGATTTTCTTTTATCATCCGTTTCTTTCATTCTAAATTTACATAATTGCCTGAATAGTCATTAATATTATTGTTTTTCTGTATTCATGAATTTCGAACATAATCGGAAAATGAAATAGGAGCATAAGTAAGTGCGCTTTATGAATAATTTTAAATGCAAAATGCAGGCTGGACTGATGTCGATTTTTTAGCTTTTATACCGGGTCGGGCCAATAATTATTTTTGTGTGGGTTAGACCTGGGCTGGGGCCTGGAAATTTCAGTCTGGGTAAACCTCTAACTGACACATCGAAGTCAGCTTTAATTTTTTGTAAATGCTTCTTTCAGCCATCATCCCATAGCTACTGAATATACCAGTCGTCCTAAAATGGACTGACTTATTTTAAAATTCAATAACTTGCAAATGGTGGCAGCTATTAAAAAAGTACTTGCAGGAGGGTTATGTAAGATGTCAGGAGCAAGGGGGATTCTGTTCCGAATTTTCCGAAAATTTCTACAATTTAACTGCGCATCCCGCGATTTCCACGGCCAAAGTAGAAGTAGCAAAATTTGCGCAATCTGCAATTTCTGCAGCAAATCTTTTTTTTTTTTTTTTTTTTTTTTTTAATGACCAAATTACTTTTTTAAAAACTCTTTCAGAAAGATTATGGACATATTTTAGCGGTAAAATATATGCAGATTTGAAATATGTAATAAAATAAATGCGCAATTTTTGAACCTATTTTGATAAAAGAAAGAAAAAAAAGAATTACTCAGCGAGATGGTCATTCGGTTCTGAAAATTAAAAAAATTCATCAATCCGAAAATTCGGACATAAAAATAATCGCGAATTTTGACAAATGGACGCCATAAAAATCTATTTCGTCAATCGTTCGGAAAATAACTTTAATTTCGCCAAAGGATAGCAGAAAAACGCGAATTTGAACTCTTCAAACGATCACGGAAAAGGGTAATTTCGTCAAAGGGCAGCGGGAAAAACCCAAATTTTGTCAAAGGATCGCGGAGAAAATGCAAATTTTGTCAAATAGCCGCGAATTTCGTCAAAGGATCTTGAAAAAATGCAAATTTTATCAAAGAAATGCAAATTTCGACAAAAGGTCGAGAAAGAAACGCGAAATTCGTCAAAGGATCGCGAAAAAACTCACATTTCGTCAAAGGATCGCGGATTAAATGCGAATTTCTTCCAAGAATCGCGGAAAAAAGCAAATTTCGTCAAAGAATCCCTTAAAACGTGAATTTCGTCAAAGGATCGCTGAAAAAACGCGAGTTTTATCAAAGGGCTGCAAAATTAAACTAATTTCGTCAAAGGGTTGCGGAAGAAAGGCATATTTCATCAAACGGTCGTCGATGAAATGCGAATTTCATGAAAAGGTTGCGAAAGACGCGAATTTCGTCAAAGACTTGTGGAAAAAACGCGAATTTCATCAAAGAGTCGTGGAAAAAATACAGTGGTCTCTTTAGAAAACAACACACATACATACATCTATGTTTATTATTATAGATACAATTTTTAATCTGAAATAATATACTGAACTAACTTTTGAAGAAAACGGGTTAACCTAAACCGAGGTTGCAGGCATCTACACTCAAGCTGAAATCGACCCGAATCGAAAACAGATAACCCGACCTGCAGCAAAAATAATTAGTAGCAGGAGGGAATCCCCACTCGCCCCCTCTGCTGTAACCTTTCAGGAAATTTCCTTTGAATTTCACAAATTTTTTTAACTCAGAATCACGCCTGATCAGGAGTTTTTATTTTACTGCTATTCTTGCTTTTAGTTAAAAATAGCAGCGATAGATGCCGTTGCAAGCAATAATCGCTAAATCGGTGCCAGGAGGAGGAAAGCCAGAAATCGGGCCCCATTTTAACGGCTTCTGTTTGGAGTGACATCTATCGCTGCTATTGTAAAGTAAAATAAAGAATCACTGTAAAAAACATCCTGACAACTTATATATTCCTCCTGCAAGATTTTTTTTAAAAATCGCTGTCACCATTTTTAAGTTAAACAATTTTAAAATCTGCGAGTCTATTTTAGGACATTCGGTATATTTTTTAATAAGTTTCAAAGCATTTTTTACAGAATTACAACTTATCATAGATATAAAGAGACAAGCAGTCTTATACTAAATTAGTGTTTTTTACATAATCCTGAAGGTTAAAAACTAAATAATTATTTGGGAGTGTCCGTTATGGAGCTTTTACCGTATATAGTTTTTATCAAAAATCGGGTCAACCCGAACCCTTCTCGCAAGAGTGAAAACCCTTGCCCCAAACTGACCTAAACCCGAAATAATGTATGTCAATCTGCCCCAAATCTAACGCGCTAGGCGCAAGCGTGCATCCGTGCAAGCTCCCCCCCCCCCCCCCCGTAAACATCTGTGCGCAGGGCCCCCAAATTTGTAAATCGGTCCCTGCCTACATTAAGAGACCACCTCCCTGAACGGCCCTTTTTTTCATGGAACGAAATTTATTCCCATCACGAAACCCGACCCGAACCCGAAACAGAAAAACCTTAATCCGAACCCGAACCAAACCCGAAATGAAAGCAAATCAATCCATATTTTAATAAAATTATGGCTAAATTCTCTACAATTATAATGTTTATTTCTTATATGGTACATTAAGTCGTTAATAGTCATTATGTTCAAATATGTAACTTTTACCTTCTGAGAAAATATTCTAGAGTTTATGACTTTAATAAAATTAAGCAAAAGCAGACAGACAGTTACATACAGTTAAACATAAAATTTAAAATATAAAAACTTTAAAAAATTAAAAAAGAGACAATTAAAAAACTTGTAAACATTTCGCCAAGCAATCCCAAGGTATCATTAGTAAAAAATCTTTCTAGACATTTTTTGAAAAATCGAATCAAACCGAAATAGAGTCCTGCGCCGAGTCGGAACTTGCTATTCGGGGATTCAAAAATTAAAAACAACCCGACCCGAGAAAAGAAAATTAGGGATAACCCGGCTGCGGCGCTCTAATCAATGATCCCGAGGTGTCCGCTATTTTTGTCTGAGGTGTCCGCTATAACTTATATTTGAATATTAAAGAATACAGATTTGTACATTTTTCTATATAAAACATAAAATTGGTTACCTCTCTGTGCGACCACCTCCCTGAAAAACCATTTTTTTATGGGACGAAATTTATTCCCATAGGCTCAATACTAATTTTACCTCCATTCAGAGACCATCCCAGTTGAACTCCCTCTATTAGCGACCGATTTCTTTGAAGAAAATTAAACAAATTCCGTTTTTTTCTGGTCGCTTGAAGAAGGTTTTATTAGAAAAATAATTCTGGCGAGCGCACTATTCATCAAACTTTTGAACTAAGTTTAGAATTCTTTTTTTTTTAAATTTCGTTAACTTTTATGTGTTTAAACCCATTTGTGGCTTTATAGGCAATGAATTTAACTCTGATGACAAATTAAGAATGACAGGCAATAAACTCCCCTCCCTTATTATCTCAGGAAATTCTCAAAGAAATAGATAAATAAATGAAATTGTCATTATTTGTTTCTACCCAAAATAAATTATATTTATTTACTGAACTTCGAAAGGACATGGAAATAAAAGTTATAAAAGATAAAACCGTAAAATCAAAGCAAACGTCAATGCATTCACTTTTTAAACTCTGCAGTAATTAACTTATGTAATTAGTTTTTGATGCTTAAATTTTTATATTTTTTCCTAATGTGAAAAATAACTTTTAGTAATGTTAATTGTTACTTTTTTTTAACAATTAAAATCTAGATTTAAACACTGACTTCATTAAGAGGCCATGACTCGGAGCGACCCATTTTTATTGGAACGGAACGTGGTCGCTTTAGGGAGGTTTTACTGAATACGAATTGTGGATTACTTTTCCTAACAAGCATTAAAACGTGATTTACTTTCCTTTCACTTCGAGTTCGGGTCGAGTGCTGATTAAAATGTCAGGTTCGGATCGGTTTGTGGGTTGACTTCAAATGGAATTTTCGGGTTCAGGTCGGATACAACCTGACGCGAAAGACTTTAATCCGAATCCAACCCTCAAAATTTAAATCTTATTCCGAAAACGAATCAAGCCGAAACAATTAAAGTTTACCGAATCCTACCTGCAAGGGAAAAAATCGCAGGCCGAGTCGGTATGGGGGCTGTACGTTGTGAACTTTCTGGTATTTTTGGACCTAGACACCCTTACGATGTCATATCTCGAATCCCCCTCCCCTCCCCCGTAATGATATCGTTATCATTGTCTAAAAATTTGGAATTTTTTCTTTTGTTTGAAGTGATATACAGATTTTGTTATATATTTATTATTTTTCGAATACAGTAAAACCACCCTAAAGCGACCACGTCCCGTTCCAATAAAAAGTGGTCGCTCTGAGAGGTGGTCTCTTCATGGAGGTCATGTTTAAATCTAGACTTTAATGGATGAAAAAAGAAAACAATGTTACTAAAATTTATTTTTCACATTAGGAAAAAATGTAAAAATTTAAGTATCAAAATAAAAGTTAATTACATAAGTTCATGACTGCAGAGTTTAAAAAATCAATACATCACATCGACGTTTGCTATGATTTTGGAGTTTTATCTTTTATAACTTTCATTTCCAAGTCCTTTTGAAGTTCAGTCAATAAATGCCTTTTTGGGGTGGGTGACAAATAATGACGATTTCATTCATTTATTTATTTCTTTCAGAGTTTCCTGACAGAATAGGGCAGGGGAGTTTATGGACCGTCATTCATTTGTCATCAGAGTTCAATTCATTGCCTATAAAGGCACAAAGGGGCACATAAAAGTTACCGAAATTTAAAAAAAATCTAAACATAGTTTAGAAGTTTGATGAATAATGCGCTCTCCGGAATTATTTTTCTAATAAAACTTTCTTCAAGCGATCAGGAAAAAACGGAATTTGTTTCATTTTCTTTAAAGAAATGGGTCGCTCATGGAGAGAGTTCAAATGGGGTGGTCTCTGAATGGAGGTAAAATGAGTATTGAGCCTATGGGAATCAATTTCGTTCCATGAAGAAAGGGTCGTTGAGGAAGGTGGTCGCACAGGCAAGTTTCACTGTATATTTATTTTTTGAATACTTTATTGATTCAAATGAAAAGAAATAAATAAAACATCATTTTTTATATGAAATAACTTTATATCAAATCACATTTAAAAGAAATAGTTATATCATTTAAAAGCATTTAATACTAACTTTTTGTTATATAAAGCATTCAACAGTACTAATGTTTTCTTGCACTTGCCTCAGTACGGTGTTGGGGACCAGACAGAACCTCTCATTAACAAAACATTCTTTCTCATTTATTTACTATTAGTAAACATAACAAGTATCATTTCAAACATACTTCACAGTTGGTTTCTCGAACAAGAAAAGTGAGACATCTCGCAAAAATTCATTTTGCTTTTTATACTACTATTAAGTCTGTCATGGTGCGTCTTGCTACATAAAAAGTTTCAGAAGCGTCATTATACGGAAAATCACTTGATTACTCTATATGTACCACAAAAGAGGGGTGGAGATAAAATCACCCAACCCTCCAAACCTCATCATTCTACGTCTTCATTCTTAAGGGGGTAGGATACCTTTAAACCTACAAAATTTTCGAAAAATTTTGAATGCCTATTTTGATTCCGTAATCATTTCTGAACACTATGCAAAAAATCGCATTCGAAAAATTCCCATTAGTTTATTAAATAGGGCACTTTTATTAAGACTACATAGGATAATTAAACTTTTCATTGCGGTTATTCAAAACGATGCATTTTGAGTTACTAAAAAACTATGCAAAAAAACTTTTCACCCCATTTTCATTACTGTATTATTTACAACCTAAAACCGGAAAAAGGTAAGATTTTATTTTATTTTTTGTTTTTTACTTTGAAAATATTTTTTTAAAAGTTAATTTTTTGTTAATTTTTTAATTCAGTCAATATTTTTTACAAATATTCTGGTTTTAGTATTAAGGTAACAGTATTATGTATTTATTTTCACCAAAATTTCCTCTTTACGTGCATATTTTCAGATTTTATCATGCGCGCAAGGTTTTTTTTCTATTATTATCCTATATTTTTAAACTTATTATTTCAATATTTATTTATGAATTTACAAGTATATATATATATTTAAATATAAATATAAATATGAGCTTTATACTTAAATGAAGTTTGATTTTTATTTTTGACTTATTACACAAGTTTTGAAGCTTGGAACAGAGTGGTATTTTGTCCTTTTTCAACGTATTCAAAGGTACCCCTGTGTTTTATGCTTTTATGCACCATTTTATTCCTGCATGCAGAGCTATAAATTCACGTTACAGTAAAATCATGCAAATCCCCCCCCCCCCCTTTTGCCTCGCCTGTGAAATTTACTTTTGTCACTTTTGTTGTGGGTGAGCGATATGTGCATAACGTATGACACAAGAAAAGGAATGCTAAACGGTGGGGTATTCCATATTTTGAAATCAAATAATTTTATAATCATTTAAGATTTTAATCATAACTTTGTATTTCCATAAAAACAGATAACAGACTATTTTGATGTAAAGAACAAGTTACAAATAAAAAGAGAGAATTTTGGTTGGATCAAAATTGATAACGATATCAAAAGAGTAACTCCTATTCTCCCCCTAGCGATATTTTACGATATCATGTGCTAGACCCCATGTTTTCCTAACCTGCCGAATTTAGATCCATCAATGTCAATCAAGTGATCGATCAAGTACTTCCGTTAGGAAGGGACCTGAAGTCGTCTTCCATGTACTTTAGGATAAAAAAAATACCAAGCCGGCCATTTTGTTTCTCCTGCAAACTTAACTATTTCAAATCTCCCCCAAAACCAGAAATCCATTAGTGAATGTCATTAGGGAGTAACCCTACTCAATAAGTATAATGTTTCAAATCACCAAAACACCAATCCATCTTTCTCCCGCGTATCTTCGTGCTTACCTTTTCCTGTTAAAAAGATTTCGTAAACATCTTTTTGTTTAACTATTTATATAACGAATCGAAATAAAGACAAAATGTTTTTTTTTTTTTTTTTTTTTTTTTTTATTATTGTTTTTGAATTAAAATCCAGTTCTTAATGCTGAACCATGGATGCTGATTTAAAAAAATAACGCTCAATAATTTAAAATCTTTCAATATTGTTGACGGACAGTTCATTTATTTATCTTATTAAAAGCATAAAATTAGGAGCCAAACTATGCAAATGATTTGGAATCAAACAGTGGATTTCAGTTATTGATAAATTTATTACATATTGAGTTATAATTGATTGAAAATCGACTTTGAAACTATTTTATGAAAGGTAATTTGTCTTTATAGAAAAAAAAAAATGTATTGGGATTTCTTGATATCCAAATAAAAATTTCTGCAAATTTCGTAAATTATACAAATAATCATAAATTCTTTGATTGTATTAGAAAGCAGCAAGTATGTATTTGAGAACAGAGCTTTATAACTAGATTCAAGAGATTTTTTGAGTGGCTTATTACACCTTGAATCTTAATTTAAGGCATTCTACAAATAATTTATTCTTATTGGTCAATTGAAAAAAAAAAGGAAACTTCTTCAAAATAAACGACCAAGAGCGAGTAATACTCGCGCTCAGAGAGTTCAGTATAATATATATATATGAATTAATTAACTGTATTATTTTTACTTTATTATTACTTTCAAACTATGCAAGCTACAGCTTTAGAAAATTAGCCAAATATCCATTTCTTTATAGTCTTCATGCTAAAACCAAAAAAATTCACATATTTTGGTTATTTATTTATTTAGTTTTTTTGGCAATTAAAAAACTTACTTTTTTTCTCTTTTGTGCAAAAATTAAATTTTAAACCTTTTTGCATATATTATGGTTTTACTTTAGAAGTAGGTGTGTTGTGATTCTATTTTGTACAAAAATTGTTTTCTATATGCATAATTTAGAGTTTTATCATGCCCGCACCAATTAATAATTTTAATTCACGCATCAGTGAGTTAAATTTTTAAATTTAAATATCAATTTTGTATATACAGCATTTATTTTTCTGGATAATATAGCCAAGGATATATGCTTTAGGCAGAAAGGGATCTTGATTCCATATTATTTGTGTTTTGATACATTGAAAAAGGCGATGTTTTTTATCGTTTGGACAAACTCAAAAGTACTTTGCCCCGTTAGCCCCACCAGTGGCCGATAGGTTCTGCTCTCGAAGTTGGTAGACGGGAGGTGCTGGGTTCGATCCCAATCACGCCCGTCGGCCTAATCGTTCGGAGTTTTCGTGGTTTTCTTTGAACCTTGGTTTTCCAAGCGTAAATACGGGTTAGATTCCCTTAGAAAGACACCCAATAAGGGCACTCTCCACCTTATGGCCTGTACCCTCGTGCTAATAATTGGTCGTCATAAACACAACCAACGTGTGCCGCCTTAATTCGGTACTGACAATAAAAGTAGTGCATATTAAAAATTCATTTTCATCTGAAGCATAGTTCTGCTTAAACTTTTTGTGAAAATTCTAACAACCTGACTACTTGCAAGAAATATTAATTTTTATTAAAATTTATGTCACACAAAATTTATGTCACACACAGACCGACAGATAGACTTACAGGCTCACAGACAGACATTTTGTAAAAACATGTTTTTCGGTTTTTCTGGCCCCTAAAACGTGTAAATCCGTCGAAAACCCGAATTAGAAAATTTTGATGAATCCAATTCTTTCTTCTTGTAAAGATAGAAGAAAGTAAAATTCAAGTAACTTAACCCCTTGAGGGGCGGTGGGATATATTTTATCCTACCGACGATTAATGAAGATTTACACCAGAAAAACTTGAAATTTTACTTTTCTAACTTTAGGTGGGAAAAAAATTATAAAATTGCTTTTCCTGATTTTGAAATAAATGTTTTCTAAATTTCCGGTGGGAATTCAGCATTACACAAACGCAATTGCTTGCCCCTCAAGGGGTTAGTTCCCCTATTTTTTTTTTTTTTTTTTTTTTTTTTTTTATTTGTCAATAGCTAATAATCTATAAATATGGGAACACGATGAACTTATAATGGCTCCATTTTCACTTTTTAAGTACGGAGCCCTAAAAAAAATCAATGAAAAACAGATCTAAGAATTTAAAATGGTGTGATAGGGGAGAGGCAAGGAGAGGAAATGAAAATTTCGGGAAGGAAATTAAATGACATTTTTATCACAAGCAGTAATTCATATCACAGTAGTAAAAAGGAGGATTTCGAAATTCTTGCGCTTGTTAGCGATAAATTTCCCTTGAATTTATTTGGGGGAATAATTGACACAGTTTACGTTGCAGGGTTTCATTTTTATTATAATTTATGTGATTTAAGCGAAAAAAATTAAAGTAAAATAAGAAATTTTTGTTTTTAAATCATACCTTTGAACCAGTGGCGTGGCGTGAAAATTTTCGGTGGTCATCGCAATTATTTAAGTTCGTGGTGAAAAATTATTAACTCTAAAATTCAATGGTTGAATGTTCAAAAAAGAAACTTTAAATCTTACCTTCACTTATACATGAACTCCAAATGTTCTGCTAAAACTGGATCGTAGAGTTTTAAAAGCTTATTAAGAGTTTTAAAATATTGCTTGGTCATCGCCGCATCCAGCGATGACCGGACGCCACGCCACTGCTTTGAACATAAATAAATTACTGCGTAAATTCATTTTATTTTTCATTATTTCTCCTTTATTTGTTGCTTAAAAAAAATCGTTTATAGAAGTTTGTTTTTTTCCTACTTCAGACACTGCATTTCTCCGCTTTTGTCTAAGTATTGTTCTTTTATTCTCTTGATCTTCCCTATTGTATCCCCCCCCCCCCCCCCAAATTCCAGGATTTTCAAAGAAGTACCACCAACAACTTGAGTTGCTATATGTGTTGCAAGAAGATCACACCTGTTCAAAATCAACTCACATGCGCTTCCAAGATTCCTATTCTTTCACGATGATTTCTGATCTTCGATTTGATAACCGGGGTCGGCCTAGGGACATTTTGGCGCCCGTGCGAGCACCCATCGCCCCCCCCCCCCCCCGTACACAAAAAAATTGCTTGACTTGTGTTCTCATTTTTGGTTTAATTTTCATACTTTTTTAATTTTTATGCATACTATATAGTCTAGGGATGCACCGAATAGTGATTTCGGCCGAATACCGAATATTCGGCCTACAGGCAAACAGAATACCGAATATTCGGCTAGCCGAATAGTAACTGCTAGGCCGAATATTCGGCCTGCCGAATAGTAACTATTCGGCCGAATACCGAATATTCGGCTTGTTGAATACTTTTATATTTTAAAGTTTAAATGCATTAAAATGTTAAATGTTAAAACAATTTTACATAATATTTAAAACAAACTTTAATTCTAATAAACAAGAGCTTTTTTCAAGTAAGCTTTATGCTGAAAAAAATCTGCTTTGAGTTATTTAAGAGGAGGATAGTTATGAAACTTTTTTAATTAATAAAATTTTAAATTTCATGGCTTCTTCTGAAAATTAAAACAAATAAATAAAATTTTCTTAAATTCTAAAACAAACATTTTAAAATCAAAGAGATATTTTGAAAAAATGGAAGAAACATTGTACAGGATCATGTGCTATTTGTTTGTCAGGAAGAGAGTAAGACAAAAGTAAATAAATAATACAATATATTCAAATTTTATAGGGTGGCAACTGAGCAAGAATAACTATTCTACTCCCTTCGATTAAGGAAGGAAGTTTTTAGATGCATCCTAGATCGGTGTCCGAAGTGGGCAATCATTTTCAGAGATTGCAAACGTTGTTCTTAAAGTCTTAGCAAGAAACAGATTATTTGCTGGACAGTGTTCAGGAACTTGCATTTGTACCTAATTAATTCCTTTGAAAATCCTCGTGATTGGTTAATTTTCTTCAATAATACTTAAGAAACAGCAAATAAATAATATAAAAACATTCTCTTTTATTTAAATTTGATTCTGTTTCTAACTAATCTAAATATCTTTCTAAGTTGACTGTTAAACATATAAGTTGTATAAGGTTTTTAAAAATATGTTTTAAAAGTTTTTTATAAGTATTCGGTTCGGCCGAATATTTCGATATTCGGCCAAACCGAATATTCGGCATACCGAATAGTTTGCTATTCGGCCAAGCCGAATATTCGGCATACCGAATAGTTTGATATTCGGCCAAACCGAATATTCGGTAACATGGCCGAATACCGAATAGATACCGAATATTCGGTGCATCCCTAATACAGACCAGGGGAAATGTACATTTTACCTTGCAAAAGGTCGGGCAGAAGATTTTTTTTTCTAAATTGTTTATAATGATGCCAACATGGAAAAAACAAGTTTTCTAACAAAATTTCTGAAGGCTAAATTTTCTGTGGCCGAAAAGCAACAAAATTTTGGGACATTTTTTGATTTTTTAAAAATATCTCGAGACTCGTTGCTGTAGCATATTATTTGTCAATTACGATATTAAAGAGGATAAAATTCTCTACAACTTTGATACTTACAACTTTTTTATACACTCAATAGCAAGCGCAGTACGCTATTTCAAAAATGGGACAATTTTTTCAATTTTCTTACAAACCGTGAAAAACGTAGTTTTGCCGCGATTATTCAAATGTTTCCTGCGGATGTAATTGTGTATGTCGGCTTCTAAAAATTGGTAGCAAAAAATTATCTATTATTTGCACACTCACGTCTTTATTTTCATCTCAACAGACATTTTATATGCAATAAATTTATATAATTTTAAAAGTAGGGCAGAGTGTAGATGAATGAGACAATTTTCATATTTCGACAGTAACTTTAAGTGTATGCAATGTTAACTTCAAAGCATTGTTTAAAAGAATCTTTCAATATATAAAAACTTATTGGCACGATAGTTTCAATTAAAAAAGATTTCTTGCTTAATTTTAATAAATTTTATAATGCATACATATTTTTCCAGGTATCCATGGAATAGGTGGGTCATTTTCAAAATCTGTCCCTGTTTTGGAATAACAAAATCATTTTTTTAGAAATAATCAGAAAGTTTTAATTGTTTGTAAATAATTACCTTACCTCATAAACATTAATATACAAGCATCAGCAGAGACCAAATTACTAATTTAACATTTTAAAAATAATTTTTTAATTTTAATGCACTTGATATAATGACATAATTGAGCACGGTAATGACAAATTAAGCAGAATATTTTTATTTTCCCCCAGGCAGAAATGGCAGCCATTATATCTTCTGGCCCATACAATTCTATTACCCATATAATAAAAGCAGATTAAGAACTAAAAGTTCATTTAATTTTCAATTAGAATTGGGTACGGTAATGACTTACAAAAGAATACTCACCAAAACATTCAAAGTCTTTGCTTGTTTTACTGAAACTATAAAACTATTTACTCTATTCACCTAAACCTGATAACAAGTTGAAGTTGGTGCCAAACATTCACAATCGATAATGATTAAACAAATAATTTGCTGAAGAAATAGAGCATTTTTTAAATTTTGTATCATATTTTCTATCATCACTTTATTCATGGTAATAGCTACAATATATTCACAATTTTACTATACTTGAGATAGGCTGGCACCAACTTCAAAAAGTAATTGATTACTTTTTATATGTATATATTCGTAAATTAAATCATAAATATGTAAATAATATTCTCTTTTGTAAAAAATATTCTCTATAAAATCCATGTTTGGTAGATATTAAATTTTATATGTTAAATTTAACGTTTTTATGCCGATACATGATGTTCGATGTGCAGTTAACGGATAACGTTTCGTCATTAGAAGTTTAAAGAATTATTTAATTATTTTTAGTGCTTTTTTTGAAGTCGGTTAATATTTTTTTTTTGGAAAGATTATTTTATTCGATTTTGTTTACAGGTATTTTTAATGAGGATACTTTCATTTTCGGAACCGGTTTCGAAAGTGAAACCATTCTCATACAAAAAATAAATAAATAAATAAATAAATAAATAAATAAATAAAAAAAAATCATCGGTCAAAATTCAAAAAGTAAAAAACGGCTTTTGTACAGATCTACCTCAGCTAGCCAGTGAAAAGAAAAAAAAAATTAAAAATATTGAAATCCGATATCGTTATAAATTTCTTCCATAGGATTAACATTAGCGAGCGGGTCTTTTCGCATGGCTGAAGTAGCCCCTTAAACAGTCCCATCCCCACGGTAGAACCGGCATAGGCATTAGACCGGAGTGAAAAACAAAAAGTTTTGCAAATCGAATCGTAATAGTGCGGAAAAGTTGCTACTCGTCAATACAAGCACAGTGAAAAAAAAATGTTTGAAATCGAAGAATATCTTCCGTTCGCGCATCGCGTTCAAAGTTTTCGAATTTGAACAAAAATTGTACAAATATACAAAAAATCGTAAAAAGGTGTAAACTTTTTCCGATCGAACACATTTTTTTGTACCTACCATGACCTTGAGATGTAGAATGGAGGAAAAAATACCACACACTCCTCCTTTATCCCCTTCTAACCCCCTCAAGGGGGTGGAAATGGCCAATTTTCGTGGAAAATACCGAAATTACAGGAGATGTAAATATTGACGAATCGACATGATTTTTATTTACATAAGGCAACCTTGAGGCTAAAAGTCGAAAACAATCCCCCCCCCCCCCTCGACAGGTCCTCTATCCGCTTTGAACCCTGTCGAGGGGGCGACTTTTTGCGACAAACATTATGTTTTGGTTTGTTTGCCGCCCGGTCACTCGACCTCTCCATCTCGTCAGCCCCTTTCTTCTTCGGTGCACTGTAATGCTCTCTGCGCGTGCGCACCGCTGGAATTCCGAGAAACGGAGTGGGGGAGGAGCTAGCACAGTACCCGTACCTGGTAACGATTGCTGTGCGTCACTCAGTTTTGCCTCAGCGTCGCTGCGTGTTTCTGCTTGTCTGGCTTGTAAAAGAATATATCTCGCCTATAAAAGAAGCGCTGCTCTTGCTGAAAACTTTTCTTGTCGGCTTCGTTTAGAATCCCGTAGCTTGAATTGGATAACGGTTTCATCGATCAAAATTTAAGCTTCTTTTATCATCATTATGGCGCTCACTCGAAGCGTTCATACTCGCTGCCCATTTTTTGGTGCACCAAAACCACTGCCATCGGCAATTCTTCCCACCAATGCTGACGTTGTCAAATGTTGGCATGAAGTGCAATACGCTATGTTATTGCAGTCTGGTGACTTTAAACCTAGAAGGAAGTTGAGCTTTTTAGAAGTGGCAAACACTGTAGCTCAACAGATTGAGTCACTGTATTTAAAGGCTTCGATTCCTACAGTTTGTCACACAAGAGTCGTTCAAAAGATGAAACAACTACACGATCGCAATTATTCTCTTCATAAATCCTATCCAAGAGACAAAGACACGGCTGGGAAACAGAAGAAGTACAATGATTTCATCCATCAGTCGTATAATACATTATTTGACGTATCAGATGCAAATGCGAAATGATACTAGAATGCACTTGAGGGAAAAACTTTGACAAGTGTATTTGTCCTAATCCTATAGCTGTCAGCTGCGATTGCCCAAAGGACAGGAAAATACCTACATTGGAACTGATGTTTCTTTAAGCACAAAGACACCTTAGATCAGGTTAAATAGGACCGACGGTGCATAAAAAGGAAACACAAAATCTTAAATCATCTTTGCAAAGAAAGGCTCGTCATCTTGATGTGCTTAGCACACACATGCAAAGCTTGCCTGGTTGCAGCATTGATCCTGAAAGAGAGGAGACAAATGTTGATGTCAATGAGGATCAGGATGATTTAGATTTTCAACGCACACGATCTTTGTCTGCTCTGTCAAGGAGCCCAAACTCTTCACAAATGCGCATGTCGCTTCCAGCTACTGCTTTGGCAAGTAATCACTTTGGTCTGTCAGACAGAACAACAGCTGCCATTATCTCTAGCGTGCTAAAAGACGTAGGTCTTATTACTGATAGTAATACATCACTGATCGTTGATAGAAGCAAAATTAGACGAGAAAAAGAAAAGTGCAGGGCAATTCTTACCAATTCAAACATAGATTACCTGTCCTCCTCTGTTGGTAAACATTTCTTCAGCTGACATTGCAGACTTGATTTCCAAGGGGGAAAAGCCAACTCTTCCTTTGAATCTGGCAGACATACCATGTCATACGCAAGCCGTAGAGCGCAGTGTTAAGCTGGTAACACAGGCCTCCTCAAAAGTGTCTGGGCATGAGCGACGTGATGGTTTTATAAGAGCCACCCTCGCTTCTCGTGCTATCATGATAAAATTTGACACTAAATCAGAATTCGCAGTACCTGAATCTGCATCTGCATAATTCTCCACGCCCACATTTTGGTTGGTTGGTTGAGTAGGGTGTGGGTAGGACTCGCAGTGCAGCCACCTTCCCGTGGTGAGTCCTGAGTCATCCTTAGAAGGACGGGGCAAGAGCTGCACAATTTTGATCTCTCGAGGGGGGAGGGGGATTGTTTCCTACTTTTAGCCTCAAGGTTGCCTTATGAAAAAAAAATGAGACCGATTCGTCAATATTTACATCTCCTGTAATTTCGGTATTTTCCACGAAAATTGGCCATTTTCACCCCCTTGAGGGGTTTTGAAGGGGATAAAGGAGGAGTGTGTGGTATTTTTCTTCCATTCTACATCTCAAGGTCATGGTATGTACAAAAAACTGTGTTCAATCGGAAAAAGTTTACACCTTTTTACGATTTTTCGTATATTTGTACAATTTTTGTTCAAATTCGAAAACTTTGAACGCGATGCGCGAACGGAAGATATTCTTCGATTTCAAAAAATTTTTTTTCACTGTGCTTGTATTAACGAGTAGCAACTTTTCCGCACTATTACGATTTCATTTGCAAAACTTTTTGTTTTTCACTCCGGTCTAATAGGCATACCTCTATAGTAAACTATTATAATGCGAATATTATGCATCCAGAATCCTTTTCTTTAAAAAGGAAACCTCTGGCCAAAAAAAGAAGAAAACAAAAAACACAAATGCAGCAAAAAGATGTCGTCATTAAAGAAAGTAGATACTTAAAAACTTAAAATTAAATATAGTTTTAATAGCTCCATGTTTTAACAGAAATCATTCGTTTATATTTTTTCAAAATAGCACGTATTTTAATTACATTTTCTTTCGGTTGTTGTGAAAAAATGGCATCAAAAATATATAATTACTATTTTAAAACAATTTTTCCTTTACGTTCTACAGAAATGGAGTACTTCCGTTGCCAATATTAAGCAAATGGCTTCAAAAACTACAAAAAAAAATAATATTTGAAAAACAAATGGAGATGCAGCTTTCAAACAAATTGCATTTAAAAGTACTCTTTTTTTTTTCCAATACGACGGTCTAAAAATCGAAAATGTGCGATGCTCAGAAGTTAAAAAAATTTCTATAGAGTATTTAATCGTACAACTTTGCTTTACGGCTGGCTTCTGTAAGGTAACATTATTTTTTTTTGAGGCGACACAAAATAAGCATACCGCACCGGGGACTAAAAATGCTACGATAACTGGGTTATTACTTTTTTAATACAAAACCAGGAAAACAGCTCTCCTAGGAGACCAATAAACAATGCTGAATATCTCTTCCTATATGATTTAGCCTATATGAGCTAATAGCAGGAGCTAATAGCAGGCTAATATCAGCTGCCTGATAGATCTGCTTGAGTGTGTAGATGGATTCAGCAGGTGGTGAACTTTGAAGCAAAGTTCGGGAAGTGGCAATGGCTTTGTCAAGCAAATACCAGGACTAGAGGTCTGCACGGACCGACATTTTCAGGCCCGGGCCCGGCTCGACTCAGAGAGAAAAAAATTCGGCCCGGCCCGTACAAAAAAAATATTGGCCTGGCCCGACCCGGGTGAATTTCTACAAAACATTCATTTTTACGTCGATTTGGTTAAAAATTTGTCTTGTACGAGGAATTCTGGCCAAAAATATTTAATAATAATAAAGGACTTTACGTTGTAATATCGATACAAAACAAATAGGTGTTGCTATCCAACGTACAATGTACGTTATGTTAAACTTGTGTATAAATTGTACGTTGGATAGCAACACCTATTTGTTTTGTACAAAAATATTTATCTTAATTTTTCTTTTTAAGTTTATAATCTTCATTTTTATAGAAATTCCGCAGGCTGCGATATTTATTTTTTTTAATGAATTTCTATTTCTTTTATTTTTAATTATGTTTCACTTATCCTTAATATTGTTAATCCATGTTCCCTGTATTGAAGTGTTAAAAATCTGAAAAATGCTATACAGTAAAATCTAAGACGGAATTGCATAGAAAAAAAAAAATGCATTATAGACAAGTTCCCTTCTTAGCAAGTGTAAATGTATTATATATTCTTTTCTTACGTAGTAGTATATTAATTTTGCATGGATCAACACGTTTTTCAGTTTTAAACAAGATTCCGTCATAGGCAGGTTCTTTTTCACACGTTTTACTCTATTTTAATTTAACTATTTTTTAATAAGCGTAGAAATCTACTACTCTTTAAAAAGAATGAATTTGAATGTTTAATTGTAGAATAATGGCGATTTAAAAATGTATGCATTTTATGAAAAAAAAATTGTGCCAATCCTAATTTTACTGACCTTTGAACGGACCAGGCTACGCCGAGACAATGATTTTTCATACGGGCTGGGTCAAAACTAGGATTGAAAATCTTGGGCCGTGAAGATTAGGAATGAAACCAGTACCCAGTACCGGCTCTGAGCAGAAAAAATAAGTTAGGCCCGGCCCGAACCTTCAGGAAAAGAGTAAGGCCCGAGCCCGGACCGTGCAGATCTCTAACAGGACTTATAGAGTAAGAAGGGCTGGCTCACGGGAGAGTAGAGACTCGATGACGTAACTGGGAACTTACCGTATACCGGAACTGGGAACTTACCGGAAGAGACGCCGCGGCGTTTACGAGTTTAAAAGTTAATTTTTTTTCCAAGTGCGGCGTTTACGATTTTTTTTAAATACCAACTGAGTTTCCTTAATTTAAAAATTCATAAAAATATTTAGAATCGGATTTAAATATTTTAAATAAAACTTCAGACATCTGAGTTCTCACATCTTCCTACAAGCTCAGAAAACTTTGATTAAAGTTAGGTCAATGTGGCGCTGTCAACAAAAGTAGCGTTCCGATGGATGCGGCGCTTACAACGGGTGCGGCGATTACGATATTTTTTAGCTTATTCAGGCCAATTTGAGGAGTGCGGCGTTTACGACGGGTGCGGCGTTTCTTCCATAAAATACGGTACTTTGACTTGGAAATCAATTAATAGAGAGATATTTTTTTAAAAGAATTATCGATTTGAAATTCGATATAATTTTTCAGGATCAAAATCATAGTGCTGTTACCCGCTATTTGTTGTTTTTAAGTTGTCTTAAATATTTTCATAAAAGCAGTTATAAAATTTTCCCCTCTAATTAATGAATTGATTTGTTTTTAATCTTTTTCATTGACCATAAGTTATTTTTACGACATGTAGACATGTCTTGAATTATGTTTAGTATGTCGAGTTATATTTTAAAATACATTAATAAGAAAAATGGCATAATCACTCATTACATTTTTTTAAATTGCACTATAAATTATGTTAATTATAAAAAAAGGAAAAGGAAGAAACACTTTACCCACTTGATTGAAATTGCGCTATTGCAATCGATGGGGAAGTAATATTTTTAATTTTACTATTTCTATGCGCATACGCATTGGCGCATCCGCGGGGGCTGAAGACCTAGATTCCGAGAGTACACTAATTATTTAAAGTTTTCTAAAATTATGAGCGGTTATTTTTATTATTAACCATTTGGAAAAATGGTTATTATCCTCCGTCAGAGTAGGAAATCAAAAACATATCTGAAGCGTTTTATGGGTTGAATCCGCATTTTATTCGTTTTCTGATGGGTCTATACAGTCATCTGTATTTTCCCTTTACTTTCAACAGAGATGGATACTTCTGTTGCCAATATGGCAAAAAAGTAATAAAAACTACAAAAACAAAAATTAATAACTCAGATACAAATTGAGATACAGCTTTCAAACAAATTGCATTTAAAAGTAAATTTTTTTCTCTATACGGCGGTATAAAAACTAATAGTGTGGGATGTTTAGAAGTTTAAGAATGAAATTTCATTTAAAATGGGTCCAGGAATAGGGATGTTTAATCCATGGCGTACGTCATGTATGACCAGCTCCGTAGAAGTTTAAAAATTTACAGTACCGAAAAATGTAATCCATGGCGTACGTAATGTAGAGGATCCACTCCGTGCTATTTTTTATGTCTTAAATTTTAGTCTTTGAAAAAATCCTTTTCCAAATGGTCGTTGTAATTTGTTAAATTGCTTTTTTTTTATTATTATTATTTGTTTTTAGAGAAATGAAAAAAAAAAAAAATGTATGTCCATCTCTATCCAACTCTCAAATAGGCTAGTCCCTTTCAAAGCGCAATCCTGGGCACGCCGCGGCATATACATGTCTTGAACTATATTTAGAAACATTAATATTAATCAGAAAGATTGATATAATCACTAATTATATTTTTAAAAATTCACAAAATAGGGTATTACCGTATTTTATGGAAGAGACGCCGCGGCGTTTACGAGTTTAATTTTTTTCCCAAGTGCGGCGTTTACGATTTTTTTTAAATACCAACTGAGTTTCCTTAATTTAAAAATTCACAAAAATATTTAGAATCGGATTTAAATATTTTAAATAAAACTTCAGACATCTTAAGACATTAAAAACGAGACATCCTACACTGCTCAGAAAACTTTGATTAAAGTTAGATCAATGTGGCGCTGTCAATAAAAGTAGCGTTCCGATTGATGCGGCGTTTACAACGGGTGCGGCGATTACGATAGTTTTTAGCTTATTCAGGCCAATTTGAGGAGTGCGGCGTTTCTTCCATAAAATACGGTAGTTAAAAACAAAGAAAAAATAAAATCCCTGATTTTTACAAGTAAATATCAATGTTTTAGTGCGAAAAATTAGACGCAGTCGTCAGAAACCTATTTATAACTCAGAAATTTGGTTTAGAAATGTTAACATACAGGGAAAAAAATAATCAGTTCGAATTTTAAAAAAATTCCCATATATTCCATGTAACATCAGAAATATCTTAGTGCGAAAATGACACACAGGATTTGGATGGCAACGTTGAATCTCCCCCACCCCCTTTTCCCGTTATTTCGAGCTTTTTTACTGCTACATATCAGATTTTCTTCTTCTTTTTTTGACACAGTCACCGGACACGTATTTTATATAAACATAAACAAATCTTTAAGAATTTGAATAATTATAGATTGAGATTTACAGACCTAGAAGTGACTTTCTTCGAAAATATTATAGGAAATATAGGAATTGTTTTTAAGAAAATATGGGAATTTTATAGGAATTTTTATTCATAAGTAAATACACCTACACATGTTTTAATACAGTTACATATGCAATATCATAGACATAAACAACGTAAAGACAGGATAAAACTATTTAAAGTTCACTCCTGACTCTTTCAGGAATTTTTAATTCTCTTCAGAAGTAAAATAGTATTAGCGTTTTAGTAGCACAATTTTTTCTTCAAGCTATATTTTTAAATTATTTTTACAATTATTTTCTGAATCAAACTCTTATAGCATTTGCATATATCAATACAAACATAATTGAAATAAAGGTTACTTAATTTACTATTATTTTTAAGTATAAATGTTTTTGTTTTTTTGTTGTTGTTTTTTTTAGTAAATTGATATGAAATGAATCACATTCGTTTTATCCCTATTGAGCAAAAATTTGCTATCTATACAATTGCGTGAAATTAACCAACTGATTGACTAAATTATGAGATTTTTTTCTTGCAACCGATTGGCAAAATTCGAGATTTTTATCAATGATCAATCGAGAAATTTCACAATTTTTTTGCCACGACTGAGTAAAGAAATTTATGATTTTTTGCCACACGTTATTGACAAAATTCTTGATTTATTTATTTTTTCTCTGTCAACAACCAACAGGTAAAATCTGCATTTTTTGTTTTAATGACTGATTGACGTTCTTCTGTGATACATTGACGAAATTAGCGAGTTTTTTTTTCTGCTACAAACCGACAAATTAGCTATTTTTTCTGCAACTGATTGACGAAATTCGCGAATATTTGCCGCAACTGAATTACGAAGTCTACGATTGTTTGTCGTGAGTGAATTCTGAAATTTGCGATTTTTAAAAATGATTGATCGGCAAATTTCGTGATATATTACAGCAACAAATTGATGAAATCAGCTATTTTTTAATGTGACTTACTGAAGAAATTAATATTTGTTATAGATAGAATAAGTATGAATAGTATGTATAGAATAAGTTTGTGGTTTTTATAAGCAACATCTTAACAAAATTTACAATTTTTTTAAATGATTGAAAGACGAAATCCAATTCCCCCCCTCAATAATGAAGTTTTTAGTATCATGATAAACCTAAGAAATTTATGATTTTTTTTTGTACAGGATTGTCAAAATTCATGATTTTTTTTTTTTTTTTTAAGGCAGAATTCGGCCAACTTTAAAAAATATATTCTGGATTGCTGAACTTATCGGCCTAAATAAAAAATAATCACGTGGGTGGAGGACTTGAAAATATAGAAAAAAATAGAAACTATTTCAAATTTATAGGAATTATAGGAGGACTGGTAGGCCTGCATTTATCATATTTTTGTGACATTTATTATATTTTTGTGAAACATTAATAACATAACAAAAGGTAAGAAAGAGAGTAAAATTTTGTAAGAAAAGGAGAAGTCCTATGTTACTCAAAAGAAAAATCTCCTGACGAGCGCCTTAAGCAGTAAAAATTAATATTTTCCGCGATTTTTTTTTTTTCATTTAAAATACAAATTCAGACAAAATCGGGTTAAAGGTATACAATTATACAAATAATATCCTTTAAGGTTATTATCGTTTATTTCAACTAGTATTGAAATAAAGATAAGATTTTTTTTACAGTAAGTTTTTCTGGTTAGAACTGTAAGCTGTCTGCAGCACCCAGTCTGAAAGTATGTTCCCAGTGACGTCACAGGACTCCCTAGAATGGGAACATGTCGGCATAAATAACCGCAAAGGGATGAACCAGCACCAGCCCTTCCTTATCTTCTATAGCCCTTATTTTTTTTTTTTTTTTTTTTTTTTTTTTTTGGCGTCACCTTCGCTATCTGAGGACAAAGATAACACAGATTTTAGCTTCTGTTATCCGATACTTGACCAACGGTTATCGCATCCCGTCTGAAGGACCTCCCACACCCCCTGGATCGGGGCTGTTATCGGAGGTGCTTGTGATGCAGGTGTGGGAAGGGTCATTTCCGCTCAACACTTGGCAAATGCAATCAATTTTAAGTGGTTATTTTACAGGTGGCCTGTTCGCTAATTTACAAACCCTCAAGCTTTGAACACCCTTGGCGAAAGGGAAATGTAGCCAAATAATTTGGCGAGAAGAGATCAGTACGCGCATGCGCGTTTGGTAGGTGTCCAAAGTTAGAGGGTTTGTAAATTAGCGTGCGCATGCGTGTATCATCGTAGGTGTAGGTAAGTGGTGTTCAAAGCTTGAGGTTTTGTAAATTAGCAAGAAGCTAATATTTTGATATTAGATATAGATAAGAAATTTCTTTTAGCGTATTATCCTTTGGAAAATATTGTTAAATTAGCGAATAACCGTGGCAATTTTATAAACCAAAAGACTTCTATTTGGTATGTAATGATTTTTTTTATATATATAATTATATATTTTGTATTTAAATGTAGTTTTATTAAAGTTTCATAAATAGTTGAAGGAATTTAACTGGTAGCATGTGTATTTTTATAAATTATTGCTTTGAGGCAAAATTATTATTATTTTTTTAGGTTTTTGTTAATGTTACAAATGATACTGTTAAGTAAACATGTATAATTAGCTATTTTCCGTTTCTCTGTCCCTGCTTTAGGGTACTTTAAAAAATCGGCGTTTATCTTTTGAATCAAATATTTATACTTTTATACTTGTATTATATTTTGGTTTTCATTTTTTAAATATTAATATGTTTAAGGTGCTTTTATTTTTTAAATATGTATAATTGTGCTTAAGATGTTTTGATTTAAAATTCTTAAGATGTTGAGGCTTACATTTTGTGAATTCTTATAACTTTATCCTAAAATTTGATAAAAATGTAATGTAAACAAAAGAACTGTTTTGCTGTATCGTATCCTTTTTTTTAAATACCAAAAATTTATTCCAATATTTATATCACTTTAAAAGTATTTTTTCATAATTAGCAGTATGTGATAAATATTTACATGCTACAGTAGCATAATTATTTCTTTCTTTGTCTAATGGTTTCAAACAAGCATATTTACATTTCTTAGCTAATAAATAGTTATTCATTAGTAAATAATATTTGCTTTTCAAAAACTAATTTCTGTATATGTATGCATGTACCCACTAGATTTTTTTTTTTTTTTCTTTTTTTAGTTTGCTACATGCTTTAGCTGCTACAGTTGATGATGGAAAGGCAACAAGGATGGTGCGAGTAGGTGTTAAGCTGGGTGATCTGTTCATCAGCAGCATCAGTTATTGCCACTAACATGACAACGGTCAGTGCAGAAAGGTGCAAAATTCAACTAATTACTAGTACAGTTGCAGCATCGCTGGTTGCTTATTTTTGTGTTGGCCCGTTGGAATGCGTCTGGAAGGCTATAGATTAGAAAGAATAATCTTTAGTCTTTTAGATTCAAACTTGCAGGCTAAATCACGTTTTATATGCTGCATGGAAGATACTTCTTTTTGTTTTATTGCCTATTTTTATGAGAAGTAAGTAACTTATTGCTTTTTAGAAATTTTTAGTGCTCTTATGTATACTGTTTATATAAGAGTAAATTTAATTTATTTAATATTTTCTGATTTAAGACATTAATTTTTAAGGAAATTAATAATTATCAATTGTGTATAATCAGAACAATCGCGTAGATTAAAATAAAGACTTTAATATACTAAGATTATTGTTTGAGGAAGTACCATGCTTAAAATAAGCATAAATAAAATGTAAAAAAAAAATTAAGCACACTTTTATTAGTGTACTCAGATAGAATAGAATATTCCGAGCATTCCGGATTTGGGGTCTTATACTGTATTAATATCTGTAACTACTTTTTGAAATAATAAGATGTATGAGATCAAAGAAAGTTTTGGGATTGGCACGTCCAACTAGTTTTTTATTTTCATTATACGAACGTCCTGAACTTGATCCCCCGGCGTTGTCCAGTCTCATAATCATAAGCTTAAAATAAATCAGTGTTGAAGGATTTTTATATTTTTACACAACAATCTGTCTAAACAAGCCGAATGATGGAGGTTGCACTGCCTTTGGCAGTGTAAACTCTCGAATGTGTATTTTTTTAGGTACAGATCTCATATTCGTCCCATATTGGTGCGATTTTTTTCTGTCGCCAATATCATATAGGCAACAGGTACTTAACTTGCGCCAAAGTGTGTTATTTTGCTTGATGTGGTAACCTGGATTATGTTGTTTATGCTGTTGATGTTTTCGCCAAATTGGCAACCGACAAATTTTACATTTTTAAATGAAAATCTATCCCAAATAAACCTAGAGTTGTTGGCCCCGCTGCTTTTGGCAGCATGCACTAGGCCTACTACGTATGCCCGGTCTCTTTTTAAATAAAAGACCGGCATAACTCGAGATAACTTTACATATATCTAAAAGCAATGCTGAATGATTTAAACGAAAAATTTTCCAAACGAACGTAGTGTTGGGGGCCCGACTGTCTCCGGTAGTGTAAACCCTCGAATTTGTATGATTTTATATTTTTAAAGGAAAATATTTTCACACACTGATCGCCTGTTTACCGATATCACATAAATATACTAGAGGATTGAAGCGGCCGAAATTTTCTGACCCTGGTTCAGACCTTGCCAGAGATATGCTATCTTGACCCAGTGTAACAGCTAAAAGCTCAGTCCCGGTCTCAGCCAATCAAAAGTTATTATTCATATTATTTTATTGCCACATTTACGATCTCAGAAACCAAATTAATGGAAACAGAAGCATATTCTTCCATTATTTAAGTATTAAATAATGAAAAATTTGATAAAAGCATGATTTGCAAAAGTTAAATAAATTTCTAAATGAAAGTTTAATTTACATAATTTATAAGGAAACCTGAATTTAAAACTTGTAATTGCACTCAATTTTATCAACATTGCTATAAACTAATTTATTTTAACATTATACTTCCAATAAACTTGAGAGTTAACATGAAATTAAATGAAAATTCCTTATATTATTCAGATCTATTGCATACATTTCTATCATTTCAGTAACAAATTAAACAAGTCTGAAATTGTACGTCAAATGTGGCAAATGAGGTGCGTTCATACAATAACTGTTTCATAAATATTCAGATTTTGGTGCAATAGCTGTTGCACTCTTATGAAAAAAGGCACAAATACAAAATTTATTACGATTATATATATTAAGTTCGGCAGTACGGAAATAATAGGACGTCATCACCATGGCAACCTAGAATATCATGACCTATCATGGGATATCATTGAATTCATGACTTAGGATAGTATTTAATTCAAGAATGAAGAAAACTTTTATTAATATCTTTTTCAGTTTTGATTCAATTTTCATAAAAATTTGAAATGACTCGACAAAATTCTGCAACGATTCTATATATTCAATTTTAAACCATTTGGTTAGGTAATTTTTGCGTTGTTATATGCATACAGACGAACTGACCAGAAAATGACTATAGGTGCTATGTATTTATATTATTACGAACGCACCTAAAAAAGTAGCTCTCTATATATATTATACCTTCATTTATTAAGCAAAAATAAAAACATAATCCTGTTTGTGCTGTCGTGTACATGTCATGCGAACATTTTCAAAAGGTGATTGTGTTGTGAGCCAATTTAGTTGCTTTTTTAATTCAAAATAGCTAGCAGAATTTCTGAATAGTTACCTTCACTTCATTAATTACGGAATGTCTATCGTTAAATAAAGCAAAAATTACTATTCAAAATTTCAGGCAGATTAATAAAAAATACGCTAAATTGAAAACATCGGTAGAAGGGGGCCTTGCAGCAATTCTTGCACACAGCCTCGCTTTCGCTAAGGACAGCTCTGTTCCATATTCTATGTATTGGAGACTTAAGAATCTGAAAAATGCTATACAGTAAAATCTTTTATAAGACTGAATTAATTAGGAAAGAAAAAATATGCGTTATAGACAAGTTCTTTTCTTAGCAGGTTTAAATGTATTATAGTCTTTTCTCACATATTATTATACTCATTTTGCTTGAATCAACACATTTTTCTGTTTAAGGCAGGATTCCGTCATACGCAGGTTCAGGGGTGTAAAAATCTAGGTGCCAGCGGATAGTTTCTCACCACTAAATTTTAATAGGTTTTATCGCTTAAATTTTATTACCATTCTTACAAAAAATTTAGACAAAAAATAGCAAATAAAATTTACTGGTGAGAGACTCTCCGCTGGCGCCTAGATTTTTACACCCCTGGACAGGCTCTTTTTCACATGTTTTATTGCCTAGAAATTGCTATTCTTTAAAAATAATATTTTTAAAAGTTTAATTATAGAATTATGGCGATTTAAAAATTTATGCATTTTTTGCAAAAAATTTCATGAAGATCCAAATTTTACTGATTTTTGCATGGAACAGGCCATGCCGAGGCAATAATCTTCATGCTTGCTGGGCCGAGACCGGCACTTAAAATTTTGGCCCTTGCAAACCTTGGAAGAATGAACCCATTCCCGGTTTTTTCCCTTCCAAAAATTCAGATACCAAAGATGAGAAATTTAATATTAATGAGATTTTTAAATAATGTAGGTGAGCTGAAATTTTCAGACCCAGGCGATCAAAATATATTGTCCCTGCCTGGGCTAAACTTTTAGCATTTATGCTAAAAATTTGGCCCACCCAGCTCAGAAAAATCAACTAAATCAAGCCCCAGACTCCATTTTTGATAGAAAATCAGATAACTTCTTAATCAACACTATAAACACCTATAAATACAATTATTTAAGATATATTTTATACATACTCATGTAAACATTTTGCAGTCGCAGCTTAAACTAGTATGTCCACAAGCTATGAAACATGGAATGGGAACATTATTGATTACTCAGAGAAATTCATTTAAATGGACATTACCACATTTTTTTTCTAATGAGCCACCATGACTCATTGGAAAAAATAATGTAGTTTAAAATGGAAGAAAAACATTTAAGAAAAAATAATTTTGAAGCTCTATAAAGATTTTTTAAAATATATTTCTCTATAATTTAATAAAATGAAATAAACTTCTAAAGATTTCGTCGAACAAAGGAAAATTTCACTGTTATTTTCGCAAAAACCTGCCGATCTAACACGGCCCTCCCAAAAAAATAAATAGTTCTCCAGTCCCGGTCCGGCAAGAGTCTGCAGCTAAAAATTAAGCTCGAGTGTGGTCCAGCCCGAGTCTAATAAAAAGAGATTAAAAAGGTCCGTGCAGATCTCTAATGTGTACATTTTAAGTAAAAATCCTATGAAAATGATTTAAAACAATATTCATAGGTTACATAAAACAAATTAGTGGATATAAATTTTTAAAATGTTTAATATTCCATATTTTCTAAGAAAATATTCTATTTGTGAAAAATGTATTTTCTAGAAAAAATCTATTTTTCCCCCCCTCTATCCATAAGAAAACAATAGCAGGTAAAATCAGGTTACAAGATCAAATGTTGGACTCTACTCTGATCTGCAAGGTCCGGATTGTATCCTATCCAAATCCGAAATCTCTGCTGAAAGTCAACTTGAGACCCGACAAGAACAAATTTTTTTAACCGAAATATTAAAACCCAAATCTAAATTGAAGGAAAATTAATCATATTTTAATGCATATACGAAAAAGTAGCCTACAATTATATTTCTTGTATCAAATTTTGGCTTTTACCATTTAAACAAATATTCAGCATCTTCTTTTGATAAGAAAAAAGTTAACTCGAATGAATCAAATTTCAACCCGAGCTGAACATTTAAAACCAACCCGACTCACAACGGGGAAAAAAAAAAAAAAAAATGTGCCAACCTGAACCGAACTTCAGTCGGGTTTGGGTACTATCCGATTATCTGACCCAATGCAGGATTCAATTCTGTACCAAGTGATTGAAATAAATGTAAAATACAACTTTGAAATGTTCATGCAAGAAGTATTTTAAAAATATCTACAATAATGCCAAATATTCTTAGAAACGACCATAAAATAAAACAGATTCAATTGCATTGTTAAAATATCTTGTATTTAAGAAACAGCACAGTGATGGTAAGTATTTTTTTTTTTTTTTCCTTGGTAATCATTTCATGTATAAATGCTTTTAAAGCAAAATCTTCTAATTGAAATCTATATTTATTTCTTTGAGATTGTAACAGCTAAACTGTTCCAAACAGAGTGATAGAAGAAGGGAGAAAAAAGCTTTAGGATCACACGTGATATCTTTTTGTAGTGATTACCATGAATTATATAATGTTTATAATCCTTATCGCTCCACGTGCAAAGAAATAATAAAAGTAGGTCATCATGAAATTTCTTGCAGATTGATTGGAATTAAATAAAAAGTTTTGATTTGTTTTTGAGAACTTTATTATAAAACACGCATACACACATAAATAACGGCTGTATTCACTATAAGTCACTTTTAATTTCAATTGTATAAAAACTATTGGTGCATTTATTAATACTTAACGAAATCTAATAGCATTTTTCAGTTTTTGATAAGGGAAAAACATTTAGAAAATGCTGAAAGTTGATTTTTTTAACTGAATTTCCAGATAAGACAGCTCACGGAAGGTCATCATCAAATAGCTATCATTTATAACTTAAGATATAATACATTTATCGAAAATGGAAAAACGTATTTGATTTCAAATCACTTTGATAGATATGCCAGCAGATTCTATGCTTTTCCGTTTAAAATTACCGTATCTCGATGAATTATTGCGTGAGGTTTCTTTTTAATCTCCCCCCCCCCTCCCCTTAAAAAAAAAGTCTGTATTCCTGATCTACAGATTCTTTTAGAAATGATTAAAATGAGAATTTTCATATCTTATTCAATTGACGAAATGGGATGTGATAACATTATTTTATTTGTACATAGCGCTAAATATTAAAATTAATATGTTTATTATCTATTTGTAAATAATTTTAATATATGGCACGGGGAAAATAAATGTCATTTTATCTAGGGATGCAACGGATATCCGGCAAATATCCGATATCCGGCATATCCGGCTGATTTTTCAATATCCGAAATACCGTCGGATATCCGAATCACAATCACCGGATATCCGACTTCTCTGCCGGTTATCCGGCAGAATGCAGCGAAGCGAATATATAAGGATAACAGAAATCGTTTGACCCCAAACAATGCCGAACAATTTTGTTTATAATGTAAAATATGAAAGTAAGTTCACTATTCATGAGTAAAAGATAATTCTCAAAAGTTTAAAGAATTGCTAGCTTTCCTAACATTGATATTTGAACTCTTTATAATAAATTTAAGAATTTACGTATACTTCTTTTAGAAAATTGTACCTTTGCTTTCAGAATGTAAACAAAATTTGAAGTTGTTTATTAAAGTATGACTTTATTAATTTTCTTTCTTTCTTTTAAGTTTAACACTTAAACAGACCTATTTTTAGAAGAAAGTATTGTAATAGATTTTTTTTTTATTTTCTTTTTTCGACGGATTTAGATGTTTTAGGGGTCAGATATCCAAAAACATGTTTATACAAAAGGTCTGTCTGTCCGTGTGTCGCCATCGTACCATCAAAAAGTGAATGAAGTTATGCATAGAATTGAACGAAATTTTTTGTGAATGTTTTTGGCTATAGCCAGGCGGCCCGCCCTCCTTCAATATGGAAACATTCCACTGGAAGGGGGGGGGGGGCACTGTAATCGTGATTTTTGTGCCATTTTCATTATTGTACCATCGAAAAGTGTATGAAGTTATCCATATAATTGAACAAAATTTTTTATATTTGTTTTTGGCTATATCCAGCAGGTTCTCCTTTAAATTGGAAATATTCCGCCAGAATGGGGCGCTGTAATAGCGATTTTTGTGCCACTTTCATTCTTGTACCATCGAAAAGTGTATGAAGTTATGTATAGAATTGAACCAATTTTTTTTTTTTTTGGGTGGGGTGGTGGGGGTGGGGGGGGGGGTATGTTTTTGGGTATGGCCAGCAGGTCCTCCTTCAATTTCAAAATATTCTGCTGGAAGGGGGCGCTATAATACAGATTTTTGTGCTATTTTCGTTATTTTACCATTGAAAAGTGTATGAAGCTAAGCATAGAATTGGACCAATTTTGTGTGTATATTTTTTACTATGGCCAGCAATTTCTCCTTGAATTTGGAAATATTCCGCCAGAAGGTGGCACTGTAACAGATTTTTGTAAAATTTTCTCAATTTTTCGCAGTTTTTTTTGTACTGCAGTGATGGAACAGCTGCTCCAATTGTGCCAAATCGATAATGCTGCGCATTTCTGCGCCAAAACGATCACTTTTCAACAAAATTGCGTCCAACTGCGCCAATTCGATAATAATTCTTCAGCCAAATCGATCATTTTCCATCCGAATTTTGCCAAAATATGCGAATTTGTTCAAAAGATCGCGAAAAAACACGCGACGTTTGTCAAATGATCACTAAAAATATAAATGTTAATTTTAACAAAGGACCGCTAATTTCGTCAAAAAACGAGGTCAAAAGATCGCGAAAATACGTGATTTCGTTAAGATCTCGCGAATAAAACGAAAATTGCGCCAGAAAATCGCGAAAAACACGCAAATTTTGTCGAAAGATCGCGAGAAAACGTGAATTTTGTCAAAGGATCGCTAATTTCATCAAAACACGGCCAAAAGTTCGTGTAAAAACGCTAATTAATTTAAAAGATAAAGAAAAAAACCGCCAATTTGATCAAATGGTCTCAAATTTCATCAAAAGAGCGCGAAAAACAAGCGAATTTCATCAAAAGATCGCGAAAGAAACGTGAATTTTGTCAAAGGAGCACTAACTTCGTCAAAACGCGGTCAAAATATCGTGAAAAAAACGCGATTTCGTTAAAAGATTGCGAATAAAAAACGAAAATTTCGTCAAAAGATCGCGAAAAACACGCGAATTTCGTCAAAGGATCACGAAAAAAAAAACGTAAATTTTGCCAAAGGTTAGGTAACTTCGTCAAAAAACGAACAAACCACGGTCAAAAGATCGGGAAAAAACGCTACTTTCGTTAAAATATCGCTAAAAAAACCCGCCAATTTCATCAAAAGGTCGCAAAAACACGCGAATTTCGTCAAAGGATCGCGAAAAAACGTGAATTTTGTCAAAGAATAGCTAATTTCGTTAAAAGATCGCGGAAAAAAACGCAAATTTCATCAAAAGATCGCAAAAAACAGCAAATTTCATCAAAAGATTGCAAAAAGCACAAATTTTGTCAAAAGATCGCAAAAAACAGCAAATTTCGTTAAAATATAAAAAAAAACACGCCAATTTCGTCAAGATAGCGAAAAACACGCTGATTTCAACAAAGGATCCGAATAACGCGCGATGAAAAATACGCGAATTTTGTCAAAAGATTGTAAACAATATGCAAATGTGATCAAAAGATTGTGAAAAACACGCAAATTTCGTCAAAGGATTGCGAATTTTGTGAAAGAGTCGCAGAAAAAACACGAATTTCGTCAAAGAATTCCAGACAAAACGCGAATTTCGTCAAAGAATACCAAAATGACATTTTGATGCTCCAAGTTATTTTCTGCTCCAAAGTGAGCATTTTTGCTGCTCCAAAATAGTTATTTTGTGCTCCGAAATGAGCGTTTTTGCTGCTCCATAATGGCATTTTGCTGCTCCAAAATGAGGTCCATGCTGTTCCATCACTGGTACTGTATATTGGCGGCTCATGAAGCGAAGGGAACTTCGTATCCTGCTAAGCTGGCTATTCACAAACAGCTGGTGTACAACAGAATAACGAAAAAATTATTGATTTTAATAAATGTCATGATAGAGATTAACTTATTCTTATTCTGATTAATTGACTGGAGCAGAAATTTTAGACCAAAATCAAAGTTGGTATAATATTGAACTAATAATATTGAAGTATTAACATTTGGAACTACTTTTTGAAATATTAAGATGTATGAGATAGAAGAAAGTTTTGGGATTGGTAAATCCAACTAGTTGTTTTCGTAACTTCAATATAAATATTTAAAATTAAAAGTAATTTTCTTTTTACTTATAAATATAAAAATAATTTAAGTTAAAATAAAACTAAACATGACTTAGAGAAAAAACAATATTAAATAATTAAAACAGAAAAAGGGCATCAACTAAACCTATGTTTGGAGAAAATAACTCTTTAATCATGGGTATATTAGTAGATATTTTATGTTTAAATTATAAAAAGAAAGTATGTAGTATTTCTTTGTGAAAATACTCTACAATTATATGCATATTAATTGGTTAAAATTTGTTGTACGATATATCAGCATCTCATTGTACAAATTAATTAATTATTAGCAATTATCAATATAGTCAATCCCCTATTCAAATCCAGTAGCAATTATCAGCATTTCATTGTACGAATAAACAGAATATTTTAATGTTTAAATTACATTTTTTATGCAATATTTTTAATATACATTACAGGGCTTGAATTTCGAGAAGGGATAGCAGGATTCATGCCCTAAATATTATTATTGTGCCCTATTTATTATGCCCTACTGTGGGCGGGCGTCTCCTGTTTCCAAAAAATCACTTTCCGAAAATGTTTCTTTGTAAAACAATGATCAAGTCTCAGGACCGACTGACAAATTTTGTGATATTTTCTACTATCAATGGGCAGATTTCACAGTTTCTTCTTAGACAGATTGACAAAATTCATGGTTGTTTTTCTGCATCCGACTGAAAAATTTTGCGCTTTTTCTCCACGACCGATTGACGAATTTCACAATTTTTTCTAGAGACCAATCGGTGAATTTCATAATTTTTTTTTTCTTGAGATCAATTGATAAATATAGCAATTTTATTCTGTGACCGATTTGCAAATTTCCCTGTTTGTTCTTGCGACATACTGATGAAAGTAACGATTGTTTTTCTGCATCCGATTGAAAACTTTCGCGTTTTTTCACTGCAACCGGCTGAGGAATTTCAGGATATTTGCTCATGACAGATCGGTTGACGAATTTTGTGATATTTTCTCGCTGCCCATTTCCCATGCACTTCAGTTTTCTTCTTGCGACCGGTCGACAAATTTTTTTATTTGTTTTCATCATGATTGACAAAATCGGCGATATTTTTTTTTTATGACCGATTTATGTATTTTGCGATGTTTTTTCCCTATGCCCAAAATAGGAAATAACTAAAAGGGCAGTAATGGCCACCGGAGACCGAGCCCTACCAAACTGGCCAATAGTCAGCACTCAACAAAATGAGATTACACTTGTGGTACACATGAAGAAAAAGAAATTTGGTTGAACTTAAAAAAACAGGTTTAGAAATAACAAACTAATTGATTCTAGCAATTCATAGAAATTAGGGCATGACTTTTTGAAATCAACCTTTTATCGTGTAATAGAAAAATTCAATTGACTATTTCCTTTTCAAACTTTGGATATGGATTTAAAATTCCAATGCATAGAACACAGTTCAATTAATGAAAATACCAGGGATTACAGTTTTGACTGTAATTCCATTAAGGATATAATAAAACAAGTTTGTTCAGAAGTGACATACATTCACCGTAGGATATTGACAATAGAATCACCGATATGCATTATTCATGCAAGTAAGTTAAAATTGAATGCACATCAGATTTTGCAAAGTTTTCTAAAAATTTTTAACAGAGCATAACCATGCTTTTCCAATAATTTCTAAAGTTATAAAAGTTGGTCTGTGCTGTTTGTCGAAAGTGTAACTTGTGAAAGAGGCTAAATCACACAAAATAGAATAAAATCTAAATTAAGAAATTCATTTAGCAATCCAATTGTTAATTGCCCATAACATTAGGTGAAAATTGAAAAATAGACATGGTATATATAAAGCTTGATTTTGTTCCTTTGCTTTAATAAAATAAAAATTTTGGATAATTATCTTGAGTTGTTAATTTAAACTATTTCAATGGTATTTTGTCATGTCTGTATAAATGTAATTCTTTTAAAGTGGCACATAAAAAATAACGGGGTTTAAAGATTTTTTTTTTTCCCTTTTTAACAGTTCTACTCCCCTGCATTTTTAAATGTTGGGTGGGAAACTCCCCTCCTGGGGGAAAACTTGAATTTCAAGCCAAGATATATAGTTTATAAATATCATATATAGTTTATAAAGATATATAGTTTTTGTAAATTATATTTCAATACATTTAAAATGTTTTAAAGATGTGTGAAACATGTTTGTAATTTATTGTTCTGAGATGGCGTTATATAAAGAAATAATTCACCATATAACTAAAAACATATCTAGTGCCGGATATCCGAATCCGGCAGGCAAAGGAGCTTCGGATATCCGGTATCCGATATCCGGCAAAATCAATATCCGGTGCATCCCTAATTTTATCCCGTTCGAACACGCTATTTAAGATACTTGAGTTAAAGTTGAGACTGCTAACGCCCAATCGTTCTCATGACGCTCTTCAATGTATAGAAAAGTTTACTCAATTTCAACGGGATTTTTTTTCTTTTAAATATTATTTATAATGAATTATCAATTTTGAATATCATACTTATATTATTTATATCAAATTAATAATTTCATATTTCGATGCTTGTGGTTTCTAAAATTCAGTGTAATTAATTTTTTTTATTGCAGAATCATTCGTGATATACCAAGGTAATGATGCAATTTATCATCCGTGCCATATGCCAGAATTTAAGCTGCAGATTTTACGCAATTTCAGTGTAGTTTTTCGTATTTATATTATTTAAATCATATTAATAATTTCGAATTTTGTATTTATATATAAATTATTTACTTCTAATTAATAATTTCATTTTTATAATTTTTTAATTCAGCTTATTAATATGTTTCTGTTCAGCATGTCATTCGCGATTACTGCGGAAATTTCACATGTGGCGTTTCTTCCAGAAATTATGGTTAGTAAGTGAAATTTATTCCCAACAAGGGCAAGAATTCTTCAAAATTTCCTAAATCTTCCTTTCGGTAATTACCGCTTGTGATAAAAATGTCATTTAAATCCCCTCTCGAAATTTTAGTTTCCTCTTCTTTGTGCCACCCTTCCTCAATCACAACATTTTAAATTCTTAGATCTATTTTTCATTGATTTTTTTAGGGTACCATACTTAAAAAAAAGAAAATGGAGCCATTATAAGTTAATTGTGTTCACATATTTATAGATTTTTAGCTATCCACAAATATTTTTAAAAAAAATAGTGTGACTAACTAAGTTACTTTATTTTTTTTCGGCATGTGTGTATCATGTTGGGTATTGTTGGAAAGATCTTGTAACACCGTATTCAAAAATATTTGTTTTAATTTTAGATATTGTCAAAAATGTAATGCAAAAGTATGTCCCCCCCCCCCCCCAACAGCCTATTTCCAAATCTAGTGAAACTAATAGGGGCAGTAGCAGTTTATTTCAAACTTTGCTGGAATGTTATGGTGATCATCCTGGCTGACATGTAATTTTGGAGAAAGTCACATTTTTTTATTACACACAAACTTTACTTTGCAGGGCTCAGTGGCAGCATTTTTAACTATAAAGTTATAAAACTGACAGGCCTGACTATTCAGGCGATTTGGAATCAAATAGCAATTTCCATTTTTTTAATAAATAAATTGCTTATCAAGTAAAATGAGATTTTTGTCACATAACAACAGGTTTTCCTCCTTTCCCATGCTATCACGTACAGAAATTCGATTCAAAACTCCAACTTTGACAATACTTTGGCAAAAAATAGAAAACGCTATTTGATTACATAGTTCCTGAATAAGAACACCTGTCAATTTTACGTGTTTCCGAACAGTGAACAAAAATGAATTCAGTAATGTGTCAGAAAGTTGCTTCTTTGTATTTGAGCCTTAATTACAGAGAAATATTTTCAAGAATGTACTTTTTACTATATAGCTTCAAAAGTTATGATGTTTTTAACCCCCTTTTTTTATTTTATTCTAAATTACGTTAATTTTCTCATGAATGTCTAAGCGTCTAACATTGCTGTTGCTATTGTGTATTTTCTGTCTTGTGAACACATATAATCTAAAATACGCTGTAAAATTTTCCGATAAATATGTGTACAGTATTCTTTAAAAGAATCTCAATCTTAATTGTATGCAGGGTTGCAGGTTTTTGACGTGTGTCAGTTTATGTCAGGTTTAAACCATCATGTCAAAAACCTGAAATACAAAATTGATTTGTAAAAATTCATATTAAATGTCACACATGACAACATTACGTGTAATATTTTAAATTCACTATTACTGTATATCAATAATTAATACCTACATAGTAAAGTATTATTGTTAAGTGCAACTTTTTAACAGGCTAAAATTTTTATTTTTTGTAAAATTGTGTTTTTTTTTTTTAAAGTAGACATTAAGCTCACCTGAGCTGTACATTTATTCTCTTACTTAAAATCGTTTTAATTTCTCTTACTTTTGAAAGCTTAAAGCATTAGCTAGACTTTTTTTTATATGAAAAAAACTTCGAAAAATGCAGATTTTTTTTTTGTATATATAACAAAATAATGTGCATCAATGTTATTCTAGTCTAGGCAATAACCATTCCATTCAAAATTGAAATTGGATTATTAATCTTAAACATTTACAAAATAAGAGAAGTAACAATAAAAAAAAAAGCTTAAAGTCAAAATCTTTTTAGAATATGCTTTCTTTAAATATATAAAAATATGTTTTTGATTTTAAAGCTGAACAAAATTGGCTCGATCTTCTAAAAGAAAATTCCCTTAAGCCCCATATTGAAAAAGTGCACAATTGAAATTTTTACCATGATACTATTATTTGGCTTATATTTTGTATCCCAACCATCAGGGGCAAGGGTTGACTGATTTATCAGTTGATTCCGCTCGCGCTACAGAGAGAATTCATGGATGCTTACCCATACTATTGTGTATGAAGCTAAAGAATCTCCTTTCCCATCTTCTTATTTCAGTGCTATAGGGGGACCCCATTTCTTGGTGGAAAGGTATCATTAAATGCAATAGCTTTTTGAGCCTGCTTCAAAACTTGCTCATCTAGCAATGCTTTTGCTATCAAGTCCTACTAGCTCAGCATCAATTAAGAGACAGACTATTTTCTAACGCTTCATACACTCTAAACTCAGAAATCATCTGGGTGTAAATAAATGTGCTAAACACATTGTGTACTACAGCATGCTGCGGGGTAAAATTTACCCAGATTATTTAATTGTACAAAATGATTTTCTTCTGATTGAAAATTCCAAAAAATAAAAATATTTTATAGCAATTAATAACTTTTTTTTAATTATTAAATTACAATAAATTTAAATAAAAGATCGCATAAATCATTGACTTATTTAATGTTTACCTATTGTTGTTAAAATGTTTTAGTGTGTTACATGTATTTGGCGGTTTTTGACAGTTTAAACCAGTTTTTGTTGCTTGTCATGTCAAAAATCCATCCCTTATTGTATGTTAAGAAAAATTGGAATTTTTTGTAGAAATTGAGTCGCGTCTGATTTAATTTTTTTTTTTGCATGGGCCAGGACCGGACTGAACTTTTAATTTTTACATCATACCAGGGCAGCTTTCGCTTGGGCCGGGCTGGGTCTGGTAATCCGGCCTGTGTAGACCTCTAAATGAATAAACGTCATTTATAAAGCTATCAAGATTTTTTTCAGTGTCTGGGACATAATTATAACCAATGTATTAAGATATATCCACAGAGATTACATGCACAGCCTCCCTGTTCATGAAAAAAAAAAAAAAAAAAAAAAAAAGTGAACGGACTGGATTCAGAAAATATCTTCTGTATCTGGTTTTAAATAAGGAACATTAAAAATATCAATTGGCTAAACTTAAAAAAAAAATTATACTCCTTTTAAAATTATCTGTGAACATTTTTATTTATAAAACGGAATCAAAATAATAATATATAGGCAAACAAATAAAGGATATTCACTTTATGAGGGAATTGACTGACGAGTGGACTGGATCACACCTGCAAACTGTATCGTTAAACGGAAAGAATGCAGTTGTTTCTACCCTTTAATAATCAGACTTATCGCTGATTTGCACCGTGTTTCACTGGCTGGCATGCATTTTTTTTATTAAATTAGAGTCAAAGTCCTATTTTCATAACTGCGGAAAAGTTAGAAAAAAAAATTCAGTGGTTAACTGGAGAAAATTTTGCTATAGCTGTTTCTTAACATTGCGAAGATTCGCTATAAAAGGATATTTTAGCATTAAATACAATAGGAAAACGGCAGGACCAAAATGTTAACATCTTCCATTAATTTAAATTTGTGTTGTAATGAAAGCATAGCCTTAAAGAGAGAAATCCTGATGAATTTAGGAAATGCATGCTATTCTGGGCAGGGGCAGTTTTCAAATAGAAAGTGGGAACTCCGGTTTCTAAAGTCCACATGGGAAGGGAAAAAATAGTGCAAAGCAGATACTGGGAAAAGGGTCGGGTGCCTTCTCCATATCTAAAAAGAGCAGCATGCAGTGCCCTTTGAAAAATGTCAAATGTAAACACCAATTTAAAAATTAAAACAACCGATAATCATTTTCAGAAACACCAAAAATTCAAATGAATAACAATAGCTCAGATAATTTGAGACAAAAATCATGAGAAAAGAAATTTATACCAGTGTAAAATTAGATATTAACATAATTAGTCTACTTTAATTAAATTTATAAGAATATACATTTCAAAATTGAATTACATTATAGGAAAAAGTTTTCTTATTTAAGGAACTGTAAACACATAATTAGAGATCAACTGAAAATTAATTTTCATTCAAACATCTGACTTTCTCCGAAAATGCTGCTGAACCGAAACTATTAGTATTCCAAAAATCTCATTTCTTCCTTCAGAAATTTTCAACATTACTTAATGATTTGAGCTGTAATGGCTCAAATGAGGCATTCTTTATTCATTGCTATAAACTTCACTGTTTATCAGTCATGACTGACTCGAGACATGAATACAAATTACAAAGCAAGCGATGCATATATGACTAAACTTTGAAGGTGCTTTTCATGTGCTCATTAAAAGCTGCAGACTTAACAGTAACAGAACATTTTTAGTTTGAAACCACAGAAGTTTTTCCAATACTCTTTGAGAAAGTCCTAGTATAACAAACAGGGAGCTGGAGCCGGAGCGCTCTGGAGCTGTGTTTTCCCTGGAGCTGGAGCTTTAAATTTTCCCCAGCTCCAGGGCTCCTTTAGTTTTTAATATTCTTTTAAATCTTTTTTTTTTCAGTCTTTTAAATTTCTAGGCTTAAAATATTTTAATTACATCATTATTCAGTATTTTAATTATATCATTTTTTAGGTTTTTATTATTATTATTATTAGAGAAGGAAACCTTCTCAAAATATGGTAACACTACTTTACTTCTACTTTCTACTTGAACTAAGTGACAACACTATTCGAAAACAAATATGGCCATCTGTTGTTTACATGTGTAATTGTACATTTTTGGCTGTTTGAAAAGTGTAGAAGAAATTTAAGATTTTTGTGTTTAAAATTCCACCAAACTTTTTATTTTAAAAGCAAAAGCTAAAAGATGTCATACTTTCTAAACAAGCATTTGAAGTTTGATGAGAAGAAAAATGCTTTTTGTCAGATCTTTAATGAAGGTAGAAAGTATTTGTGAGCAAAAAATTAAAGGTGTAAATTAAATATGTAACTCAAAAGCGTGAAGTCGGAGCCGAGTTGGAGCCACAGTATTTTCTCTAGGAGCAGAGCTGGAGCTGGAACATCAAAAATTGTTCGGCTCCGGGTCACTGATAACAAATGATCATTTACATAATAAAAGATACATTGAAGTATGCATATCTAAAACATTTTTTAATTACATGAAATTCATATCATTAGAAAATCATATGTGTAATGTAGATGAATTACATTTTATTTTATATGAAAATAAAAAGTTTTGGTCAAAGGCACACAGAGCCAACTCGGACCACACATATAATTGCCGTATATACTCGCGTATAAGTCGACCCCCTAACTTTCCAATGCAAATTCTCGAAAAAATAAAAAACCCGCGTATAAGTCGACCCCCAAACTTTTTACTTCAATTTTGCACATAATCAAACTAAAGATTTCACTTGCCAATGCAAAAAGGTAGTAAGTAAACAAAAACATATCATTGAAAAATTTTTAAATGATAAATTATTATTATTTGTATATTTTATATATTATTTTTTTATTCATACACATATAAAGGCATAATTTTGCAGTATTCGAAGTTTTTGTTTTTGCTTTTTTAACTGACTCGCGTATAAGTCGACCACCCAAATTTGCCCACCGAAAATTGTCAGAAATTCCTCGACTTATACGCGAGTATATACGGTAATTCATATTTTCATATATTTATGTATGTATTAATACCTTTAAAAAAATTATGTTTTCGTTTTTGGACAAAAATAGGAAGCTTATCGAAATTCAGTTTCAGTCGATTCTTACACATAATGCATAGCCCAGTGGCAAAATTTTTGTAAGCTTTCTGCTACGACGACAAGCCTCAAAAACAGCAAAATTTTTCTGCAACGCAGTATTTTTTAATAGTAGAAATGAATAGCAAATTTGTACATAATATAATTAGGAAAAAGACACTGAAGAACTGTACAAGCTTAAATTCTCTTGTAATTTGTTGTAATGCATTATACATTTAAAAGCTATAAGATCAATTTATTGGAAGGAGAGAGAAGGATTGTACATATGTACTTTAATTATTTCAAATAATTAAAATATTAAAAATAAAATTTAAGAATATATTTCTAAATAAGTTGTCTGTCATACAAGCAAACATAATTTTCTATATTTGATATGGAAAGCAAGCAAAATAAAAAAAGGAAACAATAAAGGATTAAGCAGAAACCATTTTATCGATTAAATTATTTTAAACTTAATATATATATATATACAAAAAAAAAAATAAACTTGTCAAAAATAAAAAGATTTCTTTCAAGTGAACTGCAACATATAATTTAGTACATCATGCAGAAAATATATTTTATTTTTTAATGTAAAAAAGGGTTATATTTATTGTTTATAGTATGATAAACAGTAAGGAGACCATTTATGCATTTTCAATATTTCAGGAAAACAAACAGTGAATGAAGATTTATGTTACTTAAAAAATTTAACAATGAGAAGTAACATAAAAATGAGTTTCTCAAAAGAATATGAAGACTTATCTTTATGAAGATAAAGTTAGGCCTAATAATGCTTAAATAAAAACAATACTTAAGCCAAAAATTTTTATAACTGAATAGAATATACAAATAAGAAATAACATTCTTGAGAAATAATAAAAATACTTGTTAATTATATGAACTTTTCATTACAATATAGTACACAAGATATTTAAATTTCCAGTTCAAAAATTTTGTTTACACTAAGAAAAAACAAATATGGCTTCCTTTAGTTTACTTGCTAACTGCAGCTATGAAAACCCATTTAAAATAACTATAGTAAGACCTAATAATGCTTAAATAAAAACAATTCTTAACCCAAAAATATTTATAACTGAATAGAATATACAAATAATATTAATGAGAAATAATAAAAATACTTATGTTAATTATAAGAGCTTTTCAATACAAGATATTTAAATTTTTTTTTACACTAAGAAAAAACAAATATGGCTTCCTTTAGTTTAGTTGTTAAAACTGAAGCTGTGAAAACCTATTTAAAATAACTATAGTAATATTCTTGAGGTGCAGAGGAAACAATTATTAAACTATTTTAAAAGGAATGCTTATAATATATTTTCATAGACTATAACACACTGATGTGCTTTTAAATTCATATACAAAGACTAGTCAAGTTAACAGCTTTGAAGAAGATATTGTTTTTCATTTGGCACACTAATGCCTGCAGTTTTAAAACTGAAGTAATCAAATATTTGAAAACATATAATCACTTTAAAATATACTTTATTAATTATAAAATAATAGACTATCCTACCAATATCAAAAGGTATTTTTTTTTTTTTAAATACATAAAACACTGATTCAAAGATTAAGACAACAAACTGGTGGCCATCTTGAAAAACACCAAAAATTCAGATAAGTAACAATACCTGAGATAGATAATCAAAGACCAATAAAAAAGGAATTTTTACCAGAACAAAATAGAATACAGCGAAACAGCACCGAAAACTGGCGATATGTAACAATTAAAATAAAAAACTTTGTAAAAAATCACCATAAAAAAAAAAAAAATACATAGGATGCGTTTCAAGCTAAAAATATTAACAGCTCGTCATCAGCTAAAGTCCTTGTCCCCTTACAGACACGTGTTTTACTTTAGTTTATGACGAGCTGTTAATATTTTTAGCTCGAAACGCGTTCTATGTATTGTTTTTATTTTATGGTGATTTTTGCAAAGTTTTATTATTTTTATTTTAACAAACTAGAATGTTATAAAATTCGATCTTAAGATAATTAGCTTGAATGCAATGTATTAGATTATGCATTTCAAAATTCATTTACACTTTGGGATTAAATTTCATAATTTTAGGAACTGTAAATACATAATGTGCAGTAAGTACTAATATTAAATGAAGAAAACAAAAACAGCCAATGTAATATACTCAAATCATAAAAGATTAAGATGCAAAAGTTTAAGTAAGACGTCAGTCGTAGGTTATTTTTTTATATTTAATTATAACAATTGAGTACTTACCACAAAGTTTAAAATGAAAGGATACGTACGAAAAAATATTTAGCTGGACCTGATTTACTTAAAGAAAACTTTGACTTAAAAGTTTGTATCATCCTCAAAACAGCTTTCTGTAGAATGGTCAACTAAGACATCCATATGGTCGCCTAAGAGCTAGCAAAAAGACATTTAAAGGCAAGAAAAGCAATTGCATTTCAAGCCATTTGAATGCTTTCAACTGGCTGAATATCAGAGTCAACAACAACTCGTCTAAAGTCCATAATTTTGATCTAGAAAAAAATTGGTTTTAAAATTAACAAAATAATAAAAACAAATGGCTTAGATGTCTTATTAACCTGGGGCCTGCCATCTTGGATTTTTTTCTTGCATGAAAACTCCTTTTTTGCCAAGTAGTAAACGTCACCAATGGTTAAATATTGTTGATAGATTAATATAATATTGAAAAAATTGGAATATAATAATTATAACTATTAATTGAAAAACAATTTTTAATTCACACCAAGAAAAAAATCCAAGATGGCAGACCCCGGGATAAGACATCTGTTCCAAACAAATCATCATATACAAATTGAAGACTTACAATTTATATAAACAAGTCATGCATACACAAACTGGATAATTTATAAAAACACAATCTAGGGATACTTTGCATCAATCTTTTTAGTATGCAGATGTGCAACAGATTTTGTTTTAAAGGACAGGGAATCGGAGAAGGCTGTAGATAGTTTTTTAATTTTAAATGTTAATTACATAACTACTACAGATAAAAGATGTAACGAATTGTAATTCGAATACAATCTTTTTTATATCTTTTTAAATTATAAACTAAAATAAAAATTGTATTTGTATGTTTAAAAATTTTAACAGCTTGATGTATATTTTGTAATATTTGATTACAGAAAAATTCGAACTGGATTTTACAATTCAAATAATTTTTTAGCATTTTGAAAACACTTGACATGTTAGGCTTAAATCAACTCGCAGCAAGTATCGTAAAAATAAAATAACTTTAAAAGTAGTACATTATTTTTAAAAAAATCGGCATAAATTAGGAAAAGTTATATTCAATAATATGTTTAACATAAATAAAATACATACCATTCCGAGAAGTATTTATCGCGGAAAATACCACATTGCAACAAAATCACCGTTCCCTTTCACATTCGGGATTCAAAACTCTCGTCAATTCATTGATTCATTCTCAAATTCTCACTCCATTCCAGCGCGCACTGATCTCTTCTCGCCAAATTATTTGGCTACATTTCCCTTTCGCCAAGGGTGTCCAAAGCTTGAGGGTTTGTAAATTAGCGGCCTGTTCTGTTCAAATTTCTTTTCCCATGGAATCGTAAATTAAAACCCACAGACGCTCTCTATTTTGATTGATTCAATAAATGACAATTTTGTTTAGTAGTATTATACTGCAGAGGTCGAAAATTAGGTAAAAAAATAATCAATCACAATAAACGTTATTTCTAGGATCTAGGATTGTCAGATTGTGCTTTATTTCCTGTACTTGAGTTGTACTTTTTTCAGGATTATTGTACACGGTGTCCATAAATTAGGGTCGGGATTTCTATAACTTTTGTTTTATATTTTTCGATCCACAAATTCCCTGCTCAACAACCGCGAAATTTTCTGACATTGCCTCACTGAAAAAAAAAAAAAAAAAAAAAGGCTTCTCGTTGAATTGAATAAAAATTTTAACTCAATTTTAAATACGTCACCCACTTAACCCTTTCCGGCACGGGCAATTTTTGTTGTAAAATGATGAAAAGTTCCACTGACACCGGAATTTTAAAACGACTTTTGCAGAAATTAAAAACAAGTTACTTTAACATTGTAAAAGGAAAATTTTACTAAAATATTCTTGGTGCCGTTCGTAAGTTTGGAATTAAAATTAGGTATCCCGACCCGGGCACAGTGTGCCGGAAAGGGTTAAGGGGGTAGGATACCTTTAAACCATCAAAATTTTCGATTTTTTTAATACATATTTTGATCCCGTAATCATTTCTGAACGATTTGCAAAAAACCACATTAAAAAATTCCCTTTAGTTGACTAATTATGGCAGTTGTATTATGACTACATATTAAGACTACATAGAATAATTAAACTTTGCGTTGTGTTTATTCAAAACAAAGAATTTTGATACTGCGCGCTGTGTTATTAAAAAACTATGCACGGCAATCAAAAGAAATTTTTACCACATATTCATTTCTGTATTATCTACAACTTAAAATCAGAAAAATGTAAAATTTTATTTTTTTTTTTCTGTGTTTGTACTTTGAAAATATTTTTCAAAAAGTGAAAATTTTCAATTTTTTGTTAATTTTTTAATCTAATCAATATTTTTTACAAATGTTCTGGTTTTAGTATAAAAGCAACTTTATTATGTATTTATTTTCACCAAAATTTCCTCTTTATATGCATATTTTCAGATTTTATCATGCGCGCAAGATTTTTTTTTCTCTTTTACACTTATCGTTTCAATGTTGGTTTATGAATTTACAAGTATATATATATATATTTAAATATAAATTTAAATATGAGCTTTATATTTAAATGAAGTTTGATTTTTATTTTTGACTTATTACAAAAGTTTTGAAGCTTGGAACGTAGTGATATTTTTATATTTTTTCGACGTGTTCAAAGGTATCCAACCCCCTTAAAATAACTGTCCAAATGTACTCAAAATTGAGAAACATGTGAGCTCATTTTTGAGTCCATGGTTGCGTTCAAATAGGAATCGTTATGCGACCCCCCCCCCCCCCCCCCACACACACACACCTGAATCTACAAATTAAAGTAAAAATGTACTGACATTTATTTTACGCTCAAAATTATTACATCTCAAATCCAAAAGGGCAACTTTATGACATGAGTTTTAATCTATTTTTGTTCGGAAATGTATGAAACTAGCAGGTGTTGTTGTTCAGAAACTATCTCATTGAATTGTTTTTCTGTTGCTGTTGTTTTTGCAAACGCAATACATTTTTCAGAAAAGAGTGTCAAAGTGGGCGTTTTGAATCGAATTTCCGCGCGAAAGAAGAATAACCACACAAGAAAGATTAAAATACATCTTTCTCACGTGATCAAAATCGCTTCTAAATCAATATGTAATTTATGGATAAAAAAATGGAAAACACAGTTCGATTCCAAATCGCTTCCCCAGACAGACCTTCCAATTTTATATCTTACAGTTAGAAAATGAATTTGTAAAAGTGTCAAAACGTTTTGCGCTTGTTGAGCAGAGCAGTTGAGAACAGCCTTAGCAAGAATCGTTTAATTGACTATTTATTAAGAAAAATAGCAAATTTATTATCAAGATACCCAAATCGAATATTTTTATGACAAGAGCAGTAAGCACTTTTAAATTATTTTAAAATACTGTGCATAATTTAATACTTACACTAATAAACACCTTTTATGCCGCCATGAATGAAATAAACCATTACAGAGTACAAAATTATTGTTTTGTTTGGGTTTGATAACATGTAATGTTTCAAAATTGAGAAAGCATAGGTTCATTTTTGATCCAAACTTATTTAATTCGATATGAGTAGTATATCGAATTACTCATTTTTGTGAGTACTTCATTTTTTTTTTTTTTTTTTTTTTTTTTCAGTGCTGACTCATTTTTACTTTCTTTTATTTTTACAAGAAGAAAGTATTGGATTCATGAAAATTTTCGACTTCCGGTTTTCGACGGATTTACACGTTTTAGGGGTCAGAGATCCCGAAAAACATGCTTTTACAAAATGTCTGTCTGTATGTGACACAGATTTTGTGGGCGCTATCTCAAGAACTAATGGACGGAATTTAATAGAAAAATATAATCAGGTAGTCCCTAATATAAATGGGTGCTGATTAGTTTTTGGTGTCAATTGCCCGACAGGTGACGCTGCTATGCAGCGTTTTTCGCGATTGCTGCAATAGCTCTATCTCAAGAGCTAATGCACGGATTTTCATCAAACTTCAGATTCAGTGAGTCCTTGATATGAATGGGTGTTGGTGTCAATCGCTCAACAGGTGGCGCTGCTGTGCTGCCTTTTTCACGATTCCCGCAATAGTTCTGTCTCAAGAACTAATGGACAAATTTTCACCAAACTTTAGATTTAATTAGACTTTGACACAAGTTGTTGCTGTTTAGGTTTTGGTACTAATTGCCCAATAGATGGCGCTGTTAGGTTGCATTTTGCTGGATTTACACGATTTCAACGATAATCCTACAGTCCTCCTCACTTAATCGGGTGACGGATAATCGAATACACCGCTTATTCGACTAGAATCCTCCGGAACCGAATTTATTCCTATTGGTTCTATGATGTTTTCCCCCGCTTAAACCAAATACCTTTTACGAAGGTCCCGCTTAATCGAATAATAAGTGTGTGACCGATGTTTGAAAATAGACGCGGAGAGCACATTTCAGCTGGAATTTCCTTCCGCCTTTTGTCCTTTTGGTTCCTTTACGCTGAAAACAAATTTTCAGTTCTTCCTACAATGATTACGGCTGGCAGGTGTATAATGGACAGGTCAAATGATTTCCCCACTATCACTTCTTGCTGTTAACCAGGTTTTAATGGCAATGCGCCATCACTTCGGGACTCGAGATAAAAAATGTGATACTTTGCACTCATTCGAAAAATAACTCGCTATTGACTCCTTTAAATTTCCACTTTATACGATTTTTTTAAGGCAGTATAAGTAACGTAAATTAGAAGTAGCAAAGTTTTGATTCTATTCAAGCGAGCTGCATTAAATGTGATGTAAACCCTATAAATGTATGTATTGACATTAAATGAATACGTAATTACTTTATATTAGCATTTGTATTTATTTTAGTTTATGTTATTCTATTAACGATTTATTATGCTGTTAATTAAATATACCATAGATAGTTATTTTGCCTTTTTATTACGCATTAAATATTACAGTTATAATTCCCCGTTTAATTAAATAAACCGCTTAATCGAATATTAATTCTGGAACAGTCTATATTCGTTTAAACGGAGACGATTGTATCTCAAAAACTAATGCACGGAATGTCATATCCCTTAGAATACTCATGATGGACACAGATTGAAGTATTAACCTGTATGAGATAGAAGAAAATTTTGGGGTTGGTACATCCGACAAGCATAAAATGAGCAAGGCGTGAAAATGGAAATCGTGGAAATGAATTGGAATCGAATGATGTTTTCTAGTTTCGAAAAATAAATTAGTTATTGAGTTATAAGCGATTTTTGTCGCGCGTGACGACTGGTTTTTCTCCTTTCCAGCACAGTTGCGAGCGGAAATTTGGTTCAAAATGCCCACTTTGGCACTATTTCTTGAAATATATTTTGTTTTCACCAAAAAATGGAAGTCGTTATTCGATTACATAGTTTCTGACTAGGAACATCTGCCAGTTTCATGCATTTCCGAAAAAATATTAATCCAGAAATGTATCTGAAAGTTGATCCCTTGGATTTGAGAACATACGTAAGAACATGACGAAAAATATTATTACATATTCGTAAAATAAAAATGAAAAAGTTTTTTTTAATAACACAAACTTATTTATTGCACATGAGTGAGGTTTTATCAAAGAATAGTTAATAATGAAATAATTTCGGATTCATAATTCATTAATAAATTTTTAATCTATTTAACTTTTACCATTGTTTTATTTATATAAGTAATACGGGGAACTACGTTAAAGAAAATTGCTAGAGAATCGGGTCTTTTTGAAAGGAGCCGCACCAAGGGCCGCAAGAAGGAGATTAATATTTAAAATTGTTGGTAGCTGAAGTATGAGAAATTTTTTTGTCGCTATGTATGTTGGAGAACCTAAGAAGTTGTCTGGAAATAAAGCCAGTGAATCGGAAAATTTCTAAGACTGTTATCAAATACAAAAGGGCAACTTTATGAAATGAGTTTTAATTTATTTTTGTTCGGAAATGCATGAAACTAGCAGGTGTTGTTGTTCAGAAACTATGTCATCGAACTGTTTTTTCCGTTTTTTTTTTTTTTTTTTTTTTTTTTTTGTAAACGCAATACGATTTTTCAGAAAATAGTGTTAAAGTGGGCGTTTTGAACAGAATTTCCGCGCGAAAGAAGAGGTTAACTAGGCATAGAGTACGCCGAACCTGTCATTATGCATGACCAAACTGTCCGTAACTTTAAGGTAGGGATGCACAACCTGTGGCCCGCGATGGGTTAACGTGTGACCCGCGAATTTTGTCAATTTATTACTGGAAAAAAAATTGCATTTTTTTTCCATAGGTCGCAAGAAAAAAAATCGTGAATTTCGTCAGTTTGCCGCGGGAAAAACTGAAAATTTCGTCAGTCAGTTAAAAATCGCGAATTTCGTTGATCGAATGCGGAAAACTAGCGAATTTTGTCGATTAGGAGCGGAAAAATCGCAAATTTCTTTGATGGGCACGAAAAAATTTTCAATTTTTTGATGATGCGCGTAAAATTGCAAATTTTGTCGATTGGCTGCTGAAAAATCCTAAGTTTCGTCAGTCGCGAGAAAAAATCGCATATTTCATGAATTTGCCGCGGGAAAAAATTGCAAATTTCGCCAATTTACCGCGAGAAAAAAATATAAATTTCGTCAAACAATTAAGAGTCATGAATTTTGTCAATCGTGTGCGGAAAAATCGCGAATTTTGTCTATTAGGAGCAGAAACATCTCAAATTTCGTTGATCGGCTGCGGAAAAGTCGCCTGTTTCGTCTGTTTATCACGAATTTCGCCAATTTGCCACTGGAAAAATCGCAAATTTCGTCCGAGTCAGTTAAGAGTCACGAATTTCGTTGATCAGGCGTGAAAAAATAGCAAATTTCGTCGATCGGGCACGGAAAATTGAAAATTTCGTTGATCGGCTGCGGAAAAAGCGCGAGTTTTTTCAGTTTATCGCAAGTAAAAAGCGCGAATTTCGTCAATTTACCGCGAGAGGAAATTACAAATTTCGTCAGAGTTAGTTAAGAATCGCGAAATTCGTTGATCGGACGCAGAAAAATCGCGAATATCGTCGATCAGAGGCTGACAAGTAAAAAAATTTCATCGATCGGACTCCGAAAAATCGCGAATTTCGTTGGCGGAGCACGAAAAAATTGCGAATTTCGCTGATCAGGTACGGAAAAATCGCAAATTTCGTTGATCGGCTCCTCCTCCCCCCTTCGTTCCTGAAGTTCACGGGGTTTTTTTTGGCTCTAGACACTTTCATGCCTATGTTTGTTTTTTAGAACTTTCAATAAAACAAAATTTACTCCCCCAAATAAAGTCAAGGAATATTACCTTCTAAATAATCCTTGCTAGATCTCTGTTATATATACAAACGTAAACTGTTGAAATATCCTTGCCAACTAAATTGGATATGTTGACTGGGTAGGGGAACTTAGAGGGGGATACCCCCTCTGTAATCATAATTTTTATCTGATTATAGGCCACAGATCACCTCCCCAAAATAGAATTATCTCCGTGTTATTGATGTGGCCCCCGACAACACAAAAATTTTTGCAAGTGGCCCTTCTCTTAAAAAGGTTGCGCACCCCTACTTTAAGAGTTAATATCTCAGCTAATTACGGACGATTTTTTTCAAAAATCATTATCACAGTGCTTTTATACTTCTGCTACACCACTTTCCAGCGGTGCTCAACACTTTTGCTGAATGCTCGTGAATCGAAATTTGTGTGTATAAAAAAAATGAGATTTTCTCAAAAACTATGTAACCTAAGGCAATCGCTACAATTTTCCTTCAAGGTTTAAATTAACGTCTATTACCACTGACTTTTTCATAATTTTAGTTTCAGTAGATTCGGAATTTAGAAGGGTGGGGGGCATATTTTTGCGCTATATTTTCGACGATAGCTTTCAAAATATAATACCTAAAATTAAAAGAAATGTATTTTTGAGTTCAGCGTTACAAAAGCTTTCACACGATACGCCACACGAGATAAAAAGAAAAGATATTTTTTTTCACGTAGCATAATTAGCTCCACTACATTTTTACTAAATATATTTATGAATGTGATGAATTTATGAACAAATCAGAAACTAGAAGAAAACTAATAATCAGAAGCAACTAGATGAAAACTACATTTTTCATTACAATAAGCGAACGACGTACAACAAAATCATTCTCACTCTAGGCACTGTTTCTATTGTTGGCCGCTATAGTGCAGGCGTATTCACTATTTCAAACTGACGTTAGTTTTTATACTAGGCGGGGTGGCGCATAACCCCGAGTGGCGCCATTTCCCCGGTCTCCCCTATTTGTAAATGTTTAATAATCTGTAAATATGTGGGTCAATAGTCTTTATTACTTCCCCCAATTTGAACTTTCTACGTTCCATAGTTTACGAGTAAAATGGCTGTGACAGACAGACACAGGAGTGATCTTATAATGGTTCTGTTTTTACTTTTTAAATACGGAACCCTAATAATAAATATTATTTTTCAGTTCGCGAAATCCAACTCGAAGATCATTAAGGCTCTCAACTGCTCTGCTGTGTCAACGTTTTGACACATTTACGAATTCCTTTTTTAACGGAAAGATATAAAATTGGAAGGCCTGACTATGGAAGCGATTTAGAATCGAACTGGGTTTTCAATTTTTTTTTTATAAATAAATTACCTATTGAGTTATAAGCGATTTTGATCACGTGACAAACACATTTTCACCCTTTCTTGAGTGGTTGTTCTTCTTTAGCGCGTAAATTCGGTTCAAAACGCCCACTTTGACAATATTTTCTGAAAGATCTATTACGTTTGCAAAAAGAAAAAAAAAAAAGGAAAAACAGTTTTGTTAGATAGTTATATTATTCTGTTCCGAAAAATTTACAAAATCGGTCATCAATCCGAAAATTCGGATATATAAAAAATCCCAAATTTCGACAAATGGTTGCCGTAAAAAATAAATTTTGTCAATCTTTTCCAGAAAAATCGACAATTTAGTCAAAGAGGATCGCGGGAAAAACGCAAATTTCGTCAAAGAATTGCAGAAAAAACTCAAATTTCGTCCAAGAATTGCAAAAAAAATCCACAAAAATCTGTCAAAAAATAGTTCCGTTAGATTTGACAAAAGCCAATGATAAAGAAATATTTTCACAACTCTACTTTTTATTATACAGCTTCAAAATTTAGTTAGTAAATGTTTTTAACCCTCCTTTTTTTTCTTTTACACTAAACTAAATTAATTTTTAAAGGGATCCTTATTTGAATAAGACTGTGTAAGTAATCATTAACATTGCTATTTTGTATTTTCTGTCTTGCGAATAGAGAGTAATTTAAAAATATACTGTAAAATTATCCCATAAATATGTATGCAGTATTCTTAAAAGAATCTCAATTATATGCCAAGAAAAAAATCTGAATTTTTTGTAGAAATTGTGTCGGGGCGGATTGGGCCTGATTTAAATGATTTTGCCCCGGGCCGGGTGGAGAATGTTTCAACTGATTTTTCTACGGCCCGAGCCGGGGCGGATGGGACCCGCGCCTGGAAGTTCCAGCCCTGCACGGGCTGGAGACCTCTAGCGTAGAATTAAAGGAATTCCGTCACGTGACTATAAGATCCACCAGTGCGCAATAGAGATGGGCAACATCGTTCCTTTTAAGGAATCGTTCCAGCCGGAATCGTTCACCGAAAGGAACGAGTTCTTCGGAGTCGTTCCTTTCGGAATCGTTCCGAAAAAAAGGAACGAATCCGAGAAAAAGGAACGATTCCGAGGAAAAAGGAACGATTCCGAGGAAAAAGGAACGATTCCGAGGAAAAAGGAACGATTCCAAAAAAAATGAACGATTCCGTAAAAAATGAACGATTTTGAAAAATAAAGGATTCCAAGGGGAAAAAAACACTTCCAAGGGGGAAAAACACTTCCGAGATAAAGAGAACTACATGCAATCCATAATATTTTTTACTAATTTATTTTCTTATGCACCCATCCATTTTCTTACGCATCCAGTCGGCTTAATTTTGTAATGTTTTGGACAGATGATTTTGTTTTAAGAGTTCATTTCATTGATCGGGGTGTGCAATTAATTTGCAGTTATTTCTAACTTTATGATTTATGGTATAAAGCATAAATCCTCTTGGAAATTTAAGGGCGGTGCAAGGTCTATTCGATTTTCAGTGTAATCATTGGTTTCTCTTGAAAATATGTCGTCAAATGACCGTCCATTTATATTATTATTTTATACAGTGTGTCTTTACTCTCAACGATGTTCAATGGCTAATTCCTAAACCGTTAGTCATAGACCTATCATTCCAATTACAAAAATGTTTTAAATAAGGTAAAAAATTATTCTGAAAGTCATTTAGATCAATAAAAATATTTCTAAAAAAGTTACGAAATTTAATTTTTTATACGGCCCCCCGGCCCTATAAGTGATATTTAGTAAAAATTTCCTGTTCTCTTAAAAGAAAGACAAAAAAAGTCCCATTCATCTAACACTAAAATTCATGAAGTTACACGAAACTTTGAACTGCAAGACTTATGCCACTTTTCTGCATCCGAATGCACATGAGTTTAGCCATGCTTCTAGGGGTCGTAAACAAAGTGCTTAAAGTATTTGAAGGATTTATTTCATGTGTAGCTGCGATTTGAAAGAAATCGTATTACGACAGATTTTTGTAAGTATTTGAAGCTGTTTCTTTTCATGATTTTTTTAACAAAAATTATGCTATTTTTATAAGCTTTTATTTAACCTATTAACCGCCAAAACTATAAAGTAGGAATTTTAAAATTTCTTGTTGAAAGTCGCTTGTCACCACAAATTCAGAAAGGTAATTTTCGCTTTATTAAAATATCAAAATTTCTGCCAATAAATAAGGCAATTTTTTTTATTCTAAAATAGTGGTAACAAAGTAATTAATTTAAGCATGCGCAATTGTTTTGACCGTTGCGTGAACGCAACATCAGCGGGTAATGGGTTAACTTGAAACGATCGTATGTATGTCTTTCCAGTTCAAAATTTGTACTCAAAATTCAACTTACTTTAAAATATGCGATCGAGGTTAAATTTTACATATTGACGTAAATCAGATGACAATGATGATATATTATGATTTTCAGTGCTTACCATTATGTACTTATTTTACAGGGTAACACAAAAAATTTCGGATAGATTACTGCCAACAAGTTTACTAAAAAGTTTTAAATTAGATAACACAAGACTGCGATGGTTGTGTTTTTTTATTTTTTAAATTATGTATTTTTAAAATTATGATTTTTATGTATTTTTTAGCGCTGAATCCGAAAATTATCTTCATTTTTAATCATCATGTCAGGATTTTTTGCTAATAGTAAATTTCAAAATTGAAAAAATAGCTAATACTGTAAAAAAGAGTCGATGGTTGCATTTTTTAACTTTTACGATTGATTTGTATGTGCTTTTTAGCCCTGAATGTAAAAAATACCTTCATATTTAACCATCATGTTAGACTTTTTTGCAAATGGTAAATTTCAAAGTTAAAAAATAGCGAAAATCTGATACTATAAAATGGATGTAAAACTTCTTTTATTCAATTTAATTTTATTTAATTCAAGAATTTATTCAATTTTTGGCTTATACTGGGATTCTTACAGCTAAACAGCTCGGGGATCCAATGATGTGGGAAGGGAAGAGGTTCAATTAAAACTTTGAACTTTTAAACTTTGAAATTTACAATTTGCGAAAAATACTGACGTGATGGTTAAAAATGAAGGTCATTTTCGGATTCAATAGTAAAAAATTGATAAAAATCAATTATCAAAAGTTAAAGAAATAACAATCACGTCTATTTTATACTCTCAGATTTCCGTAAATTTTTCACTTTTTAGATTTCAAATTTACGATTTGCAAAAAATCTGTACTTTGTGATAAAAAATGAAGGCCATTTTTGGATTCAGTGCTACAAAATACGTAAGAACTAATTATCAAAAGCTAAAACACATGACACAACACAAATTTGCATCCTAGTGTAATCTAATAACATTTCAAAATATGTGTCATTTTGCAAAGAATCGAGGCTGTTGCTTTTCAACATTTTATTTAACGAAAATTCTATTATTTTTTTCCTGTTATATGTTTAGTACAAGCTGTATATTTTGCATTAATATTTCAGAATGATTATAGATTTCAAATTTATAATGCAATGTTAATTTTACTATCAACTATTTTTTTTTATATACCTGAAGATTATTTATATTTCTAGTAAATTTGTAAATGACCCCTATTTTGCAGCAAAAAATGTGCTCCAACTTTAAACAGCCATTACTTCGGTCAGTTTTAATCTTAGAATAATAGGACTTTTATTTGTCTTACTTGTAAGTGTAATAGGAAAGTTTTACTAACTATAACTTGAAGGACCGGGGGACCGTATAAAAAATTAAATTTCGTAATTTTTCAAGAAATGATTCTATTGACCCAAATCACTTTTCAAATACTTCTTTGTCCCCATTTAAAACATTTTTTTAATTGGAACTATATGGCTATGACTAAAGGTTTAGGAATTAGCCATTGGACATCGTTGAGAGTGGACATCCTGTATAGGAAATTTTATTATTGCTCTGATATTTGTCACCGGGGTCTAGGAATTTTTAGTCTCATAGATTCCTCTTTAAAATCTACCTCTAGGTAATCCTAATTTCATTTTTCATTCTGAATCTCATTTTTCATTTGGATGGCCCTACTGGTTTGGATATGTAACTTGTTAAAATAGATTACATTTTTGTTCGTTTTGTTCCAGTGTCCGTACTTTCAATAACTTTATCCCATTTATCGTCTTTCTCCTCAGTTCCCTAACTTTACGCACACAGGATATTTGCATAATTCATCAACATTATTATCATTGCCTTCAGGATCTGGTTCAGAAGTGGAACATCCTATTCTATAGCAATCATCTTGTAGTACAATTCAGTGATATATATATATATCAATTTTAGTGCATTTGAAATAGCTTAATGTCATTAAAATGCACTGCAAACGACTTTTTCCCGTTGACCATAATGTAACGAAATACTTTTGAGTGCCCCTGTAAATGAACTATTAATGCTACACTCTTAATATTGAATACCAAACATCCCATGGTAAACATCATTAACATATATCAATTGCATGGGAATCCGAGTATATTTGAGGGAGTTAGGTATATCACACACTGAGACGACAGAACGACATAAAGCGCAACATGAAGTGCAAAAACCGGTCGAAACAAAGAACGAAGTTGTTACAAACTTGTTCTAAACCAGTTTTTCTAGCGAATTCAAGCGACATGTCTTATGTGTCGCCTTAGTGTGTGACTTGCCTTAGAGCGTGAACAGACGGTCTGACGGACAGACAAACCGCATTCATAAACACTAACTTTATTGGAAAGGGTTAAAAAGTAAAGCACGTTTTTGCACACTGTCTTTCCTGAGTGACTGATGTATGTCTTGTCTTATACCATAACATCGCTATTTGTAAATTGCTGTTAACTACGTAGAATTTCAATAAACTTACAGCTCTTTTTGAATCTCCAATTTCACGAGAACCTACAGAAATTTCTCTAATTTCACACCCTCATCCGCCGTCACCCTCTCTCCACTTATACTGAACCCTAGTTCGATGTGAGTGAATTGCGATGCTAATATGTTTGTTTGGATTGGGATCTTTGGAGCTTCATAACTCATGAAGTCATGGAACACTTGTGTTACACGAAAGGGTAAAAGTTCCTTCAGATGATTTGTAAACAGATTCATTAGCAGCATGGCTATGGCTAGTGATATTTATAAAATAATATTATATATATTAATATTATAATATGCATATATATAGTAATATATATGATTTTATACATATATAGTACATATTATCTCCGCCAAAAGATATAGTGATTCACTAAACTTCAAAGTTCTATTTCTTTAAATTTGAAATTTGCTAACATTTTAACTGAAAAACGGTTTATTGGTTTAATTAAATTAAACAAATTAAAAGTATGTCCATTATTATTACAGAGTGTAGTACTATATAAAGAACTATCCTTTTGACGATGTTTCGGCCGTTGAATAAAAGACATATGTTGTAAACGTGTTAGATAATACCAACCTTAATTTTTTGAGAATTTGACTATTTTTTATTCGGAGTTAAACTTTTTATTGTCAAAACTATTTAAAATAGATAAAACATTTTGTTAAATTCTAACTTTTCAGAAAACTTTATGTAATTTAAAAAAAATGAAAATAAATAAATAAATCTTCTAAGTGAAAAGAATAACAATAAGAAAGGAAAATACATAAAATTTAGTATCGCATTTGCAGTAAGTTTTACCTCAATAAAAACGGAAGTTTGGTATTAGGCTTGAAACATTAAATTTAGTTTGGCTTGAAGGGTGCCTTGCTTTGATCGAAATTAAACTCAGATATGTATTATCCATCACCACAGTAACAGGCATTAATCGTGGCATTGATTTCGGGATTTGCGAGTATCAATAACGATCAAGAAATCTGAATTATTATAAGAAATTATAACGATAAACGATTTTTCTTTTTTTGCTTTTATTTTACGTTGAATTAAAACAAAGTCACAGTTATTTAAATTCTAATTATTTAGCAAGAAATAGAAATAAAATAACAAATGAAAAAACTGTACAAAATCACAACGTGCATTCTTTGGAAACCAATAATTAAATTCGTATATTGTAAAACTTTTTAAATGCAATATTAACCCATTAAAGACTGACGTTTTCGCAACATTATATTTGTGAATTTTTAAATTTTTTTGATACCAGCAAAAGAGAAAAGTAAAATGTGCCTTATTTAATTAACACATTTCAGTGATTCATATAGTAAAAGTAAGGGTTTAACAAAAAATGGCGCGAACTGAATAAAATTACTGTAAAACATGCTGGTCCTTAATGGGTTAACCTTCCGCATACCAGACCGGTGCAACAGACCTGATAGGTACATTCAAATTGATTTTTCACATTTAAAAAAATGAAAATTTTGTAAATATGTGACTTTTTCTGGAATGTTCTACTCAAAAGAATAGAACATCCCAGAAAAAACCCCCATATTTACAGAAATTTCAGTTTTTAAAATAAATTAGAAATGTCATTATAAATGTACCTGCCGGGGCTATTGAACCCCTCTGGTAGGCGGATGGTTAACATAAATCTATTAAACCGAAATAAGCATAAAATATGCAGCTTTACATATATGTCGCAGTGTTGGAGAAAATCCGATAATCTATATGTAGCACGTGATTTTTCTTTCCCGTTTTTATACTCAAAACGGCCATTAAGAGAGCGAACCGCGGTTAAATTATTTCAATCCCACCCACCACTGTTACTGTTATCTTATTATTATTATTAGACATTATGCTTTTTGAAATATTCATTATCTTAAGAAAGAAAGAAACGTTTTACAAAAATTCCTTGTTCTAACAGATCTATGTAATAAACCTCAATGTAAGTTGATTAAAACAACAATCTTCGAGAGTTTTGAGATTTTTTTAATAATCTTCTTCAGGAGAGAAAAACAAAACGCCAAACTGTGGAAATAAAGTGGTACTCGAGCGCTCGTAGCTGGTCATACATTTCTTTTGACAAAGAGGATTCTCAAATTGAAATTATGTTTGAGGAAAAAACATGAAATAGTGAAATATGCATGAAAGTGCGTAACTCTACAATTATTAAAATAATTGAAAATCAGTTATTATTATCCCATTAAAATGCACTTTTTATGACCTAGTGATATATTTCTTATATTATTCAAAACAGTTTCTAATCAGATTTAAAAAAATATTTTTCACTATTAATTAAACAAGCTTTTTCTTTGTTTTTCTTAAGGCTGTTCTTAAGTGATCTGCTCAACAAGCGTAAAACGTTTTAACACATTTACAAATTCATTTTTTAACGGAAAGATATAAAATTGGAAAGTTTGACCATGGAAGCGATTCGGAATTGAACTGTGTTTTCCATCTTTTGATCAGTAAATTACCTATTGAGTTATAATCGATTTTGATCACGTGACAAACATGTTTTTCGTCCATTTTTGAGCGATTATGCCCCTTTCGCGCGGAAATTCGGTTCAAAACGTCCACTTTGACACTATTTTCTGAAAGATCTATTACGTTAGCAAAAAAACGGAAAAAACAGCTCGATTACATAGTTTCTGAACAACAACATCTGCTCGTTTCATGCATTTCCGAATAATAATAAATTAAAACTTTTGGATTTGAGAACGGCCTTAAGAATCCATTTAGAAAAAATTCATTTTTTATGATACATTTACCAATTAGAAAAAGTATTAGTGTATTAAAGTACACATGGTGTTCCATTACCTTCGGGGTCCAGGTACTCAATCGGTAAAGCACGTAAAGTTTCTGGGTTAGAATCCCATCACGGACACTTTTTCACTCAGGTGGAAAAAATCCAATTCGTATGAAATATTTTTTTAATTATTTCTTTCAGATTAATTTAGCATAAGAAGATCAAATAGTAATGTTTATTAAACGCCCTACTCCGCCCCGCACTTCAATTTCTTTTTTCTTTCTTTCTTTTCTTTTTTTTTGAGGAGGGGGGTGGAGGGTGGGGGGGGGGCACACACATTAGAAGGATATTTTGGCAATAAAGTCAGCTTTAATAGAATCAAAATCTGTTATTTTGAAATAAAATAGCGTATTTTAATTTATTAAAACTGACCAGTCTACAAGAAAAGAACCGATTCCGACGGAATCGTTCCTTTTCGGAGTCGGTACATTTCGGACCGACTCCGAGGATTCGGTCCTTTTCGGAACGACTCCGAGGATTCGGTCCTTTTCGGAACGACTCCGAGGATTCGGTCCTTTTCGGAACGACTCCGAGGAATCGGTCCTTTTCGGAGTCGGTACATTTCGGAACGACTCCGAGGAATCGGTCCTTTTCGGAGTCGGTACATTTTGGACCGATTCCGAGGAACCGTTCCGAAAAGGAACGAATCCGAGGAACCGTTCCAAAAAGGACCGAATCCGAGGAACCGTTCCGAAAAGGACCGAATCCGAGGAACCGTTCCGAAAAGGACCGAATCCGAGGAACCGTTCCAAAAAGGACCGAATCCGAGGAACCGTTCCAGAAAGGACCGAATCCGAGGAACCGTTCCGAAAAGGACCGAATCCGAGGAACCGTTCCGAAAAGGACCGATTCCGAGGAGTCGTTCCTTTTTGGAATCGTTCCGAAAAGGACCGATTCCTTTTTACAGAATGGATTCGTTCCTTCAGTTTCACTGCCGGAATCGTTCCTTTGGATTCGTTCCTCAACAAATGACACATCTCTAGTGCGCAACACTGTTCAATGAATTTCCGTTTTACAATTCTATTTTTATTGTTACTTACCCATCATACGTAGTTACAGGGTAAGTCTTGTAAGGCAGTTCTCAAATCCAAAAGGGCAACTTTATGACATAAGTTTTAATTTATTTTTGTTCCGAAATGCATGAAACTAGCAGGTGTTGTTGTTCAGAAACTATGTAGCAGTTTTCCTTTCCAGCTTTCATCCAGCTGTTTTCTTTTTCTTTTTTTTGCAAACGCAATAGATTTTTCAGAAATTAGTGTCAAAGTGGGCGTTTTCAACCGAATTTCCACGCGAAAGAAGAATAACCACTCAAGAAAGGGTGAGAAATGTGTTTGTCACGCGATCAAAATCGCTTATAAATCGATAGGTATTTATTTATCAAAGACCGGAAAACACAGTTCGTTTCCAAATCGCTTCCATGGTCAGGCTTTCCGGTACAAAATGAATTTGTAAATGCGTCAAAATGTTTTCCGCTTGTTGTGCAGAGCAGTTCAGAACAGTCTTAAAAAGATTATCCGGTTAGGGACTAGAGGTCTGCACGGACCGAAATTCCCGGGCCCGGACCGGCCCGTACAAAAATCAGTGAAAACAGGCCCGGCCCGGTCCGACTCAATTTCTACAAAAACAAATCCGTTTTTTCTCGACATACAATTAATATTCTTTTAATGAATACTACTTACATATTTATGGGAACATTTTACAGTATATTTTCGATTACTACGTGTTCGCAAAACAGAAAACACACAATAGTAAACATTAACGATTACACAGTGTTTTAGTCATCGTCTCTACAGACGTTTCAAAATTCCACTTTTGAAGCTGTATAATGGAAAGTAGATTTGTGAAAATATTTCCTCATTTTTAAGGATTTTCTCAAATCCAAAGGAGCTACGTTTCGATATATTTATGAATTCATTTCTTTTCGGAAACGCGTAAGATTGGCAGGTATTCTTATTCAGAAAGTACGTAAATGTCGTTTTTTCATAGATAAAAGCAATATATCTTTCACTGAAAACACTGCCAAAGTTAGCGTTTTGAATCGAATTGCCTGAAGCGATAGCACAGGAAAGGAGAAAAACGTACAGTCACGTGACAAGAATCTCTGTAAGTAATTTATCAAATATGGAGAAAGCTATTAGTTCCCAAATGCCTTCAATAGTCAGGCCTGTCAATTTTATGCCTTTATAGTTAAAAATGAGTCAGAAAATGTGTCTGAAAGTTTCGCATCGTTGAGCAGTGAATATGAGAACTACTTTAAGGTATATTTCCAAAATACTGTTAACAGAAGTTCATTATCACTATTAATACTTTTACAAAACATAATATCTGTCCTACACATTCTCAGATCGATTAAGACCAGTTCCGTCCCGGCACGAGTCTGCTGAAAAAAATTAAACCCGGAATCAGACATCTTGTAACTGTACGATGCCGATCTCTACGATGGACATGTTACATATCTGTATTGATGTTGTTAAACTCGCATCGGCTCGTGATGCACATTTATAGTTCTTCAGAAAATCATATTCATTGAAAATGGCTCGTATTTTATCTGCTTCGCTTGAACTCTTATATCGGGCCGATAGGTCCGATTAATTTTTTTATCGCCCCAGCCCGACCCTGCAGGGCCGTTCAAATTTTTGTCGGCCCGGCCCGTTGAAAAAATTGTCCTAATTCTGACGGGTTGGCCCGATGGAAAATTCGCCTTCATTCCGCCGGACCGGGCCGGGCCGTGTTCGGGCCTCGGGCCAAGCTCGGCACCTATATTAGGGACTATACATATATAACGTTAACAACTTTTTGGTAATTTTAGACTCAACCCCCCGTTCTTACGATATCATATGTTATCATTCCTCGACCCCCCCCCCCCACCCTGATTACAGTGGAACCTCCCTGTGCGACCACCTCCATTAAGCAACAACCTCCCTGAACGACCTTTTTTTTTCATGGTACGAAATTTATTCCCATAAGCTCGATACTAATTTTACCTCCATTCAGAAACCATCCCAGCTGAACTCCCTCCATGAGCGACCCACTTCTTTGAAGAAAATGAAACAAATTCCGTTTTTCCTCGTCGCTTGAAGAAGGTTTTATTAGAAAATAAATCCGGAGAGCGCATTATTCATCAAACTTCTAAACTAAGTTTAGAATTTTCTTTTCTTTTTTTTATATCGGTAACTTTTAAGTTTTAAACCCCTTTTTGCCTTTTTAGACAATGAATTTAACTCTGATGACAAATTAAGAATGACGGCCAATGAACTACCCTGCCCTATTCTGTCAGGAAACTCTCAAAGAAATAGATAAATTAATGAAATCAAATCGTCATTATTTGTTCCAGTCCAAAAAAAAAAAATACATTTATTGACTGAACATCGAAAAGACTTGGAAATAAAAGTTATAAAAGATAAAACCGTAAAATCGAAGCAAACGCCAATGTATTCATTTTTTAAACACTATAGTAATTAACTTATGTAATTAACTTCTGTTTTGATACTTAAATTTTCATATATTTTCTTAATGTGAAAAATAAATTTTAGTAACGTTAATTGCTACATTTTCCACAATTAAAATCTAGATTTAAACATGACCACCTCTCAGAACGCCCCATATTTATTGGAACGGAAGGTGGTCACTTTAGGGAGGTTTTACTGCATATCGTTATCAATGTTTAAAATTCTTTTTATTGTTGCTATTGAGCTATTTTTATTAAAAAATACACATGAAAAAAAAAAAATAATAATAAATCACGCTTTGTACACGAAATTTGGTATCTGTTAGTAAATTTAAGAGGTATTGCAAATATTTTGTTAAAAATCCATGATTAAAATCATAAATTCTCCAATTGTTTAAAATTACATAAAAACGCATTCAAATCTAAGGTGAACATAATTTGAAAAGTTTCGATTGGTATATCTTATGAATAAGAAAAAAATCCCTGCCGGCCCGGCCTACAGGCAGAGGTAGATTTCGAAGTTAAGTATACTAATTTCACCAACAAAAACTAAATCATTATTAGATATAAATCCACTTTAACAGTTTTATCTGTCTGCTTTTGACGAGTTTTTATTTCTTTTTTATAAAATAGCTGGTTTTATCAGAATCATGTTAAGGCAATATTAAAAAAATTATTTTTCCATGCTCAACAACTCTAAATTTTCTGGCACATTTTCAGATTCATTTTTAATAAAAAAAATATTATATGAAACATGCTGACGTGATTTTTGAAAAGATTTATAAGCGACCTGTGTTTTTATTTTTCTTTCAATTAATTAAAACTTGATTAATAAACAATTATTTTCTCAGTACGGCAATATTTTTCGTTTCTCACACAATCGCTTCGTGAAATTCTGTTCAAAATGCCCACTTTGACATCATTTTTTGAAATATATTCTGCCTCTATCAAAAAATCGATCATTACTGTACGTTATATAGTTTCTAAATAAGAGAATCTAGCAATTGGATGCGTTTGAGAGCAAAAATGAATTTAAAAAGGAGTAAGAAAATAGTCAGTTTGGATTTGAATGCACCCTTACTTAGATGATTTTTTTCTTCAACCGCTATGTATTTTTAATTTGTTTTTGCTGTAAGAATTGGCCCTATCAAAAATTTGTCTATATAAATGTTGAAGACAATATTAAGAAGATAATCGATAAATTCATGGAGATTTTATATCTTGTGAATTGACGGAGTTAGGAAAATTTTTCTTCTTCAACCCTTTTTTGTTTTCGATTTTAATTTTTTTTTTTTTTTTTTTTTTTTTTTGGTACGAATTGGTCTTATCAAAAACATGTGAATGTAAAAGTGTTAGATAGTATTAAGGAGATGTATAATAAAATTAATTGGATTTGATATCTTGAGAATTGACGAAGTAAGGAATTTTTTTTCATAAAAACCCTATTTTTTGCGCCCCTTGAGCCTATTTTTAATTTTATCAAAAATCTGTAATGCATGAATTTTTGGCGCTATTTTTAGAAGTAATAAAAACTTTAAACTGATTTGATATGTACAAAAATTAAGAAGTTATGGGTTTTTTTCGGTTTTCAAAAAAACCCTCCCTATTTCCATCCCCCATGTCCGCTTTTGCCCATTAACGAACTTGACCGATATTTTATGTCCCTTGATTTTATGTATCAGTTTGGAAGAGATTTGTGCAGAATTGCGGAAGTTAACGTGTCCAGAAGAAAGTGATAACACAATTGCTTCGGGAAATTCCATTCAAAATGCCCACTTTGACATCGTTTTTTGAAATATATTCTGCCTCTATCAAAAATTCGATCACTGCGGTACATTATATAGTTTCTGAATAAGCGAATCTACCAATTGGAAGCCTTTGAGAGCAAAAATGAATTATAAAATGAGTCAGAAAATAAGCAGTTTGGATTTGAGTGCATCCTTAATGAAATGATTTTTCCAACACAATCCGCTTCGGGAAATTCGGTTCAAAATGCCCACTTTAACAGCATTTTCTTAAATATATTCTGCCTTTAACAAAATATCGACCATTACGGTACATTATATAGTCTCTGAATAAGAAAACGTACCAATTGGAAGCCTTTGAGAGCAAAAATGAATTATAAAATGAGTCAGAAAATAAGAAAATTTGGATTTGAATACACTCTTACTTAGATGATTTTTTTCTTCAACCGCTATGTATTTTTAATTTGTTTTTGCTCTAAGAATTGGTCCTATCTAAAACTTGTCTATATAGATGTTGTAGACAATATTAAGAAGATATATGATAAATTCATGGGGATTTTATATCTTTTGAATTGACGGAGTTATGGATTTTTTACTTCTTCAAAACCACTTTTTGTTTTCGTTTTTATTTATTTTTTTTTTTCGGTACGAATAGGTCCTATCAAATACTTGTGAATATAAAAGTTGTAGATAATATTAAGGAGATTTATAATAAAATTAATTGGAATTGATATCTTGAGAATTGACGAAGTTATGAATTTTTTTCTCCCAAAAACCCTATTTTTGCGCCCCTTGATCCCATTTTTAACTTTATCAAAAATCTGTGATGCATAAAATTTTGGCCCTATTTTTAGAAGTAATAAAAACTTTAAACTGATTTGATATGTACAAAAATTAAGAAGTTATGGGGGGGGGGGGGGTCTTCGGTTTTCACAAAACCCCTCCCTATTTCAATCCCCTTGGTCCGATTTTGCCCATTCACGAACTTGACCGAGATTTTATGCGCATTGATTTTATGTATCAGTTTGGAAGAGATTGGTGCAGAATTACGAAAGTTATCGTGTCCAGAAGAAAGTAATATGTATACATATATATATATGTATATATATATATATATATATATATATTACCATTAATTAAACATAACCTACCACCGTCAATTATTATGAATTAAAGCTGTAAGTATTAAAAAAAAATATATTATAAGAATTATTATGGAAGAAAAACGAAAAAAAGTGGACACCGACAAAAATTGAAAAGCTTATACATTGAATTACGTTATCAAGGGCACAGAATTCAATGATATAAGCAAAATGGTTGTTTTCTGTGGGAAAAATAAGCTAAAGCTAAAATTAATTTTCCCCTGTGCCCGAACAACCACTAAAATCAAGGGAATTGATTAAAAATGAAAGCAGAATAGAAACAAATAATATGAAATGGAAGAATCAATAAAACGTATTTAAATATTTATATGATATAAAATATAAATAATAAACACCATACCGATTATATATATACATATATATATATATATATATATATATATATATATATATATATATATATATATATATATATATACATATAAAGTTTTTTACTGAGGGTGGTTTTGGGTTCTAGGGGCATGATCGGTGTAGATCGGCAAAAAATTTTCAGAAACTCCAACATAGGAACGATCCCAATAGGTAGTATTTCATACGAAATCTACCTAAAAAAAAGGGCGATAAATAATTGTTTCGAATCTTAGACTATTCCTTAGGCATAAAAAATTGAGTACATTAAATTTGTAAAAAGCAAGATTTTAACAGCCATAAAAAGCATTTCATTTAAAAATGATATTTAAATCTAATATACGTAATTTGCAATGACATTACTTCCTTTAACTAATCAAATAATTCATTCATTTCTATAACATAAGCATAGCAGTATAATAAATTTCTGCATAAAAGAATAAATAACCAGTATGTTATTTTCTCACTCTATTTTTGCAATAATAAATTTATAGCAAATTGGAGCTAAAGAAGAATGATACCTGCTCAACAACTATTATGAAAGAATGTATGAGAGAAAAGGGAGCTAATTGGTATAAAAATGTTAAGTCGGAAAGAGCTTGTTTGGTAGAGTTTGAATAAATGTTTTTATTTTTTTACTTTTGAACTCGTATCCACAAAAAAAAAAAAAAAATAGAAATTGAAATGGGTGATTTTTTTTTCTTTTTTCTTTTTCGAAGCACTAAAGGCTAATAATCCCTACAGAGTGGTAACAATGCTGTTATTTAATATTTTGATGATTTTAGGTTTCATTTGTTATTCTTATATTTATTTTGTATATGCAACTAATTTTCATAATTCTTTCGGTTAACATAGATATACATGTAAGTAAATTTAGATTTAGGTAATTATTAGTAATTTTCCGAAGTACAAATTCAAAATGAGCTGCAAATCATTTTTTCCTTTTTTGTTATTTGTGCTACTAATTAATGAAATTACACATATTTGAAGTTTTTTTAAATTCTGAAATTACTGTTCTCAGTAGGCCATTTTTTAAGATTGCAGCACCCTGCTCTTTTTAAAATTGGCGAAATACACTCCTTTTAATAAAAATTAGTGAAATTCATCTTTAGTTGTAACCAGAGATTTCTTGGGAAAAACTTCCCCATTTCTGAATCAGTGTGTCCAGGAAGTTGCAAAAATTATTGAACTTTATTTCTTTTGAAGAAAAAAAAAAAGTTATTTTTAAATTATGTTGTTATTTAATTGTATTTTTCAATTTGCAATTCATAAAATCCTTAAAAATTAATGTCACTTTATTTATTATATTAACTCTTTATGTATATACGAATTATGGATTCATGAAATTTTTATCTTCTAAAGAATTTTTCGTGAATTGCTTAAACTACATTAGAAGATTTACATAATCATTTAATAAGTTTTAGAAGGATTTTAGAAGGATTCATTAAATTTGAATTTATAGGGATTTTGTGCTATATTTATAACCCCAATCAAATCTTTTATTTTAAATATTTTTCTTATTATTTAGTAGAATTAAATAATGTACAAATGTAATGTTCTCACAATAGAAATATTTCCGAATTGAAAAATCCCCCCCCCCCCCCACACACACACACATACCCCTACCGCCAAGAAAACTGATAAGATGCAAAGGCAAAAGAAATCATCCTTTGAAAACTATTTTTGTTTTGTGTAACCCAAAATGCTTTCGGAACAAGATAAAGTAATGTACGTACCAATAACTCATTTTAAACTGTATTACAACGAATCGATGTATTAAATGAATTTTATAACAAGTTATTTTAATGATACTTATAAGTACCGTCAGTAGATAAAGGGTTAACAAATTATATACTTTTTTCTTATATCGTTACTAAACACATTACTATTACTAATATATTTACTCATGAAGTGATGCTTTCTCTTTTCTGAACTAGTGCCTTTTTTGGGAACTAGCAATCCCCCCTCCCCCCCTTTTTTTAGAATGAATACTAAACTGTCATATTAGAAATTAAAACATAAAGATGTAATATTTTTCCTAAGTAGAAAGTTAATTGCTAAATAATTATTAATTTCAAGTGTTGTTAACAATTTAATATTAAAAGCAGTGATTAATAATTTTAATAACTCTAAATATAAATAGTATTTAGTATAGTTTTAGATTATTATTACAAAATGTTAATGTATGTAACGTAATTGTATACTACTAATGAAAATGAATGCAGTTTTTATAATTACTCTAACTAATAATTATAATTAAAGCCTAAAAATATATATTACGTAAGCAATTAGAGGTTTAACTCGGGAGAACTCGCTAGTGAGAATGCCCAATTGCTTTTCTTTTCCTTTACATTCATATAATGTCAACTTTTTTTGGTTGGCTTAGTACTTTTATTCAAAAAATAGGTAAAATAATTGAAAACATTTTGAAATTTTAATTAAAATGAAAAATGATTTAAATAAGAGTCTTAAAAAAGTACGATTGTGAGAGAAAATCTCATTTTCATCAAACCTAAAATCATCAAACCTAAAATTATTGGTAGCTATTCCGTATTTTAATGCTTGGAAAAAAATCATAAAAATCCGATTTAAATAAATAATAAAAAAAATAATCATAATTTTTTTACACCCTTTTCGTAATGTTTGCTAATATATTGCTGTGTTGAAAAAAAAGTGAAATATATTGAATAGATTTCGTTATACAGCCGAACCTCATTAACATGAATCTCAAGGGGAATCAAAATTTTGTTCATTTTAACTAGGGATGCACCGAATATTCGGTATCTATTCAGTATTCGGCCTATTCGGCCATGTTACCGAATATTCGGTTTGGCCGAATATCAAACTATTCGGTATACCGAATATTCGGCTTGGCCGAATAGCAAACTATTCGTCATGCCGAACAGTCGGTTTGGCCGAATGTCGAAATATTCGGCCAAACCGAATATTTAAAAAAAGCTTTTAAAACATATTTTTAAAAACATTATACAACTTCCACCTTTAACAGTCAACTTCTGAAGATATTCAGAATAATTAGAAACAGAAGCTAGTATGCATTTAAAAACTTCCTCGCTTAATCAAAGGGAGTAGAACAGTTATTCTTGCCAAGTTGCTACCCTATAAAATTTGAATAGGGTATTTACTTTTACTTTAGTCTCTTCCTGCCAAACAAATAATATAGGATCCAGTACAATTTTTTCACAATTTCTCTTTGATTTTAAATTTTTTTAGAATTTAAGAAAATTTTATTCATTTGTTTTAATTCACAGAAGACACCATGAAATTTAAATTTTTATTAATTAAAAAATATCCTCTTCTTAAATAACTCAAAGCAGATTTTTTTCAGCATAAAGTTTACTTGAAAAAAGCTCTTGTTTATTAGAATAAAAGTTTCTGTTTTAAATATTATGTAAAATTGTTTTAAAATCTAACATTTTAATGCATTTAAACTTTGAAATATAAAAGTATTCGACAAGCCGAATATTCGGTATTCGGCCGAATAGTTACTATTCGGCTAGCCGAATATTCGGTATTCGGTTCCCCTGTTGGTCGAATGGGGACTGTGAAAACAATTCATGTTAAAAGTAATTCACGTGAAGCGAGTTCGTGTTAAACGAAGTTTGACTGTAAGAAGGTTTGGCATAAACGCAATTCTTTACTAAAATTTGACTCAATATTCCCTACATTTGAAAAGTTAATTAAAATTCCATTAAAAATTTATATGAATTCACAGTTTTCTTCCCTGTTTTAATTAAAAACACATATGTTTGATAAAATCCGCCCCCTGTGAGTTATGCTCGCGAACACTCGTTCAGACTTCGGCAGCCTCTAAAAAAAATGGTAATGTGCGTTGTTTTAAGGCTGTTCTCGAATCCAAAATGGTAACTTTATGACATAAGTTTTAATTTATTTTTGTAGGTTTTAAGGCTGTTCTCAAATCCAAAAGGGTAACTTCATGACGTAAGTTTTAATTTATTTTTGTTCGGAAATGCATGAAACTAGCAGGTGTACTAGGTCATCGAACTGTGTATTCCGTTTTCTTTTTTTTTTTTTTTTTTTTTTTTTTCCGGAAACGCAATAGATCTTTCAGAAAATAGTGTCAAAGAGGGCATTTTGAACCGAATTTCCGCGCGAAGGAAAAACAATCACTCACGAAAGGGTGAAAAACGTGTTTGTCACGTGATCAAATCGCTTATGACACAATAGGTAATTTATGGATCCAAAAATGGAAAACGCAGTTCGGTTCCAAGTCGCTTCCTTAGTCAGACTCTTCAATTTTATATCTTTCCGTTAAAAAATGAATTTGTAAATGTACCAAAACCTTTTGCGCTTGTTGAACAGAGCAGTTGAGAACAGCCTTAAAAAGATTTTCCAGTTAGGAACTATACATATATAACGTTAACAACTTTTTTGTAATTTTAGACACCCGCCCCCCCCCCCTCCCCGCCCTAATGATATCTAAAAATTCTTTTGATTTTTGCAATTTTTCTTTTGTTTGTTTGTTTGCAGTGATATACAGGTATAGTTATACATTTATTATTTGCATACTTTATTGATTCAAATGAAAAGAAGGCAATAAAATATCACTATTATATATGAAATAATTTTATATCAAAGGAAACTTAAAAAAGAAATAGTTATACTATTTAAAAGTATTTAATAATACATTTTTGTTACCTAATGCATTCAACAGTAATGCCTTCTTGCATTTGCCACCGCAAGGGAAAGGGGGGGGGGGGTGGAGGGGGCAGGCAGAACTTTTCATCAACAAAACAGATGCACTACATTCCTTCTCTTTATTTTACTGGCAAACAAATGTACCATTTCAATCATATTTCGTACCTGGTTTCTCAAAGAGCGGATTATATATGCATACACATATGGCAAAAAAATAGAAATCTCAAACGTTTGAGGTATTCGAAATTTTGGAATTACCGTATATATTTGTGTATAAGTTGAAGAATTTTAGACAAAATTTGGGAGTTGAAAATGGGGGGTCGCCTTACACACACACACACACACACACACACAAAAAAAAAAAAAAAATCGCATATAACACTGGACAACAATGGTTTTGCCATATAACTAAAATTAGTTGATTCTAGATCAGTTTTTAGCGCTGATTCCGAATATGCTTTCCGTTTATCTCTAGGTGGTCCAGGTTTTGAGAAATTTGCATATTTATGCAAATTTAAGCTTTTTTGTGCAAGTCACTATCAACTTTGAAATAGTTGCCACAAAATTGACGTAATGTTTTTCTAGACTAGCTTTTTATGCTGATTCCAAATCTGCAGTCTCTTTTTTTATGTCATGTCTAGTTTTTGAGTAAGATGAATTTCTACTTTTACACGGCATTAACACAGGTTTGATATAAGATACTTTTTAGGGGTGTGTAATTCATTGACAAGAAGGTGAACAGGGTCAGATTCATAGCAGAGACATAAACAAAAATTTATATAATCGAAAAAAAAAAAAATAAGTAGTAGAATCTATCCTAACTAGTTGAAGTTTATCATACAAAGTGTCATAAAAAACTATTTCTGGCTTTTTTGACCCAAAACTAAAATTTCACTTTTTTCCAAAAATTAGACTATATACAGAAGAAAACAGATACAAGATTTGAAATCAGCTCAAAATACTGGTTTAGAAGCATATTAGCGTACTCGTGCGGCAGAAATATTTGAACGTCAAGAAACATTATTAGAAAAACATGAAAAATATGCAAATTAGGTACACTATTTCACAGTCACATGTCAGTATAATCTCAGAAACAACGTTTTTGTGAAGTAAATTAGGTAGTAAACATAACATAAAACAAAAAACCCTGTCTGATATTGCTTTATACCTTAAATTTGCAAATAATTGTATGAAATTTACTAAATTTGCATAAATTGAAATATGCAAATATCTCTCAAACTTGACGTGCTGGAGTCAATCTAAAACTAGATTCGGAATCAGCACAAAAAACCGCATAAAAAACAACTAATTTCTGTTTTAGGACAGAGCAAAAGTTCAAATTTGTTGACCAGTGCAATCGGTGAATGGGCAAGTCTTTTAAGTAATCACATGAGAGATAAAAGCGGATAATGCTCATTTCCCGGTGATTGACAAAAAAAGCTCTACAATAATGTCCTTCTAATTGTTCTGCATCCATTTTCTCTTGGGACAGAGTTCCCTTCCATACAGGTTCTTTCCTTTCAACATTTTAATCCCCTTTTTTAAAAAGTTCAACTGGAGAATGCTTCTAGATATCTCTCCCAAAAACCCTACAATACAAAGAAGTACTCTATTTTAACAGTCTAAGAAGTTGTTGACCCTTGTCAATAAGGCTTGAATAGATTTTTCAAAGAATTTTTTCTAAGTACCATTGAATGGATGGGAATAGGTTTCAAAATAGTTTAAGCTTCTCCGGTTTTACATCATTATACAGTTTTAAGAGGTTGAATTAAAAAAAAAAAAAAAAAAAAAAAATCTGATTAGAAACATAAAAAGTTTACTAATTTAATGAAAATGTATTATTATTTTTTTTTTTTTATCCTCGATTACAAATCATTTTTCAACAGACTACCAGAAATGGGGTTCGACTTTTACACAAAAATTAAATTTTTTTCAAAATTTTGCTTAAGAATTGGGGAGGAGGGGGGGGGGGGCGGTTCGACTTATACACGAGTCTATACGGTAAATATGATTTTAATAACAACTATTAATAATAACATTTAATGATTTTAATAACAACTTTGTATTTTCATTCAATTAATACATTAATTTTAAGGCATTTTGCCATTAGTCTGCCACAGGTGATAAATCGCCAAATATTCGCTGTAACTCGTACAATTGTGTAAGAGTTAAACAAATAAGCAAACAATGGATTTAATTATGCGCCAATAAATACTTGTTTAAATAGACCAAAGCGCTGTGAAACGGTAACAATAAAAAGTAATTAATATACATAATTGTTTTTATGACTGTATTTAGAACCAGAATTTAATGAAACAAAATAGTTACTTTCAAATTAATTAACAATTATTATACAAGTAATTAATAAAATATTTGTTATAATGATTCACTGTTTGTATCAATATTGTAATTATCAAAAGATCGGTATTTTAATGATTTTAGATGGATATTTTAAAATGCTAAATATAAGGCAATTACAGCTATCAATTTATTGAGACAGTGGGAGATTTAAAAGGTAATAATAATAATAATAATAATAATAATAATAAAAGTGTTGGAATATTAGTGTATAGTTTCGTCTCACTATTTTTAACAATTAAACTTCCAGAGATTACTTGACATATTACTTCTAATAACAATATTACAAATAGGAAAGAAACCATACCGTGAGTTCGGTATTTTAAATACTAATGAAATAATTTCAAAATAAAACTGAGGTGTTTGAGGCCACTGATCTGCAGATTTACTAGTTTCATGATTACTATAACTTTCATTAATTTTGATATATATATATATTTTTGTCAGGGATGAATAAGCAAATATTTTAAGACAAAAAATAGTTTTTTAACAACTTCTGTAACTTAGTTGACTTTATTTAAATGGGGAGGGATTAAGCCGTATCAGCCCTAGAGATCTGCCAGCCCGAAGCCCGAGCACGGCCCGGGCTCGGGCCTATTTTCATTCACGGCACTCGGGCCGGGCCATACTTTTTTCTGAAGGCTCGGGCCTTACTTTTTTCCTGAAGGTTCGGGCCGGGCCGGGCTTAACTTATTTTTTCTGCACAGACCCGGGTACTGGTTTCATTCCTAATCTTCACGGCCCAAAATTTCATTCCTAGTTTTGACTCAGCCCGTATGAAAATCATTGTCTCGGCGTGGCCTGGTCCGTTCAAAGGTCAGTAAAATTAGGCTTGGCACAATTTTTCTTTCAAAAAAATGTATACATTTTTAAATAGCCATTATTCTACAATTAAACATTCAAATTCATTTTTTTAAAAGAATAGTAGATTTCTACACATATGAAAATATAGTAAAAAGTGTGAAAAAAAACCCTGTGTATGACGGAATCTTGTTTTAAACTGAAAAACGTGTTGATCCATGCAGAATTAATATACTACTACGTAAGAAAAGAATATATAATACATTTACATTTGCTAAGAAGGGAACCTGTCTATAACGCATTTTTTTTTCTATGCAATTCAGTCTTAGATTTTACTGTGTAGCATTTTTAACATTTCAATACATGGAATATGGATTAACAATATTAATGATAACTGAACCATTTACATACAAGAAATAGAGATTCATTAAAAAAATAAATATCGCACCCTGCGGCACTTCTATAAAAATGAAGATTAAAAACATGAAAAGAAAAGTCAAGATAAATATTTTTGGCTTGAACTCCTCGTACGAGACAAACTTTTAACCAAATCGACGTAAAAATCAATGTTTTGAAAAAATTCACTCGAGCCGAACTTTTAACTTTTTTACCGGGTCGGGCCGGATTTTTTTTTCGGCTTAGATGTGTTTATTATCCCTCCATCCGCCATCTTGGATTTTTTTCCTTGGGTGATAACTCCTTTTCCGCCAAGTAGTAAATGTCGCCAATGGTTAAATATTGTTGACAGATTAATATAATATAAAAAAAACTGGAATATAATAATTATAACTATTAATTAAAAAACAGTTTTTAATTCACGCCCAAAAACGATCCAAGATGGCGGATGGAGGGATAATAACACATCTGTTCCTTTTTTTCTCTGAGTCAGGCCGGGCCCGGGCCTGGAAATGTCGGCACGTGCAGACCTCTAATCAGCTCTTCTTTGACTGTGTCCTTAAACAATATTTTCTTCTGCCTGGCTGGTTTGATTGCCAGATTATAAAATATGCAAGGCAGAGTTATATACATTAAAAAAAAAAAAAAAAAAGAATAAAGTATTGAAATTGTATTAACCACCTTAAAAGCAGCTATTTATAAAAGTTTTGGTGTTATTAAATTTCGGTAAGTGTAATTTAAAAATTAAATTTGATTATTTAGGTTTTCAGTTAAGACAAAATATGTTATGCACTATAAACATGACTGAAATTACATTTTTAGCAATGTCTACATGGAGTGTCCGTTACTGGAAAATGACTCATTAAGCATCCCAGTAACGACACTCCTCTTAAAACCTTAAAATAAATGAAAGTTTATAAATGGCTATTAGTAAATCAAATTTAAAGATTTCTATTTACTAACAAAACAAAAAGTTGAAAATGTTTCAAGAAAATAAAGAATAAAGAATAATATAAATTTATTAAATGAAATTATCATGGTCATCTTAATGAACATGCTATGTGGTGGACTGCTTTAGCACAGTTTCACCTTTAGAAACATATATGGCTTAATAAAGCATAAATTGAATTGTTCCAACACATAAAATGATCAAAATTTTACAGTGACTTTAACAACAACAAAAAAAAAAAACTATATCTCTTTCACTTGAACTCAAACCTTAAGGAAGATAACAGAGGGAGTGACTATGCAAATTTTGACAAAATTATGTGTACCTTATAACTATATGTTGAACACACGCCCAATAGAAAAGAGGGAGGATATCCCTATTGGTCAAGAAACACAGGACTTTCTCCCCCTTTTCTCTTTCAGAAAATATTTTTTTTTTCTCTCTCTCTTCCCTGCCTGAATGAAGAGGAGTCAGATATTCAGTGATGAACGAACAGCATCTTAAAAAGGAAATGCATTTTTGACAATTCTGTCCAGGGGCGCGCCAGTAGTATCCAGTGCCTGTGTGCAGAATTTCAGTTGGCGCCCTTTACCCCCCCCCACACACACACACACCACCCCACCCTCCGACAATAAATCTTTATAATAAAAAATTCTTTGAGTATCTATAACAGCATAACTGCCATCCTGCTGGAGTTTTATCCCAGATCAAATAAACTTTCTTGAACCAGAAAATTTTTTAATAAAATGTGTCTTGTTTCTATAGGGTTCGTATTTTATTTGATTTATTAAACAAAATTTCTGGTTTCAAACATTTAAATTACTCGAAAAATAAAGGAGATTGGCAGCTATGTAAATAAAATTCGAAATACAATAAAGCCCGTGAAAATAAAACCTGTCTGTATCAGAATCCTGCATTAAATGGTAAAATTTCACTATACCAGACAAAATAATACCATACAGTAACAATAGATTGCATCCATACTAATGAAATAAAGAGGTTTGCCATCTCTAATTTGCATATCGATATTAATAATAATAATAAAAAAAAAGATGTTTGCCTTTACTCTGCATGTGTTAGCGATGGCTAAGAAAATCTACGGAACATAGAGGTCTGAAAATTTAAGATAAGGATAGGCGATGGTAGGTCCAAATGCACCTGAGGATCAGATTTTTCATTTTTTGATAATTAGCCGAAATATAATTAAAAGCCATAATGATAATCGCAAAATGACGAGCTTCCTTTCTTCAAAGTAATCATACCTTTACATTTCTTCAGACTGACGAAGGCGTAACGTTCGATTTTTACTGCATTTTGAAACTGCGATGGCCGGGACCCCGTAGAGTTTTTAAAAAAATTGTCTTATCTTTCCAATTCAAATGGTACCTTTCGTTACTCTTTCAAAAAATCTTTTTACTTGGCCGCGATTCAAGTCAGTTTTCCAGTTTTTCTGAAGTTTCAAAATTTCAAAATTAAAAAAAAACAAAATCCTATTAATGCATTCTTGGTATTTTTCCGAATCTAACGATATCGCTGGTGTGAACAAATATTAATATTTAGTACTATTTCAAAAAAAAAAAAAAAAAAAAAAAAAAAAAAAAAAAAAAAAAAAGTCTAAGTCATTTCAAGGATTTGCCTGAGATGTTTTTCTCCCATTGCAAATTTTCTCAAGGTATCGTTTCTTGTTTCCGTGATATGTGCTTGTGCTTTGAATATCGTTTCGCGTTTCAAAAATTAAGGGGATGGTACACATTTTATATTATTTATGATTTATCATTAATTTTTGGCCAGAATTGAAATTTTTATATATCTAAATGCCTGAAATTAAATACAAATTCGAGGTGCCCTTGAAAAATCAGGCCGGAGCGTGGATACCCCCCCCCCCCCCCCAGTGTACGCTGCAGAAGACAGTGGAGCCCTCAACTCGATCTACGTTTGGATAAATTTTCATTTAAAAATGAAAAATCCGAGCTTGTACCCTGCCGAAGGCAGTGCTGCTGACAAGATTAAGCTCGTTTGGAAAGATTTTCAAAAAAATATATAAAATCATATATAAAATCAAAACAAACCGGAGCAGCATATGCACAACCGGTGTATATGCTGTTGAAGACATTGCACCCCCCTCCCCATCTCTTGGTTCGTTTGGAAAAATTTTCGTTTAAAAATATAAAATCATTCAACGTTTGATTTTAGACTATTTAAAGTTATTATAATTTGAAATGCCGGGCAGGTCGGTTTGTAGGGCATAAACACCGGAATTTAAAACTCTTTTTATAAATCTATATTTTCCCATTCATAATATGGCTATCATTGTAGTTTCTAACTTATTTATGTCTAAATTGAACTTTTTTTTTTTGCCATTCTAGTCTCTGAAGCGTCTAAGGTTATATCTAAAGCTAATAAGTGCTCATATTTCAATACTTTTAATTTCATGTTCTGTATTAAAATGAACAAATCTTATAATCATCACCATTATTTATTTAGTATGTGATTAGACACGAGCGTACGAAGGGGGTGCAGGGAAAGGTCGCTTCTCACAATCTTTGAAAAAGTAAGAATTTATCGCCAAATTCAGCCTATTTTCACCATACCCTCCTCATTAACAAAAATTCTATTTCCGCCATGGTGATAGGTTACAGAGTGCAAGATAAAAAAGTACAGTCTGTTACAAAATTATAAGACCACTTAGAATTTCACCTTTTTTCAACAAAGAAAATATTAGTTTGAATTTAAAAGTAGTTGTACGAAAAGACATAACTCTATAATGTTTATTTAGCTCAGGAAAAAAAAGTTTGAATAATTTTTTGTTTCGTGCCAAACGATTTTACGCAAACCCACTGTTTCATAAATATAAGGCCGCTCTTATATTATTAATAAAGCAGACAATTTTATTTTTAATTCAGAATTTAACTGTAACCTAAACAATCTGTAAAACTTAAAAAGAAGAATAAAGTGGAGAAATTCTGAATAGTATCTGATTCTTTGAATTTATTAGTAAAATGCCTCGTCGGAGTGAGCTGTCTGAAATAGAAGTGAGAAGAGTGTGGTCCTACAAAGGAAAAGGAAAGTCTGAACGTGAAATAAGTAAGATTCTTAATCGTTCTAAAACTGCGATTCATAATGTTTTAAGTGAAAAAGAATTGTATGGATTGCATAAACGATCTGGTCGTAAAAAGAAGTTATCAGATCGTGATAATTTGCGGATTGTCAAACTGGCAACGAAAAATTACCAATCGACTCGTAAAATAACACAACAGATGACTAAAAAGGTATCTCATGCAACCGTGTGGCGAAGTTTGAAATCTAATGCCGTCGCAAATTAAAAAGTAAACCACTACTCCTGAAATGTCAAAAAGAAGCTGGCCTTAAGTGGGCAAAAAATGTCATGTCCTGGAACTCTGCATGGGGAAATATATTGTTTTCAGACGAGAAAAATTCAATCGAGAGGGCCCCGACGGCAACAATTACTACAGGCATGATTTAAGGCAAAGATCTCGCGAGTTTTTCAGTAGGCAGATGGGAGGCGGTTCCGTTACCGTGTGGGGCGATTTTCATATGCAGGAAAATGCGATCTCCAAGGAGTTGAAGAGAAAATGAACTCGGACAGTTATCAACAGATGCTATTTCGAAGTCTGATACCCTTCGAACCACTTTTAGGAGGTGCAAAATGGAAGTTTCAACAAGATAATGCTCCCAGCCATTCATCGACATCAACAAAAGAGTTGTTTAAAAGAGAAAAGATTGATGTTTTACCTTGGCCAAGTCGAAGCCTCGACCTAAACCCCATAGAAAACTGGTGGGGTTATTTGTCTCGCCAAGTGTATGAAAATAACAAACAATATCATTCAACATATGAATTAGAAATGGCCATTATGGAGAAATGGGACAACATTCCCGAATCTTTCCTTAAAAAATTGATAAACTCTGTGATAAATCGTATGTTTGAAGTTATTCAGAGAAATGGTGGAGCAACATCTTACTAAATTTGAGAAAACTGTTCTTTACCACAGGTGGTCCTATAATTTTGTAACAGTTCTTTTTGACATTTTTTTGTTACATTGATGTCTTATTTTTTCCGAATTAATTTCATTTCTCTAAGTTCCTACATTTTACTAAAAACTTGATGTACTAACATAAAATATTCTTTATTTTGATTGAAATATTTCTTTAATTACCTAAACAGCAAAATAGGATGTGGTCTTATACTTTTGTAACAGACTGTATTTGTTCTGCACGAAGGTCTATGGTCCAAAAAAAAAAAAAAAAAAAAAAAAAAACCCACAATTTTTGCCCAATACATAATAGTTTCTACAGAAGTGACCATTTGTAGGAGCGCTGAAAAAGTATAGTACTTCGGCCACCTAAAGTACACTTTACTCTAGAAGCGTAAAACTTAGTGTTAAACCTTAGTAAAGGAATGCCATAACTTTCTTTAACGGTTGATGGGTTGATGCTTTATTTTACCACTTAAAATTTCTTCCATAGCCGACGTCAGTCTCTCCAATCTAAAATCTCTACATAACAGCACACTCATACAAGTTCTGGTTTTATATTGCTTCTCTATTCAGGGTAGACAGAGGTTTACCCGGCCCGGAAAAATGAAGGCAAACTTTTAAACGAATCGAGCTGAGCCGGCGGAATAAAGACATTTTACTAATTTTTTTTAATAATAAAGACAATTTTTTAAAAAATTTAAAAACAATTTTGACAATTTTTTTTTAATTTAAAAAAAAAAAAAATTTGTCGTAAAGACAATTTTTTTTAAATTAATGGACATTTTTTTAAATTTTTTAACGGCCCGTAAAAAATTAAACGGGCCAGCCGCAGCCGAGCCGATAGAAAAATTAGACCCTATCCAGCTTAGAGATCGGCATTGGACAGCTATATCGTGCCTGACACCGGGCTTAATTTTTTCAGCAGACTCGGACCGGGTTGAGGCTTACATTTATCTTCTACATAGTCGAGCCGGGCCAGAATTGGACTTAATTGTTCCCAGGACGTGTCAGGCAGGCAATATATTTTGTAAAAATAGTAATAGCTATAATAAACTTCTGTTAACGGAATCACTGTAAATATACCTTAATAAATTACAGAGAAATATTTTCAAAAATCTACTTTTATAATACAGCTTCAAAAGTTGTGATGCTTTTAACCCTCTTTTTTTTTCTTTTATTCTACACTACATTAATTTTTTCAATGAATCTTTATTTGAATGTTGAAAAGTCTAAGTAATCATTAATGTTGCTATTGCGTAATTCCTGTTTTGGAAACACATAGCAATCTAACATTTCTTCGTAAATATGTATGCAGTATTCTTTAAAAGAATTTTAATTAAGAAAAATCGGAATTTTTTGGCCTGACTTAATTTATTTTTGAACGGGCTGGGTCGTGTCTGTTTTCACTAAATTTTGTACAGGACGGGTCGCGAAATGCAAAAATATAAACGGGCCGGGCCCTCCTGGTCTGGAAATTCCGGTCTCTAATCTAGGTCTGTCCAACGCATCTCTCGCTGTCGCTATGGGGGCGCCCATTAAAATATTTCTATTAATAGCTGTTTTTAAAATTTTAAATCCACTTTAAAGTAATGCTTTCTTTAAATTCAATAATATTTGCATGGTATTATTTTAATTGATACCAATGACCGTTATTTAGTGTTAATTGTATTATATTATTAATTTGTTATTTAGTGATTAAGAATTAGGGCAACTTCACTTACAAAACTTTTGAGATATAAGTTGGCCTTCTGAAAAATTTAATTTTAAATTTACTATGATTTATATTATTTCTGCAAATTATTTTTCAATACAGTTTCTGAGTCGTAGGGGTCTTATGGCTATCACCATGAGATGTACATGCATCATATAAGACGCTTGTAACACATACACTGCAAATACGTGAAACACTTTTGCAACACTAAATGAACATAATAATAAACACTTCTAACCAAAAGTGTTTAGATTGTGTTGCGAATGTGTTACGATTGTGTTGTACTAAGAAATAAAGTGTTGTTGAAAACTACATGGGCAGAAAATGTGTTCAGATAGTGTTTCAATCAAAATTTAACAACATATTCAGATTCTAAACGCATTTTAGAACATTTTGAAAACATCTGAACCTTTGATGTCACAACAGTTTCGAAACACTTTTTAAACACTATCTCATCGCATGAAAGTAAAATATTGCAGAAGAGAGTTCTGCATCGGATCGGGTTACCGCTTTTACCCGAACCCGACCGACCCACGGTTTGAGTCGGGTCGGGTTGGCGCTATATTTTCCCGCTGTGGGTCCGGGTTGACTTTAACTTTTTGTGTCGGGTCGGGTTAACAAAAAAGTTGAAGTCAACCCGAACCCGACGGACCCGCAGTTTGGGTCGGGCTGGGTTGGCGTTATATTTTCCCGTTGCGGGTCTGGTTGGCCTTCATTGTTTCGGGTTCGGGTTCGTTTCGGACCCGCGGTTTGGGTCGGGTTGGGTTTTACACCGAACCGATACAATTTTTTACACCGGCCCGGCCCGTTAAAAATTGTCTTTAATCTGCCGACACGGGTATGGGCCTCGAGCCAATCCCGGCCCATACAGACTCTGCCCATAATAGCATTTTCGATTTCAGCAGCCCGAGAAAGAAAAGTTCTAAGGGCTGAGGTAGAGGTCTGCACGGGCCGAAATTTCCAGGCCCGGGCCCGGCCCGACTCATAGAAAAATGTTTTTGGCCCGGCCATGCCAGTAGAAAAAAATATTGGCCCGGCCCGGTAGAAAAGTTGAAAGTTCGGCCCCGGCCCGGTATACCAGCTAAAAGTTTGGCCCGAGCCCGGCCCGGATAAAAGTTAAAATCTCGGCCCGAGTGAATTGCTACAAAACATTGATTTCTTACGTCGATTTGCTTAAAAATTTCACTCTTAAGATAAATATTTTTGGTCAGAACTTCTCGTAACTTTTTTTACATGTTTTTAAACTTATAAGTGCCACAGGCTCCGATATTTATATTTTTAATGAATTGCTATTTCTTGTATGTAAATGTTTCAGTTTCAGTTATCATTAATATTGTTAATTCATATTCCATGCATTGGATTGTTAAAAATCTGTAAAATCTTCTAAGACTCAATTACATAGAAAAGAAAAGAAAAAAATGCGTTATAGAAAAGTTCCCTTCTTAGCAAATGTAAATGTATTATATATTCTTTTCTTACGTATTAGTATATTAATTTTGCATGGATCAACACGTTTTTCAGTTAAAAACAGGATTCCGCCATAGGCAGGTTCATTTTCACACGTTTTACTATATTTTAATTTAGCTATATTTTAATTAGTGAAGAAATTTACTATTCTTTAAAACGAATAAATATTAATGTTTAATTGTAGAATTATGGCGATTCAAAAATATATGCATATTTTGCAAAAATCTTTGGGCCAGTCTCATTTTACTGACCTTTGAACGGACAGGTCACGCCGAGACAAGGATTTTCATACGGGCTGGCTCAAACTAGGACTGAAAGTTTTGGGCCGTGAAGACAAGAAATGAAACCAGTCCCGGCTCTGTACAGAAAAAATAAGTTAGGCCCGGCCCGATTCGTCCAGAAAAAAGTAAGGCCCGAACCCGGCCCGTAAAGAACAGTCACTACCGGCCCGGCCCGTGCAGATCTCTAGGCATGCGCAGTTAAAAGATACTACCTCAGAGGAAAATCAAATCCACTTTCAAATCCGGCCGCACCTGCGCACAAGGAAGTGATCACGTGATCCTGATGTATGTAAACAAGACGAAGGACGATGGGGGAAGACGCTCTCAAAATGAATGCTTTCCGACCGACATTTTTGCCACTTTGGATTTTTGAAATTTTGATGGAAGAAACAGCATTGACTAACATTAAAGGTATGTTATTTTATGTTCTACAATGTTTTATACTTAAAGTATAATTATAACATGTGTATGTTCTTATAAGTAGAAATCCTTTAATTATTATTAATGTCAATAAATGAATAGAATATAAAATCATTTTATTCTAAAATATGGAATCCCCCAAACCTTCGGTAGCCCAATTGTTCTGCCATATGCGTTTAAAAAAAAGAGTAAGGTGTTGCTGGTGGGAAAAGGGATACTTTTAAGATTCTTTATGGTAGTTTTTATTTATTGTAAATGCACTTTTTAATTCCTATAGGCACTTTTTTAGTCTTAGTGGTACTTTTTTATTTTTAAAGGCGACTTTAAAAAGTCAGAGAACACTTTTCAAGACATAATGAGTCACTTTTTGCTATGTAAGCAAATTTTTCATACAAAAGATAGTTAGGGCAAAATTTTCTGATTGGGGAGCAAGAAAGGTTTAATTTTTTTTTACTAAAAGGCAAGAAGGTTTAAAAATACCTTAAAGCTATCAAAGCATTTTTTATACTTAAATTGTAGATCTTGACTTCTGAATAAAATGAATTATGTACAATTCATAATATGATTAAATAATAGAAAGCTCACGGGGTACCCTTAAAACAAACCTCTTTATAATGTAAACCTGCCAAAAACAAAATGATTTACACATTAAATTCGTTAATTAAAATTAGGGATGTACCGAATATTCAGTATCTATTCGGCCATGTTACCGAATATTCGGTTTGGCCGAATAGCAAACTATTCGGTTTGGCCGAATATCAAAATATTCGGCCGAGCCGAATACTTAAAAAAAACTTTTTAAACATATTTTTAAAAACCTTATACAACTTCTTCGTTTAAGAGTCAACTTATAAAGATATTCAAAATAATTAGAAACAAAATCATATTTAAATAAAAGAGAATGTTTTTACATTATTTATTTGCTGTTTGTTAAGTATTATTTAAGAAAATTAACCAATCACGAGGATTTTCATAGGAATTATGTACAAATGCAAGCTCCTGAACAATGTCCAGTAAATAAACTGTTTCTTGCTAAGATTTTCAGAACAACGTTTACAATCTCTGAAAATGATTGCCCACTCCAGACATCGATCTAGGATGCATTTAAAAACTTCCTTGCTTAACCAAAGGGAGTAGAACAGTTATTCTTGCTAACGTGCCACCCTATAAAATTTGAATAGATTGTATTATTTATTTACTTTTACTTTAGTCTCTGCCTTACAAACAAATAATATATCATCCTATACAATTTTTCTTCCAATTTTTTCACAATTTCTCTTTGATTTTAAAATGTTTCTTTTAGAATTTAAGAAAATTTTATTCATCTGTTTTAATTTTCGGAAGAAGCCATAAAATTTAAAATTTTATTAATTAAAAAAGTTTTATAACTATCCGCTTCTTAAATCACTCAAAGCAGATTTTTTTCAGCATAAAGTTTACTTGAAAAAAGCTCTTGTTTATTAGAATAAAAGTTTCTGTTTTAAATATTATATAAAACTTTTTTTTAAATGTAACATTTTAGTGCCTTTAAACTTTGAAATATAAAAGTAATTGACAAGCCGAATATTCGGTATTCGGCCGAATAGTTACTATTCGGCAGGCCGAATGTTCGGTATTCGGCCTAGCAGTTACTATTCGGCTAGCCGAATATTCGGTATTTGGTTCGCCTGTAGGCCAAGTATTCGGAATTCAGCCAAAATCACTATTCGGTGCATCCCTAATTAAAATTCATAAGATACAAGTTTAAAAGCCCTTCACTGCACGACGTGCCACATTTGGTACATACCTAAAAACATTATAATTCTTATTATGTGCCATGAATTTGACCAATTTCATCTTCTATCCCTGTTCAAGAACAGTCCAAAGAATGGAATAATACTTATTTTGCCCATGTCAGATTACTGCATTTGACTAAAAAATAGAATTTGTTCTTCGGAAGCAAAAAAAAATTTCGATCATACTGTTAAGGTAAATTTTACTTTTATTATTTTTACTGAATACTTAAAAATATTAATATAAAAAAAAGTTGCAGAGTGTTAAGCAGATAAAATTAATTAATTTTAAGATCATTTAGTTGTAAAATATAGCAATACAATATTTTAAAATCCTAATTGTGTAAGTACATAGGGTACACGCCATAAAATATCAAATTTTAGCTGAAAATTTGATATTTATTATTTTTTTTTTTTTTACTATTTTTCCCATTATTAGACTGATATACAGATTTCAGATAATTTTTTTCATAAAAATTGAAAAAATCGTGCAGTGAAGGGTTAAAGGTGCGTCAAGTATAATAAAATCCTTTAAAAACACATTAAAGTCATTTTAAAAAACCTAAACATTTTCAGCCGAAACTTACTCGGTCTTCATCAGTGAAAAACTAATAGCTGCTGTCTATCATAAGAGAATCTCTAGAAATAATCTCCAATAAAGAAATAGTCTGTAACGATATGTTATCATATTATATCTACACAGTCTGGAAAGAATTAATACATGATTGATAAACCTGTACTTTTTTGGAAAAAACAAAAACAAATTTCTATTCCACCTTATATTCCATACCACCCTTGAAGTAAAATGGTTTATTCCGGGCAAAGATAGAGGACACAGAGAGACAACAGCTATTAGTTTTTCACTGATGAAGGCCGAGTAAGTTTCGGTTGGAAATGTTTTGATTTTTAAAAATGACTTTAATGTGTTTTTAAAGGATTTTATTGTACTTGACGCACCTTTAAGCAATGTATTTACATTTATTTGTATCTTATGAATTATAATTATTAATCAAGGTGAATTTTGCACTGAAATTTTGACTTTTTATTAAACATAACTGCTAGTTAGAAATAAGTGAATTTTAAATAGAAATACTGTTTATTAAAAAAATTATAATGAAACTCTGCCTATAATTTTAAATGAATAAAATGAAAAAATAAAATGAAAGCTTTGACAGTTTTCTGCTTGCACATTTGTTTTGTTTCATTTTAGCTGTGCTGGAATATGCAGGGGTTTTAACGACACAGAAAGAGGGACATTGTGCTCTAGAATCCATGTCTATACCCAAACTCTCTGCAGCCAGATGTCAAAAAAAGGTTTTTTTTTTTTCTTTTATTCATTGTTTCTTTTCTTTTGTTTAATTTACTATATTTTTGTGAAAAATAAAATTTTATATTTAAAAATTTTTAAAACCAAGGTTTTTTTTAATAACAATTTTTTTAAACCTTTTCTGCTGAAATTGTCTATCTGGTAAACTTGTTTTGTTTGCAAATTTTACATTTTGAGATACAAATTATGAATAGTTTGTCTTTTTGGAATTAAATTTTGTAAAGGCACCTATTTTATTTAGAGTAATTTTGTAAAGAGGCCTATTTTATTTTTAAGTATTTTGTGAAAGGGCCTGTTTTAGGGGAATTTTGTTAAAAGGCTTTAAATAATCTCCATTTAATACTTGAATCCTGTACAGATACATTATATATTGTGGTACTTGTTAGTTATCGCGTTGACCAAATTACTGTCGCCAAATTGTAAGATTAAATGCCAATAATGGTTATCGGCTATAAATCTGATTATGGATGATTAGACGAATAATACATTTATTGCTGATTTTTGATTAGCTATTTTGCATAAAACATTTTTCCAGGGAAAAGTTATATATTTTTTTAATTTCGTAATATATATATAGGGTAGATGTGCCAGTAATGGACACCCTTAAGGAATTTCTTTAAAAATTATTTTTTTATTAATAGTTATAATTATTATATTCCAGTTTTTTCAATATTATATTAATCTATCAACAATATTTAACCATTTTTATAGCCTCATTTCCCCATATGGATAGAAATTTAATTTTAAATAACAGAAATATATCAAAACACCCAAAAGCCCAGTAATGGACACCCTCTGGCCCAGTAGTGGACACACTCTGTTCCAGTAATGGACACCCCATAAAAAGTAATAAATATAATTGTTTTTATGACTGTATTTAGAACCAGAATTTAATGAATACTTACTAATGAAACAAAATAGTTATTTTTAAATAATTTAACAATTAGGATACCAGTAATTAATAAAATATTTGTGATAATCATTTACTGTTTGCATCAGTTATTGTAATTATCAGAAGATCGATGTTTTAATTGTTTTAGATGGATAGTTTAAAATACTACATATCAGACAATTACAGCTATCAAATTATTGAAACAGTGGTGGATTTGATTTAAAAGGTAATTAAAAAAAAAAAAAGTTTTGGAATATTAATGTTTAGTTTTGTGTCACTATTTTTAACAATCTTCCAGAGATTACTTGATATACCATTTATAATAATTAATATTACAAATATGAAAGAAATGATATTGTGAGTTGAATATTTTAAATACTAAATAAAATAATTTCAAAATAAAACTGTAGAACTGATGTTTGAGGCCACTGATCTGCAGATTTACTAGTTTCATGAATATTACCTATAACTTTCATTAATAGTATTACTTTTTTTTTTAAAATAAGGAAACATTTAAGACAGAAAAAGGATTTTTAATAGCTTCTGTAACTTAATTGTTTTTATTTAAATGGAGAGGGGTTAAGCCCTATGAGCCCCTCTTTGACCGTGCTCTTAAACAGTATTTTCTGCTTCCTGGCTGGTTTGATTGGCAGATTATAAAATATGTGAGGTATATATATGTACTACATAAAAAAAAAAAATAAATAAATAAAAATAAAATTTTATTAATCACATAAAATAACTTAAAAGCAGCTATTTATAAAAGTTTTGGTGTTATTACATTTTGGTAAGTATAATTTAAAAATTAAATTTGATTATTTAGGTTTGCAGTTAAGCGAAAGTATTTTATGCACCATAAACATTACTAAAATTGCATTTTTAACAATGTCTACATGGGGTGTCCATTACTGGAAAATGACTAATTAACCATCCCAGTAATGGACACCCTCTCTTAAAACCTTAAAAAGAAATGAAATTTTGTAATTAGCCATTAGTATATAAAATTCAAAGTTTTCTATTGCTACTCAAACAAAACCATTCAAATTTTGCAAGAAAATAAATAATATTAAAATTAATTAAACGAAGCCAGCTCTTAACCTCTTCATTAAGATTTTCACAGAAAAACAGCGAAACTTTGAAACATTATTTTCTGCTTCCTGATTGGTTTGATTAAAAGTGTCAACAATAACATAGATTTATAAAACATACAAGGGAGAATTATAAAAAAAATAATTAAAGCTAAATATTTATTAGTTATTTTTTTATGAACCAAAAACATCAAGGGGTGTCCATTACTGAAGGGTGTCCATTACTGGCACATCTACCCTATATAGAAGATAGATGCCATGTGAAATAGTTTCACTAAATGCTGATTGATTTTTTTTTTTTTCAATATTGTCTGGGAAATTGTATATTGTTCTGTTACATGCACAAAAGAACTCTTTTATAAAGCAGGGTTTTTTCGTATGATTGTGTTAATGTAACTTCATTTTTTCGCGATTGTCTTTTGACAATTTGTGCAGCAATGTATAGAACTTTGTTACTGTGATCGCCATATTATTGCATTTTTTATTTATTTTACCTGTTAGCCCTTCATGGCCATGATTAACCTGGACAAAGCCAGGTGCTTCTGCTAGTATTGTATAAATGTTTTGTATTCAGTTTTATTTTTTAGAAAGGTACCATGGATTTTATTGGTTTTAATTTTCTTCTTTACTATTATTGGATTTTATATAGTGAAGCATTTTAATTGTAAATCTCAATGTTTTTAAATGATACATTTTAAAATTTAACTGATTTTAAAGACATTTTCTTGAACTGGAATGTCATAAAATAACATTCTTTAATATTTCATGCATTTGAATAATATTGGTATAAAGCTACTTGTACTTGGTGTTTAAAACATTTTAAAACACTATACCAGTTGCTTTTCTTTGTTTTAACACAGCTTGGCCATTTACTTTTTATGTTAAATGAAAAATATATATATATTTATATTTTGCAATAAATATTTATTGATCTATTTATTTACAAATTTTTAACTTTTCTTAATTATAATTATTATGTAATAATCCTGTTTTTTTTTTCCTAAAAAAAATGAGTCATATGAAGAATCATTTTATAAAAACCTACTGTAAAATCCTAGTTGTACCCTGCCCTTTTCTTTAAAAGCAAAAACATTTAAATTTTGGAGCGAGGTGGGGAGGACTTATCGAGATCTTTTAACCCCCCCCCCTCCCCCTTCGTTTTATAACTTGTAACAATATTTAAAAAAAAAAAATCTAAATTATTGTTCCCTCTCCCTGCAGCATGCAAATTTTAAAATATTTAAAACTTTTTTTTAAAGAATTTTATGCTACTGTAACGATAATAAATAACTATCTAAACTACTAGTACCAGAAAATGCTCCAAGTGTCCGCAACAGGTACTTCAAGGTAAAAAAATAATCAGCAGGTAAAATATTTTACAATTGAAGTGTAAATTAATCAGAATGACTTACCTGTGATGTCTTTATGTATTTTATTCATTTTTATTAAGATTTGTATTAAGTAGAAATGGGAAACCAGTTACTTTTTGTTAACAGGTTCCATCATTAAACCACTAGCTTGGTAACATGTTACAATAACCTAATAATTTTTTAACACCTTACCAGACGCTAAAAATTTGTTGAAATTTGCACTTTTAGGCTAGGGTCATTTTTTTAAATTTAAGTCATTTTTATGGTTCCGTACTTAAAAAGTGCGGAACCTATGTGGAAGATCACTTTATTATGCCATATGTCCATTTATGACCACAGAAGAGGGGTGGATTGTATGGGGAGGTAAAATGACCCAAACCTTATCCTACGTCTTCATTTTTAAGGGTTTTATACTTTTATGCAAGTTTTCATTCCAACATGCAGAGCTAAGTGCTATAATTTCATGTTACAGTAAAATCATGCAAATTTTCTTTTGCCTCTCCTGTGAAAATTACTTTTGTCGAGATGTGTCACTTTTCTTGCGGGTGAGTGATATATTAAATTAACAAAATTACTCATACTAAAATAAATGTTTATTCTATGTATTCCCAAGCATTTTTTTTTTTTTCCACATTTAAAAGTGTTTTTCGTTTTTTCTGAAACACTTCACTTTTTCATGTGACACTTACGAATGATGGTGCGATGCGATCAACTGTGTATTTTAACTATCTGTTAACAGCATCCAATAACATTATGAAATATAAAAAATAATTTAATAAAATCTTTTAAACCTAATTAGGTTTAAGGCAAAATTTGTAAATATATTAAAATTAAATATTTCACTATCATGATATTTCCACTTATATGAATGAATAGTTTTTAAAACGCCGCACAGCGGTCCCACATCGCGATCAAGTGGCCAAAAATCATTTCTGGCTTTTCTAGTGGTTGTATATGATTCATTTTTAATTTTATAATATTCTAAGTGATATTACATTGTGAATTTAAACTAAATGTAATTGGGGTTCCGAGGGGAGGAGATTGGGGGCGAAATAGAGGGGGGGGGGCAAGTTTTTTAAAACATAAAGTTTCTTTTTTTACAGGAAGGAGAATTTTCCACTTTTGATTATAGTGAGTAATTTCACTTTTTAAAGACAAATCAGCCAATTCAGTCTTCCCCTGAAATTTAACAACCCCCACCCCCCTCACTCTCCTTCCCTAGAAATATACAGGTTAAAATCTTATTTTTTTCTCTATTTTATGTTATTGAAAAGTAACAATAAAGAGTATAAGCAATCAATAAAATTCATAAATAATATGATATGATATCATAAGATATGAATAAGTATGATTGCCATTAATAAGAAACCTGAACGTAAATTTGATTCGCAAAAATACAAACTTCATATTATTCAATATATTCCAAGCTTTTTTGAGAAATTAAAATATAGCCTTAAATGTTTCAATATCTGCTTAGTAGCAAAACCACCTCCGAAATTGACGATCATTTGTGCTAAAATTGACCCAATCAGTTTTGAGAATTACTCTGGGGTATATAAAATACCATTTATTAGAGCAGACGGATCAAAGAATTACTATATCTGTATGACTAGCAGGAAATTTAAGTATAGAAAAATGAGCCTATAGCTGATATTAAATAGAATAGAAAAACCACAGCCCTAGCAAGATTTTATCAAGAAGAAACCATCCAAGTAAATTTCAATAAAAGTAAAATAATTTTCCCCGTCCAGTCTATATACTATCCTCCATCCATTGTAAGAGAAACCATAGAGACGCACAAAAACTCAATATGTAACGATGCAGTGTCATTTCACTTACCAAAAATATGGCTCGAGCGACTCAATGACTATGAAAATGAAATAAAATAAAAATGTAACGTGCATAATATGAAAGAATACATGGAAAACTAAGTGATGGCGTGTCATTTTATTTATTTGTTTTTGAAAATGACTCGGGGTGAGTCGAAACATGTCAACAGTCGAAATAAACATATTTTTACTGGTTTTAAAGTTTTAATTTACATCTTTTAGCATTTGAAATTAATACATAAATAATCAATCAGCTAAATTTTGCCACCCCCCCCCCCCCCCCACACACACACACATTCACATGTGAAATCTCCCCTTTTTCCATTTGCCCCTACAGCAAGGAAAATCTAAAAATATTATTACCACTTTTTAAGTTTTCGACATCTATTTCTATGAATTAATAATAAAAGAATACATCTATGAATTAATAATAAAATCATCCAATTTATTAATTAGATTACTTTCAAAATTTTCGGGAAAAAGCAAGGGGAAAAAAAAAAGAAAATATATGTATATCCCCGACTCTTAAGCCCCCCAAATTGATTAAAGCATTTTAAAAATTTTTACAAATGTTCCTATAAAATAAGAATCTTATTGCTTTAGTAAAATTAATTCCAAGAAAAAAGTTTTCTAGCAGTCATAGTTATGACAAAAAGTACAATAAATGAATAGCTTTACTGAATCCATACGTAGCAACAAGACATATCCTTCAACAGGCAATCGAAAAAATATTTTACTTCACCTTAAAATATCCCCCCCCCCACACACACACACAAGAAAAGTGTGGCGGATTGTATACGAGTTGGATTGTGTTGGAAATATAGAAATGTATATATTAGAGGATTGAGTTTATGTCGCATATAGAGTGATGTGGTTTTAAAATGTGTGTAAATTTTACATTGTAAATATGAAAGTGAATAAATTGTTTTAGATGTTAATCATCGACTCGGAGTACACTGGAACTGAAATATTGAAAGAGAAAACATTACAGTACAGGGGGATAGTCCCCATCCAGATGAGTAATAATTACCATAGAACATGGGATTGCAAACCACTTATTGAGTCACAAATACAAGGTGTTTCACCCTAACTGCAGTCGGTCATAATTTTGTGAAAAGTAAAAATATTGCAATAAAAATTTAACTGTATTTACCTTATTTTGTATGAAATGTAATAACATCACAAAAAAAAAGTGATAGAAGTTTACATTATATGCACCAGCAGTATGCATTTGAAGCTCCACATTTGCACTGTGATTATCATTTCATATGGTATCATCGATTGTCCAGTACCCTGTTTTTCCAGAACTTTTTGTGATGTTATCACATTTCATACAAAATAAGGTACATATCGTTACATTTTATTGCAATATTGTTATTTTTGGCAAAATTATTACCGACTTCAGTTAGGGTGAAACACCCTGTATTTGTGACTCAGTGAGTGGTTTGCGACCCCATTTTCTATGGTGATTATTACTCGTCTGGATGAGTATTATCACCCCTCTTATTTTGAAAGAACAATTTAGAATTGCCCTGTATATTATATGGTTACACGGAATTCCTGCTGCACCCTTCCCATTTGCAACAAAATGCTTCATTGTAGGAAAAATATCAAAATGGCGAGAACTTTTTTATTATTCTGTGTATATGTAGGAAATATTTTCATTCATATTATTGAATGATTGAGATTACTTATAACATTCAGCTGTACTGTGCCATTTACACCACTTTCTTCTTTTTTATAGGGTTGAAAATTGCTTGTGATCCAGGATTATTGAATTTCCTTTCTCATTATCAACATGGCCAACATGTAGTCAGGAATCTTACAGTTACGATATCACAGAAAGTGGTGTGCATGAAGAGTATAACTAGTATTTTATTATAAAACTGTGGAAGACCGTAGCAACCATTTTGTATCTTGCACAAGGAGTTTTTAAAATTTTATTAATATTTTTATTATTGTAATTTAATGTAATAAAAACTTATTTCAAGTGGTTAAGCAGTTTTAGGTCTTATTTTAGTCGTTCTAACGCCTATTTTTTTTTTTTTTTTTTTTTTTTTTTAAAAAATATAATAAAGTTATTGAGAATATTTGGGACCTGCATTTTTATAAATTTGTTTAATGTATTAATGATGTATTGTAAAACAACCACTTGCTAATGTTAATCCTATGGGACATATTTTTAAAAATATTGTTTGTA